>CM034148.1:850809921-851216623 GCA_019776745.2 Taxus chinensis | reverse complement strand
CAATAAAGTAAAATATACTAATTTGATGAATCTAGTAAAAAAAATTGTAATGAAACATAATTTTGGATCTTGTTTTATTAAGGAATGGTTGAAACATCGGTTAAAAAATTAGCATTGTGGATTGATTGACATGCATTAGTGTTTATGAGGATTTATACAATCAATACTTTTTACTAGGGTCTATGAGGATCCCCATTATTCTGAGCACTTGTATTTCTACAATGAGTTGTATTGGTTTGCTTGAGAATTTGTTTCAAATTAGATTCTATAGTTCAAGGGAGTGGGGACTCATTTCCTATAGTGAATCCTATACTTGATTTTTTGGGTACTTATACATACTTGTAGTGTCATGTCCCTTTTTGGAGACTAGCGGCTTTGAAGACATTAACCCATTTTCCTCCCCGTGGGTTTAAGGAACCAAGTGGAAAACTTGGATGACATTTTCTAAGTAAATATTTTCATTATTATCATGTATTCCTATTGGGAAGCCAAGCGCTCCAATATTATAACTTATTTAATTAACATATAAAGTAATTTGGAACATGTAGGCTCTAAAAAAAAATTAGATAACTAAAAAGTACTTTATGAAGTTTAATGAATTTTGGAGGTGTTTTGTTACTTTTCCAAACTTGATGAAGTTCGTTGGTTGAGGATTTCCATAATTAATTATTTTCAAGCTCAAATCTGATTTCTAACAGCTCATTGTGTTTGTTAAGGGCTTCTTAATAATTTTGGCACAATATTTGAAGGGCATTCGTTAGGTTTAACCCACCTTTGAGGGGTTCAACCTCTCTAAGGAAGTCGTTGCCCCAGGAAGGGCCTGAATTGCAGGTTGAAGGGTTTATATCAGCCACCTACAACAACTCCATAATCTAAATTTTAAGCTACATCTCATCTTTTGGTCATTTCTTGAGTTCCCCTAAAAAGGGATATTACAGTGGTATAAGAGCATCATCCTCTAAGCCTATGAAGCATGGAGAACAAGTCACAATGAAGGATAACGGATGTACTGGATATGCTTACCCTAGCCATCCAAAATATATAGGGCGGTGGTTCACTCAAGCAGAAAAGTGTTTCAAGGATTGACAAATTGACAAAATAATATCAAGCTCTTTCGGAAGAGATATGTGACACCCTTTCATTTGAGGATTTCATGGAAATAGAAAATAATAGAGTGGGAATCGGCACAAAGCAGAATGCCCGAACCTCATTAAAGGATCGTGGCAAAAAGGTCTCAACCATAAAGGGAAGATTACCCTCCATTGCGAAGGAGCAAATTGAAGAGCATGTAGCGGATTAGCTACAAGGTGAAGTCGTGATGAAGCTCAAAGATATAACTTCCCTTTATAGCAACCCTTCCAAGGTGAAAAAAGAGGAAGATATCCACCATGCTAAGGAGGAAGAACCATCATAACACCTGTGTATGGTGATGGATCAACCTTTGGGAGCCCTAAAAGCACCCACTGCCTTTGTCAAAAGTGATATCTTGACTAATTTTCTTTACAACCATACGAAAGCATAAGAGGATGGAGAACCAAGAAAAATGGAAGGATGATGAGCAAGAGGGGGAAGAGAAAGGGATGGTTAAAACCCATTTACCAAATAGACATGATGACAATAAGATTTTTGGTCTGTTTATAACACTAGTTAATAAAGAGTAAATTGATGGTGGATTAGACTTTGGTAAGAGCTACAAAGACATTCCAAACACACATGAACAAGGTATGGATGTAGTGCAAAAGGGTAAAACACCAATTAGAGAATGAGAAAGGGAAAAAGGAAATGAATATCTTGATGACAATCCAAGGAAAAAACATATCTCAGATTTATTGTTCCCTAGCTCGTCATTACATAGGGCTAATCATCATAATCAGTTTGACACAAATGTGGGAAAAATGGAGAGCACATTGAGTAGTAAGGGGTACTTACATCCTTTCAAGAAACCTCTGAGTTATGCATGCATCAAGAAAAAGGTCAGTTTATACACAAGGATTGAAATTGGATTGATAAGAGGTAACCCTCTTCCCAAGGCCCACATTATGCATGCAAAGGTAATCACTTCCTTTTTCTATTTGGTTTGTAATCCATCTGATATACAAGTGTTTGAGGGAATAATTTGGGGTCACAATGATGGTTGTGTTGGTGGCATGTCAACAAATCTTATAAGGTCAAGAAGATTGGAAGAAAATCCCCATGAAGGATAAGATTCTAAGAAAGCACTTGATGAGGTGGCTCGACTGTTCCAAACAATATTCAAAAGAGGTCATTGGGTGGAGCTCACATCCTTAACAAGAAGCTATAGGTTACACAAGACAAACACCAACAAATTTGGAAAGAATGCAAGAAAGAAAAGATCCCATTTGTTGAAGAAATCATGTCAATGAAGAGTGTTGATTCAAACTCAGAAATTCTAAATCACGAGGACATCACGGGAAGTCCATGGTATGTGAATAATTCATTTCTCTTGCTAGCCACATTTTCATTTCAGTTATGTTGCCATCACGCGCAGCTAGTTAGGAAGGATTTCTCATGCTTGTTATGTTTTCCAATGACACTGTTAGTGAGATATCATCGTGATAAAGGTATGGGTGTTGCTATGATACTTGATAAAGGAAGAATCGCCCATTTCAAAATTAGTGCATGGGATGAATTCATCTTGGTTTGTGCCGGTGTAAGGAAAATTTCAAAAATCGCTATTGGGGAAGGTAAGCCTAGTGGTTCTATTCCTAGTGGATACTCCTTACAGACATCTTTTGTTATGATATTGTTGCATTAGGACCATCAAAAGAAGGATCACAATTTTTATTTTTCTATCAATAAGGGGTCTACCCGTGGTTCCATGTATGAGAAAAAGGTAAGGAGGATAAGGAGAAGAGGAAATATTCTTGTCTTGGTACATGACATACATACTTACTAACCATTTCAGGGGAAGAGTATTCTTCGTGACCAAGAATACACTATGCTTGTAGCTCATGGCACCATACATAATTTCATTAAAGGGGAATTTGCAAGAAGAATGGGGTTGTGTATGGTTGGTTACAAAGTCTTCATGACCATCATAACCCAAGGGATAGCTCTCGTTATTTCCATGGATATGTACAAATTTTGCATTGAATTATTTGTTTCATTTGGGATAGAATTGGCTCTTGGGATGCACTGGATTCAATTTTTGGAGGAATATATGGTAGTAAAGCAAGGGTAAATTTGTCATTGTTCTCCTTTTCATATATCAGCTCATGGGAAGAACATAATTACAGTTGGGCACACACAAACTCAGTCACCAAATAAATTTATAAAGTGAGAATTTAATTTGTTAATCATGATGGTGAAATTTGACAAGATTAAGCAAAGGGGAGTTGAACTCTACCCCTTACCAGCAGTTCAGGAAAGGTGGTTAATGGTTGAGTTTGCAAACTCAAGTTTGGAAAGAAACATCATAGGAATGTATGGATAGAAATTGAAAAGATGCATGACTAATTTTTCCTTACCAACTTTCCAATATTTTATTTTTGTCACCATTTATTCCCTTCCTAAAGGGAAATTGATTAATTACAGTTATGTCATTTATAGTATGGATGCATATTAGCTAAACAAAGAGGACAGTGGGTTTGATAGGAATGAGAGAAAATTGATCATTATGCGTACAAGGCATGAAGGAGGATGGACAAAAGATTATTTTTCCTTGAATAAGTTTGCTTTATTTGTAGTTACATCAAAGAAGGGACAACTGAGAACTATTTTGGATTAAGGTATTTATAATTTCTTGGGGAAAAAAATTTTTGGAAAGGGGGGACTATCATGTCCTTATTTGGAGACTATCGGCTTTGAAGACTTTAACACATTTTCCTCCCCATGGGTTTCAGGAAGGAAGCAAGGGGAAGACTTGGATGACATTTTCTAAGTAAATACTTTCATTATTATCATGTATTCCTATTGGGAATCAAAGCGCTACATTATAATAACTTATTTAATTAGAATAAAAAATAATTTGGAGCATGTAGGCTCTAAAAACAAATTAGATAATTAAAAATTACTTTATGAGGTCATCCATTATTGAATTTGTAGCACCCCTTATGTTATAAAAGGAGGTTGTTTGGCCATTTTATTATCATGTGAATTTATTATCTCTTGGAAAGATTGCTTTTGAAGCATCTTTCTTCCTCTCCTAAGGATGAAACCCCTTGGAGAGTCTTGTGTGAGGACAAAACCTTTCACAAGTCTAGGGAAGACTTCAACACCGGAGTCTCAACCCCCTTGAGGGATCTTTTGCTTCAGTTATCTTTCATTTCAGCCATAGGTGAATTTCCCTAAGGTGTCATTTGATCAATAATTGAATATATTTGTGTTACTTCTTGTTGTTAATTCATATTTGGACCTTTTAAGGTGGAGGAACCTACTTTATGGTGTGTTTTAGCGTGGTTATTGATTGTTCTATGTGAAGTGGCCCACCCGGGGGAGCATTTTTGTACCTTCTTACAATAATTTCATGGTTTTGAGGTTAGAATAATATTCTCTATATTTATAAGAGACAAATTATGAAGTTTCATGAATTATGGAGGTGTTTTGCTTTTTTCCAAGCTTATTAAAGTTCGTTGGTTCAGGGTTTCCATAATTAATTATTTTCAAGCTCAAATCTGATTTCTAACAATTGATTGTGTTTGCTAGGGGTTTCTTAATAATTTTGGCATAAGTTTTGAAGGGAATTAGTAAGGTTTAACCCACCTTTGAGGGGTTCAACCTCTCTAAGGAAGTCAGTGCCCTAGGAAGCGCCTAAATTATAGGTTTAAGGGTTTATATCAGCCATCTACAATAGCTCCATAATTTGATTTTTAAGCTACATCTCAGCTTTGGTCATTTCTTGAGTCCCCCTAAAAAGGGACATTAAAAATTAGCATGGTGGATTGATTGGCATATATTAGTGTTTATGAGGATTCATACAATCAATACTTTTTACTAGTGTCTATGAGGATCCCCATTATTTTGGGCATGTGTATTTCTCTAACACACCACACAAAACAAATAAACATTATGTGTTTACCACATACACACACATTGTGTGTATGTAGTACTTCAAGAAATCCCAAGTTAAAATATGGAAGTTGTATTGGTTTGCTTGAGAATTTATTTCAAATTATAATTTATACTTCAAGGAAGTGGGGACTTATTTCCTATAGTGAATCCTATACTTAACTTGTTGGGTACTTACACATACCCCATTGTACGAACTATATATTGACTCCTTCGTATAGCTCACACATGTATTTTGGCAGTCAGGTATACATGGAAATTTTTCTAGGACCTTGAGAGTTATTGGATGGCATGGCATATATGTTATGTACTTTTGTGTATATGAAGACATACATCTAGTTAGTAGATTTCGATTGAAATTAGAGTCCATCCTTTAAATAATTGAATTTTACATTTGTTATCGTCTCTATTGTGACAATAAGAAATTTGTAATGAAACCTATAATTTTGGATCTTGTTTTATCAAGGAATGGTTGAAACTTCAGTTAAGAAATGAGTACAGTGGATTGATTAGTATGTATTAATGTTCATGAGGACCCATATGATCAAAACTTTTTATTAGTGTTCACGAGGATCCTCACTATTTTGTGTACTCGTATTTTTAGAACACACCACACAGAGCTGGTAAACATTATGTTTACAACCTACACGCACTTTATATTTATGCATTACTTCAATAAAATGTAAGATTCAAAGGTGGGTGATGTTGATTTGTGTGATAATTTGTTTCAAATTAGAGTCTATACTTCAAGGCGATGAGGAATTAATATTGCCTACGGTGACTCCTATACTTGACCTATTGGGAACTTACCTACACTCCATTATACAAACTATATACTAAATTTTATGTCTTAAGAGACATAGAAATACATATCATATATGTTTTATCATCCAACACCTCTCAAGTTCCAGCCAAAATTTCCATGTAGACCTTGTACAAGAAAATCTCCATGTACTCCTTGATGTTAATGTACATGTAAGTTGTTGAATCTTCTCAAGCATTTTCCTTCAGTTTCCATGCTACTGGTGGAAATTAAAATTTGCAGGACATCATATATCTATATTAATTTCCTTGATTTTTGTTCCACGTCACCACTTCCAAATTTCACTTTGTCATTTTCCACATTTGCACATTGGTTGAAGTCAATAGGATTCGTCATTGATTTGGAAATGGATGGAAGGATGGTCATTGTATCATGGTGTGTGTGTAAGAGAGAGAGAGAGAAAGATTGTGTGTCTTAATACATACGTAGGTGGATCCAATCACCAAATTAGTCGCTTCCTCTGATAATATGTAGTTTTTTATGTGTAATAAATTTACTCGAAGAGTGAATGAGGCTTGAAGTCTACATGAGAGGATGGTGGAACCTTGTTTGTTGTTTGATGGCATTAGATGACATATCTATATGTTATGTGTCTATATGTATCTCAAGACATAAATAGTGCATCTAGTCACCATATTAACACTCGTTACCACTTAACCTTACCTGTACAATCAAGATAACAAGAATTGTAAAATTTGATTGTTCAAAGTATAAAATTTTATTTGGAATGAAATCTCACATAAACTAATACAACTCCCACATTGCAACCTGACATTTCTTGAAGAATTGAAAAAATATAGTTTGTGTATAGGTGGTAAAAATACAATGTTTACCATATACTTGGTGTGTGTTGTAAATACAAGTGCACGAAACACTACTAGGTGACAAAATTATTTTAAATGAAATCTAGTGGCTAGGATAGATACAATTATGTAGGTATTAAGATAGATATTAATAAGTAACATATGTTCCATGCCATTTTTATGTATATAGGACACATTGTAAACAAGAAACATAAATCCAATCGTTTTGAGTATAACTCAAATTTTAAATGAAATCTTGCACATACTAATATGGCTCCCATCTCATAACTAGACATTTTTTAAAGCATTGTATGGGCACATTATATGTGTAGGTGGTAAACACACATAATGTTGTGTTGTGTGTCTTTACAAATACAAGTGGACATTAAGAGTATGGGAAGACAAAAAAATCAAATGTAATATGACATCTAGAAGGAGGTATATATGTGTTAAGATACATAGAAATTTTATTATACCCTAAATAAGTAAAATAGATTTTGTGTTGAAATGTAGCTCTTATTTATTTGCAGGCATAACACCCTCTGTGTGTGTGTGTGTGTGTGTGTGTGTGTGTGTGTGTGTGTGTGTGTGTGTGTGTGTGTGTGTGTGGTGTAAATTTATAGGATGTAAGGATTCAAGATAAGGGGTTATTCTAAATTACCTCATCTACAGTTATCCATGCCTAATCATAATAACACATTAATATTTGTAAAAATGATCAATGATAAATCAAAAACACGATAGGAGATGAAAACTTAGTAGTACATAGTGGAATAGAGGAGATATGGATGGGCAGGATGAGTAAACAAGATGATATGAACATGAAGATACTTCATTTTAGATACTGTAACTGGACTTTTTCTCTGTCAAGGACCATACAATATTGACCTTATTCTATAAGGTTATTCCCTTTTTTGATGGTCTTAGACCTACTTACAATGGGGTTCTGTAGCTTTATGTGCCCTTTACTTTATCTATAACTTCCTTTTCTTCAAAATGTTAGCCAACTCAATCAAATATATCTCTAATTGAACCTCATTCATGTTTTGTAGTTGTCTAGGCTGACTCTTGATACTTTGAAGATCACCCTCATGCTTTGGAACAAGCGTGACTGACAAAAAATCCGACTTAAGTCTGGAGAAGTATCTAATTGGACATCCAACTCTCAAAGAGAATGGTATGGTTTTCTTGAATTGATTAACTTATTTGAATTCATTCTCAAAAACAAAGAAAACAAACACCTTCTTCATGGTTTTAAATTTTGAAATATTTGTGAATTCCTCAATAATTTCCTCCCATGTAGCTTCTTCCATTAGATACAGATTGATCATGTTCATCACATTCATCCTCAATAAACAACATGAAATCATCAAAATATTCTAATAAAACACAAGATTCATCCTCTTTCTTTCCTTCGCATGGCAGATTTATAGTTTCAATATGTTTTACGTCCATATGTGCCTTAGAATGCACCTCTTATTCCTCCTTGAGTTTTGATTGATCACTCCTCAACTCACACTAATTTATTTCTAAGATGTACATTGTTTGGTGAGTTGAATGTGCATTTTCACTATCAAAATCTGAATCGCACCACTTTGAAATTTTCATCTCGTCATCAATTTTGATGAAGCTTTCTTAAATGGTGTATGAAACCCTTACAAGTGGTTGTCTATTATTTATCTCCTCAGGTCAAGTTTGATCAAGAATAACCTCTTTAATTTCCTCGTCAATATCCTTCAATGATCTTTCATCATATGCTCTTATCTCTGTAACTTGAGTGCTTGAAGAAAATCATAATTGATTTCCTCATGTGCATGATATCCTTTTGAGTTGGCTGAATGATTTGGAATCAAGGGGTGTTTAGGATGTTGCAGGATGCCTCCTTTATCACAAAATTTATAAACACCCCAATTTACAAACACCCCAATTTACAAATGTTGCATGGTAATTAAGCTTGGTTAGAGTTATATAAAGGATAAGGACAACTTACAAGATGCCACAACTCTTCAAATCCTCATGACAATAATTTAGAGGTATAGGTAAAGTATCATATGAAGATAGAGTGGAGCCTTATAAATCATAAGAGGTGTTTGACGCTGGAGGAGATTCATGGGTATGAAAAAGAGTAGATGGATGTTGTTGTCTTGTTAAAACAGTCATGCAATCATCCACGTTTCAAATTAGATTCATGAATTTGTTATCACTTGCAATGGAAGAACGGATGATTTCCAATGTATGATCAACAAGAGATGGAAATGACCTTAAGAATATGGGGTTAACTCAAGGATTAGATACATTAGGGTGCTATGAATTATTTTCTTTCTTGGATCAAACTTCTTTCAGCTAATATTGAGATATCAAAAGCATTAGGGAGATCTATTCCTCTCATAGACTGAATCATAACTACTAAATATGGATCCAAAGCTCTTAAATAGTAAAATAAGATCATGGCCTTACCAATAGTTAGATCCTTTCCCAAGCTCTTTAAAATTTGAATTTTAAATCAAACAAGTCTTTTGTTGATGCTCTCTTGATCATGGTTAGCTACTTGATTAGTAAAAAGGGTTCACTCTTGTCTCCAAACTACCTCTCTAAGTGTTCACAAAACTCATCCCAAGTATGGATAGAGTTATGTGGAAGCATATTATACCATATAAGAGCTTCTCCTTTGAGAGAGGTAACCAAAAATCTCATAGTTGTATCCATTTGGGTAACATGTTGATTTGTCACAAATGTATGGTGTTTATGAGGTGATCTATGGGATTGGCATGATTCTCAGTTGTGAAATATAAGATACTTCTAAAAGCAGTAGATGGGATCTCATCCCACACATTTATGTTAGAGGGATTGCCTACATTGAGAGAATGGAAAACAATATTTCTTGGATGCTCCGTGGGAATGTGAAAACATGAAGGGATATTAAGGAAATGGCCCACAATTTGGAAAATGGGTGGGATATGAGACAATATAGTCATCAAGTGGTTGATAAATCAAGTTCATAAACCAATTACGACTAAGATAACACCAAATTTTAACTTCTTTTTACAAGGACCTCAAAAGGAACACTTGATAAACTTCATAAGATATAACAAGGTGGAAAATTGTCCCACCATGCATGCCAAAAGTGTTATCACTCAGAGTGTGCACCCATGTGAAGTTAGCTCAGTCTGAGGGAAATTGAGACACTCCAACAAAAACATTGGATTTTCCAAGCTTGAGAAATCGACCTTTGAAACAAACCTCTGGAGGAAGGTTATTTTTTGATTAAAAACCCCCAAGTATCCTCGCTAATCTACTCCTAACTAACAACTTGTAGGGAAAAGGGAGAAAAAGGAAGTTGAAAACAAGAAATAATGGTGATACACTAGATAATAAAGGGATAAATCCCTTGAGATAAAGAATAATAGGAAAAATATAGTGATAAAATGGTAAGGATCAGCCACAATAAACTTTACACAAGATCAAACTTTCACTCCTTGCATTAGCAACATGAATTACTAGAATCATGCAAGTATAGCCTACACGCATCATACAACAACTAAACAGAGGGGCAAGACAACATTAACATAGTCAAAAGGGGTAGAAGTAACCACAATCAATTCACATTAATGTCATAAAAATATGCATAGTTCACTATAGATATTGAGAAGGAACTAGAAGCATTACACAAGTCCACAACCAATGTCTGCAAAATCAAGAAGGTTAAGAACTCAAAAGGGTAGAGTGACTTTATTTTCAAGGAAGGATTCCCTTCACAAAATGGAAATTATTTACATTTATATAAGGGAAGGAAGGAAGAGGGGATCAAAATATGCTTCAAAATATGTCATTTTGGGTTTATATCTTCACTGTAGCTTTTAGAGACGTGTATAGGTGTATAACTAGAATGATCTACTCATAACAAACTCCCAACATATTCCTAAGATATTTTTAGGTGAAAATGATCGCTGATAACCATGGATCATAGTATGGAAGATGCTCCGCAACAAACTATTACATAAACCCTCATGAGAGATCAAATTGATTTGATTCTAATCTAAAAGATACCTCCATTAACAAGAAAACACTCTTCTTTGTTTTTTTATCGATGGTGATCTTGCTAGATAAGGAGGAGTGGAAATTGAGCTACCACTTGGTTTTTCTAGTCATGATTTCCTTCAAACCACTAATAAAATATCATGTTTATGTCTAACAACTAGTTTAACTTTTATCTTGTGTTTGAGTGGGGCTAAGAACGTGATAACAACTCAAAGGAATCTTATAAGAGGATTTATAACTGATTTGGGTGTCATTTCGATTAATTTGTAAGAAGAAAATACCAAACACTCTGTCACAAAAATCTCTTTAATCTCATCACCATCTTATTTGAATTGAAGCTCTAAGTGACACCTTGAAGATTGCGTATCTAATGCAACTGGTCTCAAGCAAAATGGTGTCTCAAATCAAAAGATACAACCAAAATACCAAGGACTAGTTCTAATACCATGAGATAAATATTTTAACATTCCCAACCCTAATTTTACACTAGAGGAGGCTATCAAATTAAACCTCATGAATAATTTTTCTAGGTGACTTATTGTGATTAGTGATTTGAGTCTCTTTTCCTGCTCAAAATTTATGGCACATATCTTTCTCGGGTTGGTTCTTTGATTCTCGAGTGTCTCGGGTTTTCTAGGCTTCCATGCCTTAGTCTTTTCCATTCAAGACCACAAACTCCCAGGACCATGGAATATCGTCATTAGTCCTAGTCAGCCAATGACTGATCTTCCATGTTCTTAGGCCTTTTACACATCTCAAGGTCAAACCACCTAATCCTACAACCAATCACTAACTTTCAGCCTACAATTAAGTTTTAAGAGTTGCCAAAATTCTAAGAAATTATCATGATTCTCAATGGGAAAATCCCCACTCTTTAATTTATAGTTGCAACAAAGTGGCACAACGTAAACATGGTGATAAGATCATAGGGCAGTCAAAGGCCTTAGGAGAGATGGAGGATATCCTTGAGCTTTGGGAAAAGTGCAGCCTTAGTCTACAAATCAAAAATGAGTTTCAATTTTGTAGTTGTTACATGTTGCTAGACTTGGGATTCTCAGGCCTAGGACTACTATTAGTAGTCATGAAAAACTATAAGTTCACAAAGTTTTAGAGGATTTTATTTGTGGATGATGTGGGTAGAAGGATTCAGCTAGAGGGAACACACATTTCAATGGCTCCTAATCAAATTGGAGAGGTGCAATAAGACCCAACAACTTCAAGGGTTGGCAATTGTGAATCCCCAAGATGGATTTGTGATCCCGGTGTTCTAGCATTGCTTGAAAGCAAGTAATATTTAGGAAGGACAGACTGTCATGTCCCCTTTTCAAATAAAGTCTAAAAATTAATAATATAACTTAAGTGTTAAAAAGTGAATTTATAAAAGATACTTATGTTATTATTATTATTAAGTAAAGGTGTATTTTCTATTTTAAGTGATCTCAATGATTAAATAGAAAGTCCCTTTATTAAAAAAAGTTAAAGACCCATATGTGGCGCCCCACTTGGGAGAAGCAATGAAAAGATTATAAAAGGAAGTGTTGAGGTCATTTGGGGGATATCTTTTTTCTATTATCTCCCTCTTTTTGGGAAATGTTGAGCATTTTGCTTGTTTATGCATTGAGGATGAAAACCCTCCATTGCATTCATCACTTGAGGATGAAAATCCTCATTACAATCATATTTGAGGACAAAATCCCTCAATATTTTCTTGGTGGCTTCACTCAGGGGTCACATTCGAGCATCATTTTGGATCATCAAAGCTAGGGCACATCTATTTTCAGTTTGGGTTAGTTTGCAGTTCAGTTGAGGCACATTTTCTACTTTTCCTACTTCAGTTATGTGTTTCAAGTGAAGAAATTCATCCAGTGGAGAGATAATCCACCAGACTTCAGTCATTTGCAACTAGGGCATGATTTTCATCCATTTCTAGGGTTGTCTACACCCCCCTTTTAGATTTTAGATCAATGTTTAGGGACATTAGTAGTAGACATAATTGGTTGGTTTCAGTTTACAATATCTCCTTTTGCTTTCCTCTTGTCATCTAGAGTGTCTTTTGTGAGAAAAATGTTGTAATCTTATGCGGGCATTTTTTCTTATTTTATGGTGTGAAAATAAATAAAAATAAATTAATATTTTAGTTGGAAAAATTATTTTTCATTATCTACTTTTACCAAGAGGGTTTCTATATGCTTTGGGACTTCTGTGTATTTTTGAATTGTGATTATTTGATAAATAAAGGAATATTTCATATTGTTTTCATTTCCTATCTTAAGGGTTTGCATAAAAATCATATTGTTGTTATATTTTTGTATAAGGGTTTCAGGGAAATTCTAGAATTTCTTAGACCTATTGTGTACAAGACATTACAACCTACCCTAAACAAAGAGTGTGATCTCATCTCCGACCTAAGTGTGCCTCAAGTGAGAGGAGAATAATAAGTGAAAGTTTCAAGGATGTAAGAGTAAGACACCATGATGGATAGAACCGGTAGACAATCATGAAGGAAAAGTATAAAGGGGCTTCGTATCAAAGATGAAGGCTAAAAATGAAATGAACTAGGTAGTATATGAACTGAAGATCGTTAGATATGTCAAGAGAAGGAAGGGAAAAACTATGATAGGTCTAGCACAAGCATTAAAAGTGATAGTATCCAAGAAAATATAGTGTCATAAATGGATAAACAACATACCAAAAGATTAACTAAGAATCAAACGATAGAAATAATTTCAAAAAACGTCAAGCAAGTAATGTGTAAAAGATGGGTATAAAAAATCATAAATGGATAAACCCTTCTAAAATATCAAGTAAGAAACAAATAGTAATAATAAATCCAAAGGATGTCACAAGGAATTTGTAAATTACAAGTAGGATGCAAAGAGATAGTCAAGATATGTGAACTAACCAACCTATAAAATAATGTAGGATTGTAAGGGGTAGCTGAGATTTGAAAACTAACGATCATGTCTAAACTATAGATGTAAGGGGTAGCCAAAGTATCAAACTAATAGTCCCCGTAAAATAAGTAGATAATATAGGATTTTAAGGGGTAGTTGAGGTTGAAAAAATAATTGTCTTGTCTAAACTATGAATGTAAAGGGTAGCTGAAATTGAATTAATTTTCCTATAAAATATAAGGTTGGTAATTGAGTAGTGTAAAAAGCAAGAAAGTAAAGTACATGAAAATAAAAGGGTTAGGGATAGGGAAAGGTAGATGAGGTCAAAAGGGGCATGTGATATAGTTGAAAGCATCCTGAATAAACTCAAGGACATGTCGTTGTATGTCATAACATGTGAAAATCATGGTGTCTTCGAGGGAACATGAGATCTTTTAATAGATCTCATGACACGTAGGTACCATAGATTCTTCCACTCACATAAAAATCTAAGATAGGATCTTGTGGTACATGTCTATCATAGAAAGTAGAAGTGAAGGAATGAAAGGAGAAGGTATCTCCACCCGTGGAGGAAATATGTGAAGATGAGTGTATAAATGAATGGTCCATAGGAGAGAGGACTAGAGTAGGTAATATAGGAGGAGCAGGGGCAGCCAAACTATCAATTTGAGGGGGAGGAGAGGGTAATCACCAATATTTTTCATTGTTGCCGCTATTTTTGGAGTGGCTAACAATCAACAAAGGAATGAGAACCAACACTAGGATAGGAGAAGAAATGTTGAGGTGAAGGAACATGATGAGATGATCATTTTTGTTATCCCTCACAAAACTCAGCTACCAATTTCTTCATGTGTTGCCGATAAGCTCGAAAATCCTTTACATCATGCCCCCACACCTAATTTCATCTACAATATGGCTTAGGATCATCCAATGAGTCTGGAGTTGTAATGATAAGATGTATGGATACAAGTGAAGAGGAAGGTGAGGGAAGATTAGGAATAATAGGGATATCTGAATGAGCTATGATGTGTTGCGGCTTAGGATTTGGGTCGCAAGAGGTAGAATTAGTTGGAGATGTTCTAGAGATGATAGACTATCAGATTCATCGTTTATTAGATCATCCTTTTCACGATCAAAGTATTTTACCTTTGATTCCACTTCTGAGAGGTGGATGGTATTAATTTTATGATTGAAGGATGATTGTGAAGATTCAAGAGAAGATATATAATCACTAATATTGAGAGAAGATAATAATGATTTCTTATATTGAAGCTTATGGCTTGGGTAGAACCAAATAAGAATAGATCATCAAGGAAACTAATTTCATCATACTTACGAGTGGTGATATCAACATGAAGAGATTCGATGACCATTTCACTAGGTGGTGAAGTGGGGAGCTCCTTAAGCGAAGGCGAAGAAGAAGAAATAATGGTTGGAATTAAGTTAGTCGCCTTCTTGTGAGAATAGGGTCGCAAAGAAGGGGGCAACTGAGAAATGATAGAAGTATGAAGTTCAGTAGTTTTGATCTTGAGATTGATTTCATTAGGCTCATTATAATTTTAGTTAAGGAGGTTAGGAAGTATATTCTCGAAAAGTTCAATTTTTCTATTACATCCTTAAAGAGAATCGATGAGATAGTTAAAGTGTTGATACTCTTAAAATAAGACACAATCATTAAGAGAAAGGATTTTACAACCACTAAGTTGTTGAAATTTCTAAAAGTTCTACGTATTAGTGTTGCCTAGAATCTTAAATAAGGACCCTAGGTAGGGAAATTTGATCCATTGGCAAGCATATGATGTGATTGCACATATACAATGTGTCCACAGCTAACCAAGAAGAATGTTTAAGGAAAGAGGAAACTTGAAAATCATGAATTTCACTCTAACGGTTCGAGGAGGCATAGTTATAGGCAACCAAATGCAACCCATTAGGGGAATTCTCCTTCGGTCGTATCCTTGACATGTGTTATGGGTAGATTTGAGATTTTTGGTAGAGTAACTGAGAGATTTGATGAATTCTAATGAAGAGACCAAGCCTTCATTGATGAGAGCTTGATTGTCTTACACATTTCCAATGTTGACAAAATTAATAAAAGAGGATCTGTTAAAAAAATAGCTCATTGAGGATCATCAAATTAATGGGAAAGTGAAGAGTTAAATATTGATCAATGGTTCAATCGTTATGGACCACAAGCTCTTCACATTATTTAAGCATCCTCTCATCTAAACCATGCAAGAGGGAGTCTTGCCCCAAAGGTAGTGGTGAGGGTATATTCATTTCCAAGAGGGCTTTCATGAGGAAATTGCAATGTTGAGGAGAAGTCTTGATTAATTCAAAGAGGGCAATTTGAATTGGGTTATTGGATAGTTTCTTGATTGAAACCCAATCTTCCAAGTTGGTTGATGAAATACTGGTTAAGACTCAAGGAATTTAGGAAACATTACAAAAGGTTTTGAAAATAATAGAGAACATGAATATGAATCAATCAAAAGAGTGAGTCAGATTCGTGTCAAGTTCAATAGTGTGTATACAAATATAGAATGACTCAATAACAAATCCTCTTTGTCTCTCTAAAGGGTGTATTCTAGACTGATTATGTTAAAATGTAATATATTATAGCCTAATCTAATGCTAGTTTAAAATAAATAAACGAATAATAAAATATAGAAATAATACCCAAGCAAGCTAATCAATTAAATGTAGAAACCCTAATGTACAAATAGGGTTAGAAGAGCCTTAGCTGATTCACAGAGGTCACAGGACTGTGTCACAGTGAAGACCAGCTGAACATGAATGGAAAATTGTCACACAAGAGCCTAAGAAAATTTAGATATGAGTGATTCAGCAAGATTGGGGCACCTGGAGAAGGACAAGGGTTATTGTGGGTTCCCTTTAGGCCTGATTTCTTGGTGCACCTTGGTATTTGTGAAAATGACTCAGGAAACTGATACTTTGATTGGTCATAAGTTGCTTTTCATTTTATTTTCTTCTTGGTCTCTTTGAGTATCGCACAAAGATTGCTGAGGTTGTTGGAAACTCGTAATAATGAAACCTGAACCTGTAAAACCCTCAAATAGATCATAAAATCTTAAAAAATAAATATGCAGAATCAAGGGGTCAGACTATCCTCAGCTGTCAACAATTGTGAAGTTACGAATACTAATTGTTGCACTACATATTAGACCCAATGTACTTCTGTGTGTGTGCATGTGTGTGGAATCATGGGCCCTAGGTGGATCTTGTGCATGTTTCATACTTGAAGTAGCAAGCAAGTAAGATAAATGTAAATAAATGTAAATAAATATGTGCATGGAATAAAATGAACTTACCCTTCTTATGAAGTGTGATGCAGAATGAACTAGCCCTTGTGTTCCATTGTGATGGTGTTAGATGGATGTAAATGGAGCTCTGTCGATGCCTTGATGGATGTAATCTTAGGTGGTGATAGATAATGCTTAGTGCTTGGTCCCTTATTATGATCACATAACTTTATATTTATATAATTCCTTTGCTTGTATTTCGTAATTAACCCTCGAAAAGGCCAACTACTAAAAAAATAAGATGCTCAAATGGCTAAGAAAGGACCCAAAAAGTGCGAGTAAAGTACAAAGGGGACATGGGGTGCACCCAGAGAGGATCAAGGTGCCTGAGTGCTGGAGTCTTGGCTAGGCATACTAGTGTCAGAATATGATTAACATTGCCAGAGTGTGAATAATACATACTGAGAAAGTAAGGGTGACAAGAACTGAAAGAAGAAACAAAAAGTCAAAGAAAGGTGGCCAAAGATATGGGTTAATTAGTACTTTTATTACTTAGGAATCATATGAATTGTAGTATGTAATCAAGGATTGGATAATTTACCCAAAGTGCGTGATTTTGTGTCTACATTTCACCTCCAGTTTATGTTGGTGAGCAGGAAATCTCAGTAACATAAAGTAGATAGAGATGTGTACCTCATAACCAAGTAGATTGATGGTAGAAAGCATACTGAGGGATTTAGAAAAAGCGTGGAGTGTTAAAAAGATGGAGCATGAAGACTAAAGATGCAAAAATGTAAAGAGTGATGAAAAATGAACCTAGGGCAGAAACATATGTGTAGATGTTACAATGCCTACATGTTGTTGTACCTGTTGATTAGTATCGATTGTTGTTGATGTAAATGACTGTGATGATGTTGAATACTTGCTTCTCATTTGGATGGACCTACAAAAGAGAAAAATAATCAAGTAGTCAAATATGCATGTATATGTATAAAAACATGTAAGGAAGTATGTCAAAGAAAATGCTGAAAATGTGAAAAAGGAGCATGTGTACTTGATCCATGTTCAGAAAAAGGGTGTAGAAAGGATCCTATCAATGAAGTGTGACTTTTTGGGGTGATCTCACACCACTGTCATGAAAGAAGTGTACAGGGAGAAAATTCTGGTGTCATCCTCCAACCTTTAACTAGTTCTCGTAACTGTAGAGAAAACTATACTATCTTGATTTTTGGGCGATCTGACACCATGACAAAAGTAGTATGAAGAGGATGGTCTAAGTTTATGCTATAACCTTTAACTTCTCCTAAGAATAAAACACCACTGTAAATGGATGTGTACTAATAGCACTATGTTAATGACAACCCACCCTGTAAAAGTCATTATGTAGACCACGTTAAACCCTGCCACTATGGTGACTACCCCTGGTTATAGGTGCTTCAGGAAAGGACATCATTCTGCTAAGGACCAAAGTCTAATTCTTGATCCTTTTCTGAATTGTGCTAAATTGTGATGTACCACTACTATATTGTGCTATGTCATAACACTATATGGGGTGAATGATTCACCCAAATGATGCCCCCCCCCTAATTGTGGGCGCTTGTCGACATCACTGAAGGAATGATGTGACCCAAAGGAGGACCGACCGCTATAATGAAATTGTGCCCTATTGCAGGGGGAAGGGATTGTGCTTGAGTAGAAACCAAGGAAAACATGCAAACAAACTGGCTGAGGAGATAAGTGTTAGTACTAGCAAAGACAAACATTCATGTAAAAGATGGAGTGTAAGACTAACATGTAAGTTAATGTATGCAAGCAGATAAAGTAAACAAGTAAGAAGATCAATGTAGACTGGCAAAAAGTGTGTTGCAAACATGAGACACCACTCATGATGTCACTAAGATAATCAACGTCTGTACTGGCCGCATAAGAAGACAAGTGTTCATATAAAATAAAGGGTAAAATCCCACAAACAATGACATAAAAATAGACAAGCAAGTGAAAAACAATGTAATAGACAATTATGGAAGCAACATAGTCCTGTAACATAAATGTTGCACATGAAGCACCCATTAGCATGTCAGAAATATAAAAAGTATGTCAAAAGAGTACATAATCATGATAAAGTAATGTGCTATGAAACAAAATGAAACAACAACACATGTAGTGTATGAATAGTGGATACCCCAAAGAGCCGTCTGTGGGACTGGTAATAGGTACTCGCGCCAATCATCCATGATGCATGTGAAGATAGATATGTATAATTTGTGATCACAACTAGAAAGGAAAGTGAACACACATGTATGTATGACAAAGATAATGGCATACAAGATATCTATCTAGCATGTGTAATAAAGATGATACATGTAACAAGTAAATGTAAGCAAAGATTAAGTGTGACCATGGACCCTAAAATATTGGGTAAGTACCAAGAGGCACATGCACAAAGGATCAGTAGATAAAAGGGCACTCAGGGAAAAATGTGTAAGGAAAAAGGGGTTTAAGTGAAACCAGGGCATGAGTGAAAGGCAAAACAAGGGTTTAAAGGACTTAGCCATATCCAACATCATGGAGTCACTTGAGGAAAAATGTGAGGACCCAACTAGGCATGATGAGTGGATAAGGTGCCAGTCCTGGAACCTTGGAGGTCAAGAAAAGGATATTCCACACAGGGAATATTCCTAGAGACATCATTACAGTTAGTGGAAGGTTTGTAAAGAGGATAAACATTCACCAATGGAGGACCACATCGACACTTGGCACGTAATCTGCTCAGAAGAGAAGTCATGGCGGTGGTCAATGATCCTATTTAAAGAGGTGCTTGGGTCAGGAACACGCACAAAGAGAATACAAAGAGGAAAAAAGAATGCATAGAGAATACAGAGAAAGAGAAGGAGAGTAATGAAGTGCTATAGAAATGCTAAGGGTTTAGAGTTCATGGTGGCTAGGGTTTAGAGTACTTAGTGCTAGAGGGTTGTAAGGGATACCATAAAGCATATGTATGGGTACTGGGATTTGTAACAAGGGAAATAATGGGGAAAAATATAGTTAGGATCTGATCAGATAGGCTTACAGGAGTTGAGTCTCTGTCATTTAGTGTATATGGTCTGAGATGACCCTTTTGAATGTAATATGGCTACCAGAGACTCTGTTAAATCAATATACATGGATCTATTCTATACAAACTACTTATGGGTGTAAACCCTCATGTTATATGGCTTATCATGACTCAGATCTGGTTTCTTGTACTTCTTACAATGTTATTTAGCTTTTATGATGCATTAATGTGTAGATCTATTAGTTATACCTTCTGCCTTTCAAAGTAGATGAATGTACTTCTATTTCTATAAATAATCCTCCATTAATGGTAGAACTCTCTTGAAAAGCTCACATAAAGGAGGGGCTCGGCACCTACACATGCCTCGGGTGAGCACCCAATGTATGCTAGATGATAGGCCGACACACTTGGGGTTAGAAAGAAGTATTGAGGGTAAAATAATGACTACATCTTGGTTTCGTTGCTGGGACCTCTTTTGAAGCTATTGTGAGAGAAATGTGTGATGACAGAGTGCTTGACCTTGGATAGTATCGAAGCATGGCTCAAAAACATGGAGGATGAGTTTTCTTAGAGGTTCAGTACTAGATCTGAGTTTGATGCATGAAAATGGGTGGAGGAGAACCTGTATCATGAACTCTATGAGACATTCTTCTGTTGTTTCCCAATAGAGTTGTATGAATGGCTATCATCATATGCATCAAGGATGAGTTGGTACTATAGACCTCATGTTTGGACCCAGGAGGAATATCAACTGGTTGCATGATGTCGATCTGACATGGACCCATGTTGTTGATCACTGGTGGAGTAGAGTGTTGACTAGTTATACCTTGGAATACACTATTTCTATGTATTCTTGCCCAAGAGATTGTTGAGTTTGAGTTCTTGAGGGAACCTAGAGGATCATTCTTGCATGTTATTCCACTGGCTATCAAGATCCTAGTCATTACTTTGAGTTTGGAATCCTTTCCCATGGCTGGCTAAATTCCTTGCTAGGCGTGAGGCACAGAAGCTGGCATGGTAGAAGGATGGCAGACCTTGTGGCAGAAATGGAGAGAGAGGAGAGGCAACTCAAGTATAATGAAGCTCAAGAGAGGGAGTTGGTGAGACAACGTGAAAATACAAGAGTGATGGATTTATGGAGGTAGATGTTGTGGGAAGGATTTGAGGTTCACGCGGAGGATGTGGAACCTGAGCAGTCTGTGCTACCCCATCTTGGAAAGCATGGAAGAGAAACCCCCTCAGCTTCTGGAGAGAGCTCGTCATATGAAGAAAGGAGAAGAGTCATTGGCATGCATCTGAATCCACCTGGTGACCAACCCTTGGTGCTTAGTTTTCCAAATCCAGAGATAAGTATTACTAACCCAGTTGGTATTGGTGGAAGTAACTGATCAACACCTAGGAGGTATAATTTTTCATTTGGTACATCCATGGCTGCACAATCATTTCCTATGTTTGGAGGTATATTATTAGTACAACATTTGGACAAAGTACGGGTACACAAAGCTTGGGTATCACATCTGGAAGTGGCACAAGACACACATCTAGTAGTGGTGTAATATCACAGACTGTTGGCATGTAGTTCAGCGTGATAGTGGGGACACAAGGCACAACCACTTCAGGACCTTTACCAGCTATGGAGGTGGATCTGGTGGGACAGGTGGAGTAGGAACTAGCAGACCTGGTGGACCTGGTGGATCTGAGGATCTGGTGGGTCAGGAGGAACATGCACTAGTGGATCTAGTGGATCTGGTGGTGGAGGCAACACCGAGGGGAATCTAGGTTCTGGATCAGGTGGACAAGGGCCTCAACCACCTCAACAAGTGTTCTTTGAAATGTCTTTGCATCTACTAGATTACAAAGGTGTTGAGGATGTTGTAGAGCATGTACACAAATGTGAGTTGCTATGGTGCGTGAAGGGGATCACTACCCTGGAATGGAAGGAAAGTCAGTTTACAATGATGTTACAAGGGCACACACATAGTTGGTACCGGAAGTATGACCCTCACCAGATAATAGTAGATTATACCGTGCTGCATAATGCCTTCTTAGCTGAATTCCATATTCCTGAGTTTGAACAGAAGAGCATTAGCACGCTGAAGGAGATTCAACAAGGTATGGCAGAGAGTGTATGGGAGTATGATGCACATGCTTTAAGACTCTCTTGTCAAAATTATCTTATGATATTCATCCTTCTCAGCATGCTCAATGGTTTGTTGGAGGATTAATAATGCCCTTCAGGAGAGCGCTTTCACATAAGACTTTCACAGACCCACGTGAGGCCTTAGAGGCTGCCCTATGCATTGAGGATGTGGGAAGCGTGGATACCATGTTAGTCCTTTTCTTGAAGCTCAGATTGCTGTCATGGAAAAGCAGCTATGAGAATCTATCTACAAACTCGGCCCATGAGACTCGCAGTGGCCTATGGTGCACAGATTGTGAGGTAGAGGGGCATACGAAGGACATTTGTCCTCAGAGATTGGTACGTGCCATGATGGTAGACTGTGAGATTTTCCACAAAGATCATGATGTAAGTAGGTTTCCACTACTGTGTGCAATCCATAAGAATGTGTCTTACTATTGCAATATTTTCACCTCTACTACTCATGACACCAAGGATTGTAGATTGATTGACCATATACATGATGTCATTGATATTGGTGTGCACCAGAACAGTGTTGCAAACAATTCCAAGGATGATGGTCATCACTATGAAGGATGCACAGATGGAGGAGCTCGTGGAAGAGCTTTCATAGAGGATTTAGAGGCCATGGAAATCACAGAGGTGGAAGAGGTGAATTCCCTTATGGAACTTGTTATAACTGTGGGTCCACAGAGCATTACAAGCACGAATGTCCTAACCTGCTACAGTGCTCTTGGTGTGGGAAGAAGCACAAGTATGAGGAGTGCCCATGAATTATTTGAACACATGAGCCAACAACAATGGAAAGACAAGGGTGTTAGGATGGTAAGCATGAAGAAAGAAGACTCACAATGGATGCCAAGGGTGGCACGTGAGTCAGAGTTAGAACCTGTACTGGTGACGATGCGAGCTGAGGCTGTGCACACCAGGGAAATACCAAAGTAGAGACCACTAATTACAAGAGAAGAGGTGGTATATGGGAAGTATCCGGACCCTACCCATCAGAAGAAAGTCTATCAAGAGACCATGGACGTAATCAAGAGTCTTCAAGGGGAAATTCAGTGTCTAAAAGAGCAATCCAAGAAGTTAGGGCAGAAGAAAAGTGCTGAGGTACCCTCAGTCATATATAGATGATGTCAGAGAGGTGTGTAAGATGTTGTGCCAAGAGAATATCATTCCTCTATTAGGAGAATGGTTGAGGGATAAGATACCAAGCGCTGGAGGAGAGTGTGAGAGGCAGGTTTTGCATGCTAACCTTCCTCCCCACAACCTTGACTACGATAAGGAGATTACCTTGAATGAAGTTGTTGATGGATGGATCCTAAGTAATATTCTGATTGACATGGGTGCAGAAGTTAATGTTCTCACCCTGGATGCCTGGAATCAAATGGGAAGGCCCCCATTACAACCATCTTCAAATGTGATTGTATATGGCTAATAAGACAAAGGAAATTCCCATTGGTGTTCTAAAGGATGCTGTTATCACTATCCAAGGGGAAAAATTCACTGGAGACTTCAAAGTCTTAGCACTTGCTGAGGTGGACAACTTTCCAATGTTACTTGGGTGCCCCTGGTGCTATAAGAACAATGTTGACTTACGTTTCAATAAGGGGTATATAAGTTTTGAGAACAAAGAGGAACGTGTTATCATTCCTTTGACAGATGGGAAGTCAACACCCTATATTGAGCCTTTAGGAGAAGAAGACCTAGACAAAATTTATGTGCACACTATCAGGGACCCTGAGGTTGTGCAACCAACAAAAGAAGGTGTTATTCAGTGGGAAGATGCTCAATCTATAAGTGATACAACTAGTGTGGCATGTGAAAATTGGGCACATAGGACATATGAGTTAGTCAGAAGGCAGTTAAGAGGCTCTGTGATGAGAGTAACAAAGGCATGTCTTAGTCAAGTGCCTAGGAGGAAAGAAGTTTCCAAGTTATTCTGGGGGAGCCAACCCTGATGTTTTCCTATGAGAAATGGAGACCCAGTGGAGATGTGAGATCAAAAGGAGAAGGATGCTTAGCTATACCTTGCTCGGGACTACAACACATTGGTGGGTGACCCATCATGATAACCTTCTAGAGTGGTGCAAAGTGAGAATCACATTCTCTGTTAGGTTTTTCTAGAGCAATGCACCTACTATCATACAAAATTATCATGGGAAGGAACCTGCCTCATTTCACATCCAAGCATGTGAGAAGGCCTGGATGGAAGGCATGGAAGCCTTGCCTCCTTCTTTATGGGTGCATAAGTTTTACTCCACTTTACAAGGTTGCACGCATGCATGGTACATTCACTCAGAGATGTGCCGTCAGACAAGGAAACTAGTAGGAGTTGATGGACTGATCTCCTTCAAGATTTCAAATATCAGAGTACTAAGCCATTGGTGGATGAGGCATTACAGGTTGTTAAGTGCCTAACTATGGGAGATAGTGCCATGGTGGAGGATAGAATACTATAATTATTGGGTGAACCTGGCTTAGAAGCACACTTTGATGAGGAAGAATTAGAGGAGATACAACTTGAGCATGCATGCATGGAAAAAGAGAAAGGAAAGTTGGTCTATGTGATCGATGGTGAAGATGTGGAAAACTTGGATGTTAACCATACTATGGGTACACACAAGGTTATGATAGTGTTGATGAGAAAGCATGCACCTACCATGAACCCCTGAAAACCAAGAAGGTTAACATTGGTTTGGAGGTAGAACCTAAGGAGGCTACTATTGGAGGACTACTGGATCAGAAAAGGAGGTTTCAAAGATCATCAATCTGTTGCATGAGTTTCAAGATTTATTTCTACATGTGGTACCATGAGCTTAAAGGATTTCACCACTCCTTGGGAGAAATGAAGATCAAGTTAAAGGAAGGTGTGTACCCAATTCAGAAGATACCTTATCAAATGAATCTGAATCTACACGTCAAAGTCAAGGAGGAGATTGACAAGATGATCACATCAGGCATCATTGAGGCTGTTGAAGAATCAGAATGGATAATTCTGATGGTCATCAACATTAAGAAGGATGGGAGGATAAGGATTTGTGTTGATTATAGGGATCTGAATGTGGTATGTGTTATTGACCCTTTTCCAACCCCCTTCACTGAGGAGATCCTGGAAGGAGTAGCTGGGCATGAGATCTATTCTTTCACAGATGGATTCTTAGGATATCATCAGGTTAGAATTGTAAAGGAGGACCAAGAAAAGACAACTTTTTCCACTGAATGGGGAAGCTTTTCCTACATGGTCATGCCTTTTGGACTGAAGAATGTGCTTGTTGTGTTTTCACATTGTGGTGCAGGCATTTCAAGACTTCATCCATAAGTTTCTTCAAGTCTACCTTGATGATTGGATATGGTATATGGATTAGTGAGGGACCATTGTGACAATCTGAGGCTGATGTTTGAAAGATGTTGGTAGTTGAGGATATCCCTCAACATTAAGAAATGTGTTTTTTGCTACTCCATTTGGAACCCTATTGGGGCATATCATATGTAAGGAAGGCTTGTTGGTGGATCCTGCCAAAGTTTCTATTATTGTGGGATTGGGGGAACCTACCAGCCAGAGCGTGGTGCGTGGATTCCTTGGGCATACAGGGTATTACTAGAAATTTATTAAGGGGTATGCTAAGATCATCGCGTGTTGGAAAAGTTTCTAAAACACAAAAGTACATTTCACTAGGGAGAGGCGCAATAGATGGCATTTGATACATTAAAGAATAAGCTTATCACTGCACCCATATTACACTTTCCTTCTTGGGATAAGCCATTCCATGTACATGTTGATGCTTCAGGGATGGTGATTGGGGAAATATTAGCACAACCTGGAGAGGGAATTGTTGACCACCCCTTGTGCTTTGCTAGTAGGAAGCTAACCCTAGCATAACAGAACTATACTACTACTAAGTGCGAGGCATTTTCAATGATCTATGTGCTACAAAAATTAGGCATGTATCTGTTGGAAACACCCTTTATATTCTACATGGACCACATGACATTAAAGTACTTGGTAAACAATCCCAATTTTTTACAAGGGTGCATATGTAGGTGGGTCTTGTTGTTTTAAGAGTTTGAGTTTATGGTTGTTGTGAAATCGGGTAAGAGTAATTTTGGACCTGACCATTTATCAAGGATTGACTCAAGGGAGGACATGCAAAGCATTGAGGATATAATGCCAGATGCACAACTATTTAGATTATAGATGTGCACCCCTCTGACTTGGAAGATATTGTTGTGTTTCTCAAAACAGGTGTGGCACCGGAGGGAATGAAGACTTTGGAAAGGAAGCAGTTAGCCATATGCATCACACCCTACATGTTAATTAGTGGAGACTTATACAAGTCTAGGCCACGATGAGGTTTTGCGTCAGTGCGTGTTAGAACATGAGCGTTGCAATCATGGAGGAAGCACATGGTGGAATTTCAAGAGGACACTATGCAGGGAATGTAACCATGCGCAAGATCCTTCTAACAGGATTTTGGTGGGAAATGGTTTACAAGGATTGTATCGAGTATTGTAAGGTCTGTGACCACTACCTAGTGCCTTGGTAAACCAGGGAAAAAATATGAAATTCCCTTAAGACCGATTTTCAGTGCAGAACCATTCGAGAAATGAGAAATTGAACTATCGTAGGATCCTATTCCCGCATCCACGTGAAGGACAAGTTTGTTCACGTTATATCATTACATGCACATAGACTACCTTACAAGGTGGGCATAAGTAGCGCCTATAAGGGATTACACAATGATAACAACACCTAGGTTCTTGTGGGAAAACATAATCAGTAGATGTGGATGCCCATTGAGCTTAACAAGTGATAGGGGTACTCATTTCTTGAATGAGATAGTTAGAATCTTATTGTTAGAATTCATGGTAGCCCACCATAAGAATACCCCTTATCACCCACAAGATGAATGGGACTACTAAGGCATTTAACAAAATTTTGAATTACACATTAACCAAGATTTGTGATGTAGGAAGAAAGGGTTGGGATGATAAAGTTTCTGCTATGTTATGGTCATATCGAACTACTTATAAGTGACTGAACAAATCCATACCTTTTCAATTGGTGTTTGGTGTTGGTGTAGGTGGTAGTTTTCTTCACTTATTTAGTGTTATTCCACCTCACTGGGAGAGTCATCTCACTTAGGTGGACATGGATCTAGGTGTCATCTTAGTTATGAGAGATTCTCTTACAGAATCTGTCATATATGTAAGTGTGTCATAGGAGTTACATTCCCATTTGGGAAAGTAACTCCTCTTCTCCATTATGGAGGAATATTCTCTTACATGGGAGTTACACATTCACTCTCCTATTTGTACTCAGCTCCTTTGATCTATGATAAGCCTAAGCGAATCCAAGGCATTCCATTCCACTCCATTTTTCGAATCTTGAGCTCTCATGCGTGCACATTGCTTCTTAAAAGTTTGTTTGCTTTATCTTGCAACTCCTTCTTGGTGAAGTGCAAGTATTCGATGAACGTGTATTCCTTCTAGGTCTTCGTCATTCCTCTGACATGGTATCAGAGCTGAGGGGACCAGAATCACGTTGTTCACCATTGTTGCTTCACCATGTAGTTACTTGTGCAAGATCTCACTTTTGCATGTGCTTTACTTACACATTTTGAGATTCTTATTGGGTGTATATTTCGAGTTTAATGTGTTTGCAGGAGCCCGCTCTCTACCTAGCTCATGGCTCGTACTCTTCTTGCATTGATTTCAGGGCCTTTATACATCCATTTGGGTTTTTGTTCGAGTTTCTGGTGTTTTTTGAGATTAGTGTCTTCGAGCCGCTCAATTATTCAAGTTTACATGTGGACTTTGGAGGTGTTTTTTTTGAGGTGTATTACGTTTCAAGGTGCAGACTTGAGTTCTGTGTGCTGGTTTTGGTAGTTATATTTTGGTGAAAGAGCTTTCCTTAAGGGCCAACTTGGCCCCAGTTTGTTGGACTAACTCACCCTACACTCCTTCTTGGCTCACTCTATGCTTTTTGCATTACCTTTGGGTTCACCATTTGTCGTGCTTCTATGTTTTATCTTCTTGTTTGCTCAACTCTTAGCTCGAAAGTGTTTTATTCTAGCTTCACGTTTGAGCCTGCATACACTTGTGGTATTGGTTGATAACTCTATTGGAGATCTACGTTAGAAACTAAACTGTTATAATAGCATGATTGCCTTTTCTCTTCCACCCCTGTCTGTCATCATCTTTATACTCAACGGTCATTCCTCCAGTTTGGTACATTGCATCGGTTACTGACTCGGGCTATTACAAATCTTTTCGTTGATGAAATCAACGGGTTCTCTCTACTGGTTATGATAGACGTTACACCTTCTGACATGCATGTTCACTTTCTCACATGGGCTAAACATTAACACACCCTCCGCTCTGTCGTTACCCTGTTCGGCGGATTTGATTTCTGCTAGCTGCGACCCATCCTGACTCCCGGCTCGAGCCGTTACAGATACTGTTCTGTTACTCTGCATGTAGCTCCTCGAGTATGTCTACATCGAGCTTGTGTGGCCTCCTGATCTCTCTGTTCGATAGTTACCAGAATTATTCACCGTCGTTTCTCTGTAACTGGATTTGCCTCCTCTACATCTGACCTACCCCATGTCGGTTACTTTGAGCACCTGAGCTATCTCTAGTCGGTGACACTTTACACTCAGCCCAACTCCTCTGGCTCATGGCTTCCTTTGACCCTAACACGTGGACCACCTGCATCAAACTTGGCACTGTTCAGGCATGTTGATGGGACTTGGCGACATTCACACTTAGCTCGGTCTGCTTTGTAAGTCGGTGCATTCGTGGCTTGACACCCATCAGCTGGGCCCATCCCTTTTAGGATTGTTTGACAGTCAAAACAATCCCTATTTTTTAATTTTTTTGAGGCAAAACATTCATAATGGCATTGCTATAATTTTTTAGGCCTCTAATTTTTGCTTGTATTATGCTCCTTCCTACATGTGTCGAAGACGAAGGGCGAGGTCCGGGGTCGGCAAGAGGCTAACCCCCCCTCGCAAGCAAAACAAACCCTACCTAAAATTTGATGTCATTTCTAACAAGTACCCACACGATGCCATTTGCACCCATTTCAAGCACTTTTTTAATCAATTTGCAAAGCTTATTGGTATTTTCCATCAATTGCGGGAATCGTTTTCTTGCTATAAACTTTTGACTATCTACTTGGTTTTGAGGGCTTCTTTAGTCAAAGTTACATGATTTTTCACACATTACACGATGACATTGTCAGTTTTGTAAATGCACTACTTTATAAAGTGCTCCATTCTGGGGGGGTTCACTAGTAGTCTTGGGTTTTCACTCGCAGATGCATTATCAGCCGAGTCCAACGTCTTGCATTCGTGCACCTTGCACTTTTTGATTCCACATCATGGAGGGTTCTCTTTCCAGACTTGAGCATCGTAGGATCACCTTACAACCTCCGTCACTTCTTACCAGGAGAGAGAACTATTCAACTTGGCATGCTTCCATGGAACGCTACTTTTCCCATGAGGGTTTTTCACACTTCTTACTTGGGCTAGTTCTTGCACCCACTGATCATCGTCATCTGGAGGAATTTCTTAACACTTGTGACCATGTTTTTGGTCACTTGATGATGCATGTCTCCAGATCTTTCTAGTTTCACGTGGTAGACTCATATCCTCCCACTGTGTCTGGAGCATTCTTCAGTTCCTCTATGGAGACCCTTCACATACTGCCACCATTGTTGCTGCTGCTGATTCAGTTGTCTCCTCCATTTCTTCATGTGATGGTAGTTCCGCTGACATAGACTTGCTTGGTTCTACTTCTGATGTCGAGGATTGTGCACCCAGTTCTGATGTCGAGAGTACTACAGAGGGCTCTTCTTCTCCTCCCACTATTCTAGAGAGTGTTGACACATCCCACATCTCATTAGATATCGAGCAATCTCTTATTTAGTCTGATATAGTCATCACACCTGCCTCTTTTCAACCTTCAGTGTGTGAGGCCCCTTTCACTCCTCTACCTTCTTTGGATGACTCATACCTATCTGACATCGCTCTTCTTTTTGTTGAGCCCCCTCATTGGGACGAGTATCTGCCTGACCTTAGTCGTCTTTTCACAAAGTACACTTGTGATGTACTATAGGTTCCTCATCCATCTACAGGTATTTCAGAGGAGTTCATCATCTCCGTTGTTGGGAGTGCCCCTTCTGGGACTATTACCACTTCCACTTTTCTGGAGACCTTCATTGATCCACCCTTTCTTGTGGATCCATTTTCTATTGTGGAGGATGTTGTGTTGCCTTCACATCACTTAAACATCCTTTCTACAGGTGTTCACCCTTCATACTATGATAGTTTTGCACTTGTGACATTACCTTGGGTTCCTTCGCACTCACTTGCTAGACCCATGTCACACTTTCGTGGACCAAACTCAGAGTTCTTTGTGTTGCTGCCTTCGGTTTCCTTCATGGAGTGGGAAAACTTCCAGCACCATCATTTTTATCCTTCCTAAGGGCAGGCACATAGTTTGGTGTGGATGGCTCTTCTTCAGTCAAGAGGTAGAGGATCTTGCGATCGACATTCTTCTGGGAGACTTCTTAGAGCTGTAGAGTTCTAATCCATCCATGGCATCTTCTGCATTCCTCTTGTCTCCCTCTTCTTCTCTCTTCTTCTTCTTTCTAAGAGATTACCTCTTTGTACATGGGTACCTTTATAGGCTCGTATGTGGCCGCGACCCATCTTTGGCATCTTTCTTAGATTAGAGAGTGGACTTCTCTCTTTTAGGGGGGAGTTTTTCCCACTAGGTTTTCTCCTTTTACTCCACTTTTTGAGAGTTTCTTATACATGGGTACCTCATCAGGCTTTGTGTCAGGACCCATTTCTCATTTTTGACTTGCCGCCTCATCCTAAGTTATGATGAAGAGGGGGGTGTTGGTGTAGGTGGTATTTTTCTTCACTTATTTAGTGTTATTCCACCTCACCGGGTGAGTCATCTCACTTAGGTGGACATGGATCTAGGTGTCATCTTAGTTATGACAGATTCTCTTACATAATCTGTCATATGTGTAAGTGTGGCATAGGAGTTACATTCCGGATTTGGGAAAGTAACTCCTCTTCTCCATTATGGAGGAATATTCTCTTACATGGGAGTTGCACATTCACTCCCCTATTTGTACTCACCTCCTTTGATCTATGATAAGCCTAAGCCAATCCAAGGCATTCCATTCCACTCCATTTTTCGAATCTTGAGCTCTCATGCATGCACATTGCTTCTTACAAGTTTGCTTGCTTTATCTTATAACTCCTTGGTGAAGTGCAACTATTCGATGCACGTGTATTCCTTCTAGGTCTTTGTCATTCCTCCAACATTTGGAGCAGAAGTTGTGTTACATATTGAATTCATATTACCATCATTGCGTATAACGCACATAGGAGGATTAGATGATGAAAAAACGCTTGAGGAGAGGATTGATAAGCTAATACAGTTAGATGAGAGGAGGGCTATTGCTCGCTGGAGTCAGAGAATAGAAAAAGGTAGGTAGAAGGCATGGTATGATAGACACATTAAGAACAAATAGTTTGAGGTTAGGTAGATGGGTTATATTGTATGATTCCCAATTTCTGCACCATCCTGTGAAATTCAAAGTCCATTTGATGGGCCATACATTTTATCCTATATACTTGATTCATGCGCTTGCCAGCTGCAAGCGCTTGGATGGAACACAATTACCTAGCCATTTCAATGGGAGTAGGCTAAATCCCTACTTTAAATAAGTCTTCTTTGTGTTTGCAAATAAGGTAGTATTGCCAGTTAGCCTAAGTTTTACTTTGTTGCATTTTTCTTTCTTTGTGTTTCCCTTTCTCGTTGCTTTGTGTTGTGCACGTTGTAGACACCTAAATTCCGCTTTTGCAATATTATTGCCAAAATGCACACAAATCACTTCTTAATCTTCCCAAATCCGTTATAATTAGTAATCTTTACTAATTAACTAATGTTTATTACCACTTTATCCATCATTAACAAGCACTTTGTTGATTGCCAAACCCCTTTTGCATTCAACATGCCACTTTACGATGAATCGTAAGTCAAAATCCTCTTCAAAACAGATAATTAACGTTTATTAGCTAATTAAGCCTATTTTGCCCTTATTTTGGTCAATATACCCTAATATTGACTTAAACCCCTCTTCCAACCACTCAAAATCACCCCATTCACCTCCAAAACATCTCAGCAAGCTTAAAAAGCTTATCTTAGCATCCTAGTTGACCCTAAGTGGTTTATTAAGGATTCACACCTCTTAGTCACTTGGTAATTCACTAATTGTGATTAGTAAGGCCTAATCATGATTAGCAGTTCTAATCTAATTCAAGGCTTTTAGTCACACATGCACCAAAATACAAGTTTCTCCCAAAAGGAAAACTATAAAAAGGGTGCACCTCATGCCTTTATACTTTACACCATGCTTTGATTTACATCTCATATAATAAATATGATATATATCCAAGTTCAATCCTTGCTTAAAGCCTTCAATGGGGTTAGTAGATGGATATCCAAAATGACCAAGTAGTCATTGGGAGAGGCCATTTCACCTTGTTTGGAATAGCAAGCATAACCATTTGATTGCCCTTTAGGTCTATTTAGGCCCATGTTAGGTAATTCAAGCGTATTAGTAGGCATGTTAGTTAGATTTTGTATTGTTTTCATACTAGTTAAGCATTCTTTTAAGGTTCTATCTTAATGTTACATTCCAAGACTTAAAACCTTGGCTAGATGGATGGAAATGGTGTTAGCTTTCCTTGTTTAGTCATGCAATTTTCTTTGTAAAGTTTAGGGTCTCATCATTTGGCATGCACGGTGGGAGAATACCCCATTGTAGTAACTTTTTAAAGCTTTTTAACTTAGTTTCAAAGTTTTTCATTTCAAGTTTTAGATTAGTTTCAAGTTTCCTAGATTAATTTCAAATTTTCTAGTTTACTTTCAAGCTTTCTAAAGTACATTCAAGCTTTTTAGATTATTTTCTCAAGCTTTTTAGATTAATTTCACAATTTTAGAGTAATTTTCAAAGTTTAATAGATTAATTTCCATTTTTGAAAGTTGTTTCAACTAGATTAGTGGTTGAAGTTGTGTTTTTTTCATGTTCCTTGCAGGATTAAAGTAGGCGAAACCCTGTCAAAATTGCCAAAAAAATACCAAAGATTTGACCTTTTTGAAGAAATTCTTGTCAAAACTCAAATTTTGGGCACTTCTAGTGAAGGGGCACGCAAGCGTTGAACTGGGAGCACAGGCGTTAAAGTAGGAGCGCACGGGTCGACAGGGGAGTGCAAGTGTTGAAACATGCACACATCCTCTTCTTTAGAAGTACACACATTAGCTCATCTTTTTTAATTGTCGGTCATTTTTTCAAAGGGGGAGTGCACACAACGATAGGGGAGTGTAGGCATTGAAATAGGCACACACTCACTTATCTGGAAGCACACATATTAACTCATTTTTTTCAGATGACAGTCATTTTTGCAACGAGGACCGCAGGTGTTGATAGAGGCATGCAAGTGTTGAAACAGGTGTGCACACGCTGACAAGGGCACACAGGGGTGTCTGTATAAATTTTCCTACAAACTCAAAGTTTCCATTTTTATATTTTAAGATTTTTGTTACTCTTCAGAGGTTTTTAGATGCCATTTTTGTCAATTTCATAGATTTAGAGTAAGTTTTCTTATACAATCACTTAGGGTTTGAAGGAATTAATCTTGTTTCCATGTTTTGTATGATTTTGGGTTAAGGTGTGTATGCTCTTCTCTTACAATTCGTGTGATCTAGAGAATCAAAAGCACTCTTAAACCTTCTTTTTCTATCATTAGAGTAAGTAGGAAACTTTGTTAATCATGTTTTAGTTTAAATGCTTTTTCACTTGCTAAATAACCAAGGCTAGAATTGTGTATGCTCTTCCCTTGCACCTAGTGTGATTTTGGGAATCAAAATCAATTTTATTCTTTTCACTAAAAGCATTCGGATCAATTGGGAAAAAACCTTGTTTTTGTAAAATTTGAGGGTAATTAGTTGATTTACAAGAATTTTTCATGGTTATTTTCTTTTGATATTGTGAATCTATTTTGAAACTACTAATTGTTTTGTGAAGGACCTAACGCTAGTCAAAGGAAGGAGGACCTAAAAAATTTGTTTCTAACTACACGTGTGATTGTAGGTTTCTAAAAGGAGTATGACAAAAACCACATTATGTCTAAGAGATAAGAAATACACCACAATCATCACATTGTACGTGCAGATTTCGGTTAAGAGTTACATCTCGTCTACTCAATTAGGACATAATCCCTTTCACATAATCCTTAAGCTACAACAATGGGGGTGGTCCTAGGAACCCTAAAGTATTTCAAGAAAGAGGGAACCTTGTGAAAAAAACACGAAAGTGCTCCACACTACCAACTTGCCTAGTATTTCTTGGTGAGATTAGCGTCAAAGATATCTGTATCGCAACCCCAATGAAAGTATAACCGAATGCACTTTGATGCTCATTATACTGAAGGTGGTAAAGTAAAGCCGAGATACTCCCAAATTAGTTAGTGTGACTTTTTAAGTAAATTGAGCTCACTCATCGATATCTTGTGACACCTAGAGAGAGAACCACCTAGGAAGATTATCAGCGTGGAGCCATTGTTTTTGTCTTAAATAGTATACTTGAGAGCTCTCACAAAGTGACAACTTTTTTAGATTCAAACTCTTGTTTTTTTAACAAAGGAAATAATCTCTTAAAGTTGAAATTGTGTGACATTTCATCACGAAATCTACTTCGTGCCATTTTTTTCCTAGTTTTTCACTTGTCCTAAGACAAGACGAAACTTTGCCAAAATAACACCAAGTGTATTTCAACACCACTTGGTCTACACCATTTTTTTCTTATTTCCCATTTTTAGACAAAATGAAACAACATATACGAATACCACTAGATATCGTGTGTCCACCACTTTTGTAATTCTACTTGTGTGACTAGGTTTGCAATGTCAGAGCGCAAGTGTTGAAAGTGTGCATGGTACGTACTCACGATCTAGTAGGCCCCTTGCCTCAAAAACCCACATTTGAGGTGACTTATTATCATCATAGTTTGGTGATTTCATCCTGGTATTATTTTGAGTTGTAACACTACCCACATTGTAGCCATACAATTGAGATATTTATGTCTTGTTTACATTTTTAAATTAGGCCTAAATCTCTATATTGTAGAGTTACGATGTTCACACGCATAACTAGAACTTATGCGGGTTGTAGAACTAGGAGCCAAATTACCTTCCACAATAGACCTTTCTCTTATCACCGATATGGTTCGGGGAGAAGAAGAAGTAGACCTCCCTCATCGCACTCTTAATGAAATTTTAAATCTAGGTCATGCCTCTACTTCTGGACATGCCAGAATAATGAGGAGATACCATTTTAAAATGATGGAGACTATCATTTTCCTCCTATTAAAATTCATTGTGAAGACCATGAAGAATATGTTCATCATGTAAAACCTCCTCCTAATGAAGATCATCATGAAATACCTATTAAAGAGGTTACATTAGAACAACAGGTCCAAGCCCTCACTCATCAATTGGCAAGTTTGGCTTCACATATACAAAAGGAACAACCAAAATTTGTGAAACAAACTATACTAAAGGCAAAACCTAAAGCTTCATTTTATGAATTCCCAATAAACACTCCTTGATGTGAGGCACAAAGAGATCTTTATGAAGAGATTCTGACAACAAATTGGGGTGGGAAAATACCTAGGCTTAACCCTTTTTATAAACCTATGCCGTCACCCACACAAGATCCACTTTTTAATCAAGAGTGGTCAACAATGAAGAACGCCCTTCAAGTGTTACAAGAGGGCCAAACCAGTAGCAATAACAAGAAGTATTAGTTTGATGAGTTATGTCCTTACCCATTTGACAAAGCCATGCTACAGGTACCTTTCCAAAGACATTTTGATTTTCCAAAATTTGATAAATATAAGGGAAAACGTGACCCTCTTGATCATATAAAGGAATTTTATATGGCATGTCAAGAGGTGGCATTCAGTGACAATTATCTTATGCATTTGTTTCCACGAATTTTAGGAGTAATGGTGCTAGAATGGTTTGTGCATATGCCTAAGGGATCCATATCAACATGTCCAGAACTAGCAGAGAGTTTCGTATAACACTTCTCTTTCAATATAGTAAAATGACATTACCATGTTAGATCTTTGCAATGCCAAGGAATGAAACAACAAAAACTTTGTTGTGTTTTTACAAAGATGGAGAGGGTTAGCTAGTCACTTTCCTTGCTCCCTACCCGAAAAAGCAGCTGATAGGCATATTTGTTCCCAACCTCCATCCAAACATTACATTCCACTTGCAAATGCATTATGGTAACACGTTCAAAGAGGTAATAGAAAAAGGGATTCAAATTGAAAAGGCATTGTTAGCTAGGGGTACTCTAAAACCTTTCTCCCGTGAACACAACCATTCTAAATCTAACGATAAAACAAACTTTATTCCTAATAGAAACAAAAATGTCATTAGTGATGGATAATAGACTCTAAATGGGTGTAAGTCGTGTAGAACCACACACATTTGAAACTTGCAAAGGTTAATCCACCTACCGAGTATAAACGCCACACTTTTACTCCTCTATTTGAATCCATGTCGTCTATACTAAAACAGTTAGAGGTCGTAAACATGGTAAAATACCTTGAAACACAACCCCATGGGGATGATACACCTAAACCATCATGGTTTAGGGAGAATGAATTTTGTGAGTTCCACCATGTAAAAGGTTACAAAATAGACAAGTGTTTAAGATTAAAACAATATATTCAAGACCTAGTCGACAATGGTGATATTGAAGTAGATTCTGTTGCAAGTATAAAATCTCCAAATGAAAAATTAGGGATCTTCAAAAAGCCTTTTCCCAATCCCGATGAAAAGAAAAATTCGGATCAGGGATAATCGTCTCATAATAAAAATGCTAACTATATGTCAAACAAAGACCATTTTGATGCCTTGATAGGTTGTATTGACCCACTCATTGAGAAAATCAATACAATTAGAATTAAGACAAGAGAGTGCACTGTAGCAACACGGTTGGCTCACCTCGTTATAAATTCTCATGAACCTACTCCCCCTCCTCCTCAAGAGAGTCACTATGATGTGTTAGATCAACTAGAAAAAACTACAACTAATATTTCCATCTTAGACCTTCTAAATATCTCTAGTGTCCATAAGGATATACTTTACAAAACCTTACAGGGATCAGGAGTATCCATTGATGTTGACCCAACACATTTGCAAGCCATGGTAGCACAACTTGTTCCTTTGGAACACATAACCTTCAGCACTACAGAAGCCTTAGTTGAAGATCCTTCACATAACCTACCATTGCATATTGAGGTTATCATCAAATGTAAGAAGGTTAAGAGAGTTCTTGTGGATGGTGGATCAGGGGTCTTAACATATGTACTCTCAAACTAGTCCACCAACTAGGCTGCACAGAAGTTGATATGGAAACAAACATCATCACCATTAAGGCATATGACAATGAAGAATGAAAATCAACTGGAATGATCACTTTCTCATTAGAAGTGGGTCCCATAACACATGATACAAAGTTCCACGTCTTGGACCTGGAACTCCCTTACAATATCTTTCTCGGTCACCCATGGATTCATGCCATGCAGGTCATGCCATCAATGTATCATCAGTGTTTAAAGTTGTAATATGAGGGACAAACACTCACCATACAGGGGGACCCTCAACCTTTTTCTCATTGTAGAGCGTTGTCAAGATTTTTCCCTACAATCTATGAGTGTCCATCTATGGAGATCGCTATTCCTATCCAGTCAAAGGCCCTCACTTCACGAGTGGATCCAGATACCCTGTCTATCAATGACAATGGTACTTCCACCTCAGAAAATCCTTTGTCTACATGGGAGATGAAGGTCAAACCAAGAGGTTGTGGAGAGTATGATCTACAACAAGCCCTAATGGTTCACAATGGTCTGTAATCAGCCCAAGCACATGGTAGGCCATGTTTCAAAGTTCAGAGATCAAGAGAGGCTTTCCCTTTCAATAATTTTACTCCCAGTAGGCTTGCTAGAAGACGAAAGGTTTCTTATGGACATTTTATTCCATCCAGATGATGATGACATGGCTACATGCTATAAATCACCTAAGTATCCCATTCCTAATCAGATAATGCTTTTCATGGGGTATAAAGGACGTGGTTGTGGCCACCAAGAACAAGGCCATTAGAATCTCTTATAATACCTTGGTGTATAGTAGGTAAATCAGGTATAGGAATCCATTTATATGAGTCTCACTCTTTAGATGATGAGTATGCTTCTTCTGAGAGTGAGGATAGTTTTTCCAAAATGAAAGCGAAACATATTCCTGATGTAGTCTTTATGAATACCTTGCCTCTACAAACCTATTCACCAATATGGCTATCCTTACTATAACCCCTGTTATACCCACCATATCCCCTATAACTCAACCATTAACCCTCACCTACCCATCACTCATGAATTGGGATCAACAACAACACATACCTATTGACGTGTTTCAAAATGATGAGGCCATTGGTGAGTTCCTGGGAATCAGAGACAACATTCTAAGAAATGATCACAAGAAGGGGTTCTCCATTCAGCTTAACGCATGTGCATACTTTAGAGAGGAAGTAGAGTTGTGCAGGCATTTAAGTAAAAAAGTGAGAAAGGGAAAAAGTTCCAAAGAAAATCCTTGTGGAAATAAAAAGGGGAAGTCCTATAGTGAAAACCTCTTTGAGGTGCTTGTGGACAAACAGGCAGATAATAACCTATGGAAAAGATAATGTACCCACTTCAAGATGAAGAGCTCCCTGAGCCACCTATGATAGAGGAGGATCTCAATCTCCCTCCTGATCCTACACGCATGGGGGATGAATCAAAGTTATTAGTGGAAGATACAATAGATGTTAATATCAGCACAGAAGAACTACCGTGGATAGTTAAGTTGGGAGCTTCCCTCTCAGCCAAAGAACAAAAAACATTCATACATGACTCTTAAGAGAGTATGCAGACATCTTCGCTTGGTCTTATGCTGACATGCCAGGACTTGATCCTACACTAGTGGTGCACAATCTTGTGGTACACCCAGATGCCAAGCCCATCAAACAAAAGCTCTGAAAGATGCATCCTCACGTCACCTTACTGGTAAAGGTAGAGCTAGAAAGGTTACTAGAAGTAGGCTTTATCAGGCCTATCGACTACTCAGAGTGGATCTCCAATGTGGTCCAGTTCAAAAGAAGCCAGTTGGTATTAGAGTGTGTATGGATTTCAGGGATATAAACAAAGCTTGTCCTAAGGACGATTTTCCTCTTCCAAACATCGACATGATTATCGATTCTACAACAGGCTATGAGATGCTTTCACTCATGGATGGCTTCTTAGGTTACAATCAGATAAATATTGCGGAAGAAGATCAACACAAGATGGCTTTCACAACCCCATGGGGGACGTTTTGTTACCAAGTCATGCCTTTTGGCCTTAAAAATGCAGGTGCTACATATCAAAGGGCGATGACTATAATCTTTCACGATATGATAAGTGACATCATGGAAGATTACGTAGATGATATACTGGCTAAATCTAGAACCCGCAAGGAACACCCACAAATTTTATGGTGTATCTTTCAGTGTCTAAGGGATTACAAAGTCTGACTTAACCCAAAGAAGTGTGTCTTCAGTGTGCTATCTGGGAAATTACTAGGATTCATTGTGTCATGGAGAGGAATAAAAGTGGACCCTGCAAAGGTCACGACTATCACAGAAATGCCTCCCCCTAAGAATATCAGACAGCTGCGTAGCTTACAAGGGAAAATTTAGGCCATCAGAAGGTTTATTTCACAGCTAGCAGACAAGTGTCATACATTTACACATCTTCTTAAGAAGGATGTTAATTTCAAACTGGGGACCAGAACAACAACAAGTGTTTTCTTTGCTAAAAGAATACTTGGCCAACCCCCCTGTTCTCATGCCACCCATGATAGGAGAACCCTTGTTACTTTATATCTCTGCTACACATTTTGCAATTGGAGCATTGTTGGCCCAGTATGACAAAGAACAGAGAGAAAAGGTTGTATACTATTTGAGCAGGACATTGGTAGCATATGAGCTAAATTATCCACAAATCAAGAAGGCTTTCCTAGCCATGGTGTTTGCTTTCCAGAAGCTACATCATTATATGCTTAACAATAAAATCAAGCTAATTTCAAAGGTCAACCTTTGAAATATTTATTGTCCAAACCAACACTAACCAGAAAGATGGCTAATTGGATCATCTTATTAAGTGAGTTTGACATTGAATACGTTCATCAAAAGTCAGTAAAAGGACAGGTGTTAGCAGATCAACTAGAAGAAGCTCCACTACCAGGTACTGAACCCTTGAGTCTAGAACTACCAGATGCATCCATTATGTACCTCAAAGAATCTATAGTTTGGAAAATGTACTTTGATGGCTCTTTTACCTTTCATGGTTCAGGTGTCAGAGTTGTGCTAATCACTCCCATGAGAGACTTGATTCCACAAGGCATTTTGAATTGGATTCCCTTGCATGAACAATATAGCGGAATATGAAGCTCTCATTGCAGGAATGAAGCTGGCCATCAAATGGGATATCAGACAAGTAAAATGCATTGGTGATTCAATGCTTATTATCAAACAGGTCACAGATGAATATAAAGTTAAAGATGAAAAGTTACTTCCATATAAAAGAATGGTCGATTCCTTGAAAGAATTATTTGAGCAGATAACATTTGAGAAAATACCAAGAGCTCAGAACAGAGTGGTAGATGTCCATGGCTATGGTAGGATCTATGTTGAGAATTCCACCAGAGAGAAATGATATGCCATTCTTTGTTGAAAATCTAAGAACAACGACATACGACATACCAATTCTTGTTTAGTGTGTGAAGTTGTTGGTCCCTTTTCACCGTGGTATGCTGAAATATTTAATTATCTCCATGATGGAACCTTCCCTATAAACATTTCCCATGCTGAAAAGTGCAACCTCATCTAGCATATAGCCCACTATACCCTACTTGGGGGCACCCTCTTCCACCGAGGCTATGACGGGAATCTGTTGTGTTGTTTAAATTCTGACGAATCTATCCAAGCAATCAAGGAGGTGCACGAGGGAATTTTTGGAGCTCATACTAATGGGATTGTCCTTGCAAAGAAGATACTCAGAGTAGGTTACTATTGGCCTACCATGGAGCATGATGTTGTCAACATGTAAAGAAGTGTGTGGATTGTCAAAAGTACAACAATTTGATACATGCACAACACAATCCTTGCAACCAATCACGACACCCTGGCCATTCTCAAAGTGGGGTCTCGATCTAATAGGGAAACTTAATCATGTCTCCTCAGATGGCCACAAGTTCATTATAATGGCCACTGAGTACTTTACAAAATGGGTAGAGGCAGTTCCTCTTACTTATACAGAAGGTCCCCAAATTTCAAAGTTTATAATGAATCATATCATCTACAGATATGGTATCCCTTCTTCCATTATCACTGATAATGGTAAGTCGTTCAAAAATAAAAATGTGAAAGCACTCTGCAAACGCTTTCAAATTTCCCTTAAGTTTTCAACCCCTTATTACCCTCAAGGTAATGGGCAGGCCAAAGCTTCCAACAAAACCTTAATTCACATTATGGAGAAAATGGTGAATACCACAGGCCGTAACTGGCATCTACAAATTCACCCTGCCCTCTGGGCATTCAGAACTTCTATCCGCACCCCTACAGGTGTAACTCCATATTATTTAGTATTCGGTTCTGAAGCCATCTTTCCTTTAGAGATCGAGATCCCTTCTTTGTGTATCGAGCTAAGGGATTACCTGAATGAAGAGGAGGACTATAGAGTAGCCCGACTGGAAGAGTTGGAACTATTGGATGAGAAATGACCTTCACCCTCAATCACCTAAAAGTGTATCACGATCGAGTGTGGAGGAGCTACAACAAGAAGGTCATACCTCGTCAGTTTGAGGTAGGAGACATGGTGTTGAAAGAGAATAAGAAGAACACCAATAAAGATCGAGAAAAGAAAGGGAAATTTGAGCCCAACTGGCTAGGACCATACATTGTGGTTGCCAAGTTCGGTTCAGGTGCATATAAGTTGGCCTATTCAGATGGCCAAGAGCTTTGAGAACCCATGAACACAATGCATCTTAAGCACTTCTATGCTTAAGTATGGGGTCTCTACAGAATACCAAGAAAAGTAAAACAAAAAATTATAAAAATAGAAAAAGATAAAGATAAATAAACAGGTACATCCAATAGTGAAAACCACACAATGGTGGCACTTTGGACAAGTCCTTTGGTGAAAACCAGCTTCTGGCACCAAGGGAGGGTCTGTTGTTCACAAGCAGTCTAGGTTTAAGGAGTATGACAACTTTTCCCTAAGTTAATCTTTACCTTCGTCTGAGCCCCTTGTGAGCCTATCCTTCTTTGCCCTGATCTGGTTAATCTAACCTTCTGAGTGCGGAGAAGTTAACATTGAATGAACCCATCTCATTGGGGGAAGCTTCACAACGCATCACTTCTGGCATATACCACATGGCATTCTTCCCTTGTACATCCCATCTAACGCTGGGGGCATCCACGTTTCTTTATTTCCTTGCACGTTTGCTTTGGAAAACTGTTGAGAAAACATCAAAAACATTCATATAACTTTTGAAAATCCCAAAAACATACAGATATGTCCTTTGGAAAAATCAAAACATTCAAATACGTTTCTTAGAAAACTCCAAAACAATAGAAAATTGTCTTAGAAATAAAATCAAAAACAACGAAAAAATGTCCCAAAACTGTCCCACAAAAACAAAGTAGTGGTTCACTTACTTTTAGTTGTTGGTTTGTATGGTTTTGGTTGCATTAATTTTTCATACTGTATGCTTTAAATTGGATTCACTTGCTTACTTAGATTGAATATCACTTTAGTCTGTAGTGTATTGCATTGAGTCCATTTTGTATTGCATACTTGTAAATAAATGTGTTGCTTTGATTAGATTTGTTTAAACTTGTGCTTGTTAATTTTTACTTGTACATTGTGTTATAATTTCATCATCATATCACACATATCCATCACATCTATACATCATATATCAAAAAAATATGCTAAGTCTACATCACACATGTATACTAAAAGCTAATCATCAAATATCGTATCACCAATGGGGCAAGAGGGGTTGCGCATGATCACAAATCTATCCCCCCCACACCAATATCAAAAATATAAACATGTTGCTCAAAGGTATCTCATCAAACATACAAGTATGATATCAACTAAAGCTATCTCATAATCTAACAAGGTGATACAAAGCATATAACAGTCAAAATTGTTTAAAAGAAATTAAAAATAAAAAAATTGATAAAATCATTAAAAATCCAAAAAAAAATTTTGTAAAAATTTAAAATTTTACAAAAATTGGTAAACAACATATACACAGCTAAAGCCTGTGTCAATTACATCATCCTCAAATTTGAAATATGTCTTACAAAAGCATCTTTCTATGGTTCTTGCTTGTTCTGGTCTCAAACGACTTGTGGATCATCGTGATCTACCTCCATTAACAAAATCTCAGCTGCATACTACGTCGGTACTCCCATGTGCAACAGTGAGTTGTCAGAGACTGTGTCATAGTGCATGAAGGTTTTTCCATAGGACTACTTGTGTCCTCCATTTTTCCCTCACATGTGTTATTGCTTGGGGCATCATTTTTAACCCTTGTCGTTACAACATGAACATTTGGGAACTACAGCTTGATAACAAAAACATTGGTGCAACTATCTTAAACATTGTTTGTTTGAGTACATGTGATTGTACTAGTTTCTCTGTTAGGTTAGTTGGTTTACTTTCTCGTATTGCATTGCATTTTGTATGTTGCATGGAGCTAAATATCATTTTACTTTCTCGTATTGCATTGCATAATGTATGTTGCATGGAGTTACGTATTTTTAGCAGTAAACAATTGTTAGTAATTTAGCTTTTCATGTTATCTTACACTTTTGTTTATTTTAAATAAAGGTCCGATGATGTAGACCTAGGGGAAAAATGATATAAACAGTTGCTTATTGAAAGGTTGGATGCAAAGATTGGGCTTGTCCTATATTTCCATTAATCATTTCTTCTCCATTATCATTTATTACCACTACTAATTTTTCTTCCAAATCACCTGGGGAAATAAACAACCACATTTATCCCTATCCTTATTCCTTCTCAATACCTAAGGGTTTCATGCACCCGTTCTGACTCATTTTCTTCTATCCATTTCAAATCATATTTTCGATTGTCGATTGACTTCTTCTATCACCCCATCGACACTCGAGGGGGCATCCTTCATCCTGCTAATTTTTCTTCAAAAATTTACCTATTTTACACTTGTCTACTATGTTTGAAGTGAATTCACTAACTTCACCTCAAACAGGGGCAAATGTAGACACCTAAATTCCACTTTTGCAATCTTATTGCCAAAACACACAAATCACTCTCATTCTTCCCAATTCCATTATAATTAGTGATATTTTACTAATTAACTAACATTTCTTACCACTTTAGCCAATTAACAATGCTTTTTGATTGCGTAACCCCTTTCACATTCAGGATGCCACTTTACGGTGAATCGTAAGTCAAAATCCTCTTCAAAATAGACAATTAGCATTTATTAGCTAATTAAGCCTATTTTTCCCTTGTTTTGGTCAATATACCCTAGTATTGACTCAAACCCCTCTTCCAACCACTCAAAATCACCCCATTCACCTCCACAACATCTCAACAAGCTTCAAAAGCTTATCCTAGCCTCCTAGTTGACCCTAAGTGGTTGATTAAGGCTTCACACCTCTTAATCACTTGGTAATTCACTAATTGTGATTAGTAAGGCCTAATCATGATTAGAAATTCTAATCTAATTTGGGGCTTTTAGTCCCACATGCACCAAAATACAAGTTTCTCCCAAAAGGAAAACTATAAAAAGGGTGCACCTCATTCCTTTATACTTTACACCATGCTTTGATTTGCATCTCATATAATAAATATGATATATAGCCAAGTTCAATCCTTGCTTAAAGCCTTCAATGGGGTTAGTAGATGGATATCCAAAATGACCAAGTAGTCATTGGGAGAGGCCATTTCACCTTGTTTGGAGTAGCAACCATAACCATTTGATTTCCCTCTTAGGTCTATTTAGGCCCATGTTAGGTAATTCAAGCATATTAGTAGGCATGTTTAGTTAGATTTTGTATTGTTTTCATACTAGTTAAGCATTCTTTTAAGCTTCTATCTTAATGTTACATTCCTAGACTTAGAACCTTGGCTAGATGGATGGCAATGGTGTTAGCTTTCCTTGTTTAGTCATGCAATTTGCTTTGTAAAGTTTAGGGTGTCATCACACGTGGATTGGAAGATCGTGCATGGAAAAGGTGAACATAAAGGAAGGATGGTGTCAAAAGGCTTTGAGAAACCATGTACCAAGGGTAAAAGGCGCAGGAGCAACATGAAATAGGTAGTGGAAAGAACTTGGTCCAAGACATAGAGGAAGAATTGACTTCAGCATCAGAGAAAGTTTGAATAACTCTATGGTCGAGGTAGTTGCGCGCCAGAAGGTTGCGGAAGTGTTCGCATAGGATTGAGCACGGAGGAAAATGGTGAAGGTTGGCCTTGAAAAAAAAAACAACCTTTATTGTGAAAGTATGTTGGTAGGTGGCATGGACATTTATTGTGGAGAAAAGCAAAAGTTATAAATAGAAGATCAGGGGTGCGTTATTTCTACCTTGTATTTTAAGTTATCAAAGAGCTCTCACGAACTAGGGCATCCTGCGTGAAGAAAGTTTGAGAAGAGTTGTGAAGATTTGGGTGCATAGCTAGTTTGATCAGTGAACCAGAGTGGAAATAAGTACATGGGCGTAAGTGGAGAAGGTTGTGTGGAAGAATCCCACGGGTGTTATGTTGTCTTGTGGAAAAAGGGTTTTCCAGGTTAGGGTTGCATAGCTAGGGCATGGGGTTTGAAGGAATTTTTGCAAAGGAGTGGAGCCACAAAGTTGAGCAGAGCCAGGATCAGGAGAAAGGAAGAAGTTTTAAGGACCCGATGAAGGAATGACACCAAGGAAAGTAGCAAATTTTTCACCGAAGAAGGGAAAGGGAAAGGGAAAACAATTATCTCTACCAGTTTCAATGAAGAATGGTACGCAGAAATGTAGTACCCAGATGACATATTGATTGGTAAAGAATGGGTGTCTCACATCAGGAAGATGGCCGTCAGTGATTACAACCATCGAACGAGCACCATAGAGAATGAAATGACACTAGAACTAGTTCACCCTACAGAGAAGAGGACACCAGATGGAATGCCCATCTATGATGACGAGGTAAAGGTAAAAATGGAGAAGGTTGGGTTGTTGCAACTCTATGAGTTACCCTATTTCGGAAAGCCCAAGTGACTATACCAATGGTTGATGTCGTGCATGCATGAAGACCACTTCTATTTCATAGGGAGGATGCGCATAACCCCCAACTAATTTCTAAGTTCATCACCTTATCTATGAAGGAGATTCATTGGATGATGACTTAGAAGACAAGGAAGCCATTAAGAAGACTGTTGAGGCTTATGACTACAAGAAGGGTTCACGCTACTTTGACATTTCTGCAATTACTGACCCAGTGATGAGGATGGTTGCACACTTGGTTACAAAGTTGAATGGGCAAGAGAGATGGACACAGATCAACAAGGCCTAGTTGAATGTGTGCCACAAGATCTCAGAGGGAACCATCTATAACCTCTCAACTTTCATTACAGAGGAGATCATAGACACCATGTGTGATGAGAGAGAAGATCATGTTTGGTAATGTCCTCCTCACCATTATCTTTTCAGAGATTGGAGTGCCTGATGGGCCGGATAAGTTTGTTTGGGAATACCCAGATGAGAACCCCTCCCCCACCAAGAGGTTTGAACAATATACCTGTGACACCATGATGGCTGCTCATAAGGCACGCCTAGAAAAATGGTATAAGTAGATGCATGATGCATTCAGGGCTGAATGGAGAATACCCAAACAATTGCCTTCACTAGTGCAAGGAGAAGTTGAGTTCATCGTATACCAACATTTTTGCATCAACATATTTACTTTGGTAGATGGCACCAAGAGTCCTTGGTGTAAATTTCCTTTCTCCTTCACAGCGCAGTACTTCTAGGTCAGGGTCAATCATTTCAAAGAGGTGAAGAAACTCATATTTGATCTGAGTGTAGTGGATCAAGACTACTGTGAGCTACATAGGAAACTAATATACCCCAAGAAGTGCATATGTGGAGAAGTATGTCTCCCATGATGTGCACATGTTAAAACTAGTAACATTACCTGTTGCAGGGAGGACAACAACGAGGGTGTATTTGCACATAAGGCCTAAGTATGAAAAGGGTACTTATGTTGAAGATGATGTCTCCATTCCTGAAGACCCCACCATGCGGAAGAAGACTGCGCTAAGGAAAAGAGATAGAGGAGAAACTCTTGAGAAAAAGGTGCACAAGCATGCAGATAGTGCATACAATGCATAGTAGGGGCATAAGAGTCAGGACATAGGCACCAGTACTTACATCCACCAGAAGAAGTCTCCCATGAGAAAAGAGTCACCACAAAAAGAGGAGTCACCACAAAAGGAAGAGTCACCGGTAAGGGAAGAGTCAACCGGTAAGAAAGAAGAAAAAGAGAAGTCCCCTGAACTGGAATCACTAGTAAGGAAGAAGCAGAGGGTGACTAAAGGGTCAGACTCAGGTGAAACAGAAAGCATGGAGGCTAAAAAGGGTGATGAAGATGATGAAGAGTGAATGAGGCTTAGAATCATCCTGTGTATGATGTACACGAGTCAGAGGAAGAAGGAAATGAAGAGAAGGATGAGAATGAAGGAAGGCTCATGACAAAGGGGAGAGAAGGAAGTAAACATGAAGGATCAGAAGACCCCGACCCCAACCAAGGAGCAGATGGATAATACCATAGAGAGGGAAGTGGCAGGAATTATCCAACAGTTGGTAGAGCAATAAAGTCGAGTGAAGTGCCGAGGAAGTACTGAAGGAAACAAAGGAAAGTGCACTAGTGTGGGAAAGGAGTATGGAAGCATGGGAAGAGACCCCAACTTAGTAGTAAGCTTCCCAAAGGCAGCACACATAGGTGGAAAGGGCATAGTAGTGGTGCAAGAACAAGAAATGACTTACATTAATGATCCAAACAAGGTACTGCACATGCACATGCTTCCAAAGTACCATGCCCATGAACCAACTCCTTGCTTGGTCTTCTTTTGATGAAGAGGGTGCGTACCCATGCATGAGGAAAATGTTATCTTGGGATTTTGAGTCCCACATTGATGAACCCAAATTTGAGGTCAACTGAGATGCATTGATGAAGATACCAGATGCCAAGGGAGTAAACCCTCTGGTGAATGCCCAACAACTATCTGATGAGAAATTTTGCAACGTGCTCAACAAAGTATCAGTGGAGGTAGAGGCAAGACTCTTCGAGTAGAAATGACAGAATAAGGGTCTTGGAGGAAGAGCTTGAGAAAAAGAATGAGGAGATCATTGAGCAGGACAAAGAGATAAAACAAAAGGAATTGATCAGTGCATAGTTAAGGCACGAGCTGAGGGATGAAAAGGAAAAGGTGTGTGAAATCCATAAGAAGATAGAGGCCATTTCAGATGCCATAATCTTGAAGCACCCAGACTTGGCCCCACCTGAGTAGAAATATGAGTCAACCATGCAATGCTTGGAAGACTTGACCCGCATCCTCACCATGGAAAGGTGACCACTCACATTAGAGTCAGTAGAGGAGGTGATGGCATGCCAGAAGGAGGAGGAAAAGCTGAAGATTGGGGAGATAGTGACTCGGTACTCTGAGCTCCTTGTTGTAATAAAGACCACCACACATAATGGCTGAAGCCATGTATGAAAATTGTGCCAACAGGGATAGGGTAGCAAGCATATTGGTTTCTACACATGAGGTGGATCTAAAATAATTTTAGGAAAAGTCACAAAGGTAATAGGGTGGAGTGCAAAAGATCCTGGCTGAAGTTGAGAAGAAATTGGAAGAAATCGAGACCTTACGGGGTTTGATTAAGAATAAGCTAAAGGAACTGTACCCCCAAGTCACTTGCAGGATGGATGCACTAGGTGATCTTAGCAAGAAACTGAAAGCATTGTTGATACGCTGAAAGCTAAGAGTGAGGAACTTAGTTTTGATGAAGTAAGCACATTAGTGGGTGACCTACTTCAGTAGGCATAGGGAGAAGTAGATGCATGGGAGAATATTGAGGCATCCGTGAAGAAGGAGTTCCCACTCCTCATGCAGTAGTAACACATTCTTCTATTCTTCCATTTCTTTCATCCTTCCATTCTTTGATTGTTTTGATACCTCTATTATTTATTCTTTGAGGAAGCAGAATGTTTCTGAAGGATGGAGAACACACATAGTGTGGGGTGATGTTGGACCCTAAAATATTGGCTAAGTACCAAGAGGTGCGCGTGTGCAGGATCAGTAGATAGAAGGGCACTTAGGGAAAAATGCACAGAAAAAGGGGTTTAAGAAGGGTTTAAGTGAAACCAGGGCATGCGTGGGAGGCAGAACAAGGGTTTAAAGGACTTAGCCATATTCCAGCATCATGGAGTCACTTGAGGAAAAATGTGAGGACCCGACTAGGCATGATGAGTGGATAAGGTGCCAGCCTGGAACCTTGGAGGTCAAGAAAAGGATATTCCATGTAGGGAATATTCCCAGAGACATCATTACAGTTAGTGGAAGGTTTGTAAAGAGGATAAGCATTCACCAATGGAGGACCACATCAACACTTGGCATGATCTGCTCAGAAGAGAATTCATGGGTGGTCGATGATCCTATTTAAAGAGGTGCTTGGGTCAGGAGTAGACATAGACATGAGAGAATACACAGGAGAGCAACATAGAGGGAAAGAGAGAATGCATAGAGAATGCAGAGAAAGAGAAGGAGAGTAACGAAGTGTTGTTAGAAATGCTAAGGGTTTAGAGTTCATGGTGCTAGGGTTTAGAGTACTTAGTGCTAGAGGGTTGTAAGGGATACCATAAAACATATGTATGGGTACTGGGATCTGTAACAAGGGATATAATGGGGAAAAAGTATAGTTAGGATCTCTGATCAGATAGGCTTATAGGAGTTGAGTCTCTGTCATTTAATGTATATGGTCTGAGATGACCCTTTTGAATGTAGTATGGCTACCAAAGACTCTGTTAAATCAATATACATGGATCTATTATGTACAAACTGTTTATGGGTGTAAACCCTCATGTTATATGGCTTATCATGACTCAAATCTGGTTTCTTGTACTTCTTACAATGTTATTTAGCTTTTGTGATGCATTAATGTGTAGATCTGTTAGTTATACCTTCTACCTTTCAAAGTAGATGAATGTACTTCTGTTTCTATAAATAATCCTCCATTAATGGTAGAACTCTCTTGCAAAGCTCACATAAAGGAGGGGCTTACACCCGCGCACACCTCGGGTGAGTGCCCAACGTATGTTGGATGATAGGCTAACGCGCTTGGGGTTAGAAAGAAGTATTGAGGGTAAAATAATGACTACGATTGCATGGTTGAGTGTGTGAGTGTGATGTGGTACATTTGAGGTTGTATACCCTCAATAATCTGGTATGGACCATCAGAATAGAGTGCGTCATAGGGTAGTGAGTGCCACGCGTAAAAGTAGATGTGTAAAATGTGGAAGATGTGCAGTAGGTGTAGTGTGATATAGGTGTAGAATATGTATGACATATAATAGATGTCAGATGTAAAATGTAAGATGTAACCTAAAATAGGTTCTTTTGTATCCTTGATGCAAAAAATGCAAGTGTTCATTTGTTACTTTAGGACCATTGTGTACAATAAAGCGTCTAATAAAAGCAGGTCCTCCATATGTATAGTAATTACTAATCAGATCCATCAAGCAAATGAACTGATACCATTGAAGAGTGCATAATCGGGATAAGGTCTATTACGCTAATGATTTTAGATAACAAATGATCATCATAATAAGAATCCATGACCGAATGATAATTCTTGAGTATGCAAGTAAGGATTTTTTGATGTCATCAAAACATGAGATTGCAAGTAGGCATAACAAATGTCCTGTACGGTGAAGAGCACAATCATGTGAATTTCATCTTAAGAGGTCATTAGTGTCACGATCTAGGCCAAATGGGGCATTGTTTTCAAAGACCTGGTAAGCAATAGTAGTCAAGTCTGACTCGTGTAAGGGTAAGCCATTGTAAACATGGGATCACAAATTACCAGAAAATATGCATTGTCAGGGATGGGATATCATGTGAGGGAATGTTTGGAGAACTGAGAGGCATACCATTGAGAGTTTAGATTTTATCCATTAGCGAGTGATCATGGGATACTTGAGAAGAAGGTGTAAATTTGGAAGGTGGAGAAGGGGGTGTGAGAGGAGGATGAGGATATCCATGATAACTCTATGGGTATAATGTACTAGGTATATAAGCAAGCCAAGACTACCCCAATAAGAAGTGCAGATTAGAGTGTGGAGAGTGTGCAATCCTAGACTGGTTAGGATTGGAAGACATTTAGACCATTAGCAAGGAGGAGTAGTGATAATTCACAATTAGCAATTTTAGATAGAAGCAACATCAGTTGGAGGATAACATGTTTATGATCATAAGCAAAATCACAATCACTGAGTCAGTCCATCATTTTCACAAGAAAGAGATTTCATCAAGCAGAGTCATCAACATATAGAGATCTTATAGGAGTACTAATATCAGATGTATTCATTACAAATGTGCATTGGAAACAATGGTTCAGCTAGTAGAGGTGGAGGATGAAGAAAGTAGCATTGACATTCATCGATGATTATGTAGACTAGGAAAGATCCTTGATGCATATGTATCATTGTTATTATCATAAGTAGTAGTAGTAGTTAGCAGGCTATATTTTTGAAAGCAAGAACTATCTATCATGTAAATAACATCTTCAAATTAATGGCTAATCAGGTGGTTCGTCCATAGTAGAGGATAAAGAGGGGGGTTAGAAACATGAGAATGTGGAGTAAGAAGTGAGGTATGAGGATCATTGAGTAAAATATTTGGTTATGGATGACTGATCACGAAAACTTAGGTGTATTCGTAACCAACAGAAAATGGTTAATTTGAAGTCAATAATGATGTATTCTAGAGGGAACGAATTGTATCACATGAAGCCATGGTGTGCCAAGTAAATAGGTATAGGATACCATTAAGCTTCTACGACAAATAATACCATGTCAAAGGGTTGTTAGCCCTACAGTCCATAGGTAGAGTAATGTGACATGCACATGGACAGATGGGGACCATCTTTTTAGCACAAAGAGGAAAGTTTTGATGGACTGACCTTAGCAACGGAAAGACCTAGCTTTTCAAGGAATGGCATAGGACATGGGTTCAGCAAAGATGCCATTGTCAATTAAAACAAAGTACACTTAAACCATATCACAGAGTAACTTCTGTAATGTATGATATTCCAAGTTGGGTCGTTGTAAAATATAGTAGGATCAACAGGAGGATCACATGGAACACATTAATATGCTAAGATAAAGCATCGAGCAAATAATGTGAAGTCATACTGACCTCGACGGATGCATATCAGTAGGGTGAAATTATGAGTCAAACATCTAGCACTATATTCCACTAATCAATGTAGTTATGTCAGTGCTTAACTAGCGTGAAATAACATCAATTGAGGTAGCTCCTCGATGTCAATGATGCATAAAGATGATACGAGCTATGAGGATCCTAGATAAGATGCAAAAATGATGTGAGCATGGAATTCAACAAAATTCCCCTTCTCTAATGTACAGTATATTATAGCCCAATCTAATGCTAGCCCATTTGCTGGTAAATGAATAGTATGCGGATGTGATTTCCCCTTAGAATTTCCATCTAAGCAAGCTAATAGTTTCTATGTTGTGTAACCCTATATATGCAATCTCTTGTTTGAATTTTGAGCACTTAGATGATTCACAAAAGGCCGACTAGGAACATGGGATGTAATGAAGATTAGCTAAACTAGAAATGGAAAACTGACGCACAGGATGCCTAAGAAAATGTAGATATGAAATAAAAAAGTCAGGACAAAGTGCACCTGGAGAATGGACATGAGCACCTAGGGCACTGCTAGTATCCAAAGTTGGGCGCCCTAGTGTCCTGGGACAAAAGATTAGACAAATGTGAAAAGACATGGTCAAATAGGGATTCACACTTGTTCGACTTCTGATCGCATGTGTGTACAACCTAGGTCGTATAGAAATGACATATGTGAACCTGCAATAGGAAGACAATCACTTACAACAACCTCAAAGAAAGTATCAAACCCTAAATAAAGGATTGATGTCACCAATGAAGGGTTGGATTTTCTTCAGCCGCAAGAATCCATGCACATAATAACTATAGCGTTGCACTACATAGTCAGACCCAATAATAGTATGTGCGTGATTTGTGTGTGTCTACAACATTCATGTAATAGGTTTAATCTTGATTAATGTCATTACTTGAAGTGCTCGAACAAGTAGCTCATGGTATAAAATATTAGTTTAATTTAGTTTAATGGAACTTGATTTGTAATTCCACGTCGGTATGAAGTGGGATGCAGTTGAACCAACCTTTGTCACATGAAATATAAGTCCCACGATCCATTTAGATGGACACCCTCTCACATTCCTTGATCGATGCAACCTTAGGTGGTGACAACTAGTGCTTAGTGTTTGGTTGGTGTATTATGATGACATAACTTTATCTTCAGACCCACTTCCTTCACATAGGTAAGTTTGGTTGTTTAACTAACCTTTTACAAGGCTGACTACGTAATATTTTCCAAGATGTTTCTAAAATGGCTATAAAGGACCCAATATATTTTTTTGAGGGTAAATGTGCAAAGAGTCTCCAATAGGAGATAATCTCCACAGGGGACGAGGAGCCCATGGAATTAGTGTCATGGTTGGGAACTCTGGTCCAGAAAGAGTAACAATGAGAGTGTGAGAAGGAAATCATTCTCGGTGGTTAGATTTAAATTTGAACAAGACCGAAATGTATATTTAAAATTGCATAACAAAATCATATGTCCCTGACCAATTGACCCCTATGGGTCTAGCCCACGTTTTTAAAATGACATAGGCATCATTTTATTATTATTATTTTAAATCTTAGATTTAGATAACTTAAACTAACTGCATCATTTTGTGTCTATATGGACTATGGCATAATCTATTATGTCACTGTTAAAGCTATTACATTTACCTTAAATTGGTTTTAATCTCATCTCCACGCGAGCTTTTAGAAGTGCGATAAAATCCACACTCTATAAAAGGCATAGGGTTCAAAAATAAAGTATTTTTTGACTCAGGGCAGTGGCATGTACATAGATCCTGATTTGGTTCAAGTCACAATTTTAAGGCATGTAAATGGCGTGGGTTATCAAACCCAAAAATAGTCATTTTCTTGGTCTTCCACGTCGCAGCCTTCCACAGTGTTGCTTCCACGCCAAGAGTCCCAATTTTTTTCAAGATTTTTGCAAGGTGGGCATATTAATCCCACATTGGAAACAGTGACAGGTATTTATTTATAGTTGTACAAGGTAATATGATAGATGGATCGTTAGCTAAAATAATGGATTCAGACAAGTGTTGTAGCCTATCATTTTACACAAAAAATCCCAAGACCTGTCATCACCAATCCGGCACTATGATAATTCTTCACCGGGAACTCCTCGTGCTATGATTATTTACTAATGCACAGACTTTAGTTTGGTGGATGTAATCTGGAAGCAAAACAACAACCGAACACAAGAATACCATTGACTATGATAAGACAGAATGACGACAAATCTGAAATATCAAAATAAATTATAATATTAACATGAAACTGTTACAATCTCACCCATGAGATACTTCAACAAGACTATGGGAGAAACTTTACAATTACACCTCTTGATGGCTTCTTCAACACACCTTTAACTGATGGCTTCCTTCGCACACTTCCTACAATATTTCTCACTACTTCTTTCTATGCTAAATGAGGGGGGTGGCCTCTCTATTTATAGAACTTCCAGGCTTATCCATCCTATCTCTAAGATAGGATAAGAAATCCACTCTGACGAATCATATTCCATACCTTAACTCTTATCTGTACATGTAAGCTTATCTGTTAAGATAAGATAAACCTTATCATTTTACATGGGTTCCACATTTTTAGACTTTTTACAAATAAAATACACAAAATATTTATGACCTCACTCCTTGTCCTTATTACCAATATAATATTTCTAATTCCTAATCATGTAGACCCTACTTCTCTAATTACCCAAACTTTGACATTTTAACATTACCGGACCACTTACGACAAATATTTACTTTTTACAACATTCCTATTGTACTTTGACTGTTACCGTACTCCACATTATTGGCGGCACCGTACTGACGGCGCCGTTATCTTCTATCGGACGCTACTACTAATTACACTTAACAACATCCTATTCCTAATACATACATTAATGAAATAGAAATTTTGGAGGAAAATTTTAGTGTCGACATCTTCCCCCTTCCTAGCTTCTACTCCGTCCTCGGAGTAGACTATTCTGGTGCTTGGAAAATCTTCAACTTGTCGTGGTTGACCCATTTCGTAATGGGAGTGCCATCCAATTCCTCCAGTCGGTACGTACCATTTTCATGCACAGCTGCTATTTTGTAGGGCCCCATCCATTTTGGAAGAAATTTTCTCTGTCTTCTTTTTTTGTATCTGGAATCATATACTAGGACCAAGTCATTCACATGAAATGGAGACCATCGGATCTTTTGATCAAAGTATTCCTTCTGCTTCATTTTCTTCTTATGGCTTGTATCCTTTGCTATTTCCCTCATTTCCTCTAGCAAATGAAGATGTACCAACCTTTCTTTTACTGAATCACTTTCATCCATCCTTTCATTTTTCATAACTCTCACAGTGGGAATATCAAACTCAATAGGAAGAACTGGATCAATGCCATAGGCCAACTGAAATGGGGAGTATCCTGTTGCTGACTTTGATGTTGCCCTATATGCCCACAATGCTGCATGAATCCTTTTATCCCATTTATGTACCTGCAAGGCTGCATCTTTTGCTAGAATTTGACACAGCACAAAATTTGTTCGTTCCACCTGTCCATTTGTGCTTGGCTTGTATGTTGTTGCCTTCCTGTGCTTGATAGAAAACTTATTGACTAGGGCTTCTACCACCTCATTAATGAAGTGGCTTCCTTGATCTGTTACAATTTCTAATGGACAACCAAATCTGGTGACAATGCGTTCATATATGAACCTTGCCACTTCATCCATGGAAGCTGTTTTCAATGGCCTAGCTTCAACCCACTTGGTTAAATAATCTGTGGCAACTACAATATACTTATTTTGACGTGATGTAGTTGGAAGTGGACCTACAATGTCTATTCCCCATTTTTCAAAGGGACCAAGGGGAAGAATAGGACATAATGGAGCTGATGAAGTCTTACGGTTACCATGTGTTTGACAAATATCACATGTCTTACAATAATTATAACAATCTTTAAAAAGAGTGGGCCAGTGATAACCTGCATCCAAGATCCTTCTTGCTGTAAGTTGTCCAGAGAAGTGCCCTCCACATGTACCATTGTGGAATTCTTCTAGCAGCTCCTTTCCTTGATCACGTCCAACTGCCCTCTTGTACTGTCCATCAGGTCCTATTCGAAATAATGCTCCATGCAGAATAGAATATGGACGACTGGCTTGAGTAATCTTTCTCTTAGTCTTTGCATTGGCACCATCAGGAAACTTGAATTCATTCAGATAATTCCAAATATCTATGTATTCACTAGGGATTGTGTCAAGGGAGAACAATGCTGCATCGGGAAAATCATCATCATCACAAGATGATCCTAAACCATCATAGGCTCGAGAGAGTGCATCTGCATTGACATGCTTCTTTCCTGGCCTATCTATAATATCAAATTCAAATTCTTGTAGCAAAATTATCCATCTTGCTATCCTCCCTGATGGGTTAGGCTTATTGACAATATATTTCAGAGCCTGATGATCCGTTACAACTATAAATTTCTGCCCTAGCAAGTAATTTCTAAACTTCTTTACAGCAAAAATGATAGCCAGAGCCTCTTTTTCAGTTACAGTATAGTTTACCTCAGCACTGCTCATTTGTCTGCTCCCAAAGTAAATTGGATGTTCATTCCCATTTTCATCCTTTTGGCTCAAAGTACTACCTAGTGCTGCATCTGAGGCATCAGTGTACACAATGAATGGCTTGCTCCAATCTGGATTCTTCAAAACAGGTGAAGACACCAGGGCTTCCTTCAGTTGTCCAAAAGCTTCATGCGCCTTGTTTCCTGGTTCATAAGCAACATCCTTCTTCAAGAACTGGGTTAGTGGCTGTGCAATCTTTGAGAAATTCTTGATGAACCTTCTATAGTAACCCACATGGCCTAAAAATGATCTCAACTTACTTCTATTCATAGGAAATGGTAAATCTTTGATTTTTGAAACTTTATCAGGATCAGTACCAATACCATCTCTGGATACAACATGCCCTAACAAAACACCTTTAGAACATCCAAAGACACACTTTGTAGGGTTTAGTGAGGCTTGTGCTTCATCTAACCTTTGAAATGCTGTCTCCATCTGGTGCAGGTGGTCCAACTTGCTCCCATAGATGCAAAAATCATCCAGAAATACTCTGATGAAGGTCCCAATGTAGGGTTCGAACACCCTATTCATCAAACGCTGGAATGTTGCTGGAGCATTACACAACCCAAAAGGCATAACTCTATAAGCAAACGTTCCCCAAGGAGTGGTGAACGTGGTCTTCAGCTGATCTTTCTCTGCTATACGAACTTGGTTGTAGCCGCTATATCCATCAGCAAAACTATAGCACTCCTGGCCAGCTACTTCGTCCAAGATCTGATCTGAAAATGGAAGAGGGTAATGATCCTTCTTTGTTGCCTTATTGAGCTTCCTGTAATCAACACAAATGCGTAGCTTCCCATTCTTTTTTATTGAGATCACAATGGGAGAAACCCATTCTGAATTCTCCACAGCAAATATGAATCCTGCATCAAGCAACTTATCTATTTCTTCTTTTACAGTCTTGGAAAAATTAGGATTCATTCTATATGGCATTTGCTTTATAGGCTTAGCACCATCTACCAGCTCAATACAATGTTCTACCCAACTTACTTGACGGAGTTCCTTGTAATCAAAAGTGAATAGGTGTATGTACCTTCGAAAGAGCTGGAGGTAGGATTCCTTCTCACTCTCCATCACAGCATCACCAATCTTTATTTGTTGGAGACGATCATCAACTTCTTCTTCAGATAATTTTATGGGGTCATGAGTTGGTGTGACTGGCAGGATATCCATGACTGAAACATCCACCTCGCTTTCTTCATCTTCAGTGTCCACTTCACTGGTACTAGAGTAATCAGAGGATGTCCAATCATCAGTTTCATCACTTGAATCCACAGGTTCTACTTTATGATGTCGAGGGATCACGTTTATCTTCACCCTCTCTCTACCACGTCCAAGTGTCATGAAACCTTCATTCCAGTAGTTTCTTGCATGAACTCTCCTTAGCCATGGTCTTCCCAGCAGCATTGGGTACGCAACAGTACCATTTTTCATCACCTGAAAGTCTACCACACATACAACACCCATAACAGATATTGCCACATTTGAAACTACACCTTCTGGTTTAGTTTTTCCCTTATTTAATGACCTTAACATAAGTGTTGAAGGGCGATCAATTTTTAAACCCAACATATTCATTACAGACTCGGTCATTACATTAACTGCAGCACCTCCATCAACTAAGACATCATGAATTGAAATACCATTACATAATACCTCAGCTTGTGGAGCATAGGGATCTGCCTCTGCCTCCAAAACAGGGACCTCAACCTCCTTCCTTCTTCGAGCATTGAGTCCACCTCGCAACTCCCGCCTCTTCTCAGAAGACATAGCCAAGAGTTGACCATATGTAATATTTGCAGGCCTTTTGGACAGATCTTCCAAGATGGAGTATGGTCCTTGCCCCTGTGAAATCAGAAAATCCTGCACACCCAACTTTCTTCTCCTATGTTTCTTACTAGTTTCTTCTTTCATCTTCTTAGGATCATTTCCATCTTGATTATCTTTTTCTTTCTTTCTTTTTGTTACAAACACATCTACTTCATTATTTCTGCTCTTATCTACTACATCAAAAGAATTCACAGGTGCTTTTCCTTTATCATTATCTCCCTTACCAGATGTAGAAGCTCTATCTGGACAATTATACTTATAATGACCCTTTTTATAACAACCATAACAAACAACTTCAGAAATATTTCTTTTTGGACCTCTATCTCCTCCCTGAGAACTAAATTCCTTTCCTTGAAGAAGATTAATAGTTAACTGACCCATCTTTTTGAGCAGATCTTCATACTCAGTAGATGTATTAGGAGAAATATTTGTGCTCACCGGGAGTGGTTGTGGATTCAGGACCAAAGGTGCTGGTGTAGGCTCTACTTTAGCAACAATTTCTTTGGGCTCCTCTTCCATGCTTTCTTCTTGCCTTCTTGCAATCTCCTTTGCTTGTTCAATGGTAGCTGGGTGGTCATACTTCACTCGTTGTCTGATCTCCGGCTTCATCCCAAGAATGAAGTGCTTACAGAGGAGATTATCCACGCCATTCATCAACCCATCCGCTAGTCCTTCCTTCCGGATCTGGGCATCGAGCTTCCTCCTTAGCTCTAGAACACGAGCATGATAATCCCTTATCTTCTCCTTCTCTCCTTGGGATAGCTTTGTGATCTCGATCATGAGATCTGCATATTTCTGTTGTTCACCAAATTCTTCAAGAAAACTTTCGGTTAATAAATCCCATGAATTTTTCACATTATCACCTAGTGTTTCAAACCACCTAAGTGCTGAACCATCCAAAAAGGTAGGAAAAAATTCAGTCCATTGTTCCCTTCTTATAAGGCCATTACAAATACAAGATCGTTTAAACTCTTGAATGAAAGAAGAAGCATCTTCATTAGATTGAGCTGAAAAAATAGGAATCTTTCCCATTTTCAAAAGTAACCACCGTGAAATACCAACCCACAAGTACAATTAACAAGACTTATGTGCACAAATAATTGGAATCACTATACTAGAAAGTGACTTTACACCTTTCTACAGTAAAATAGAAATGACCACGGTAAACTATGGTAAAACTTGACTTACTACGGTAAAAACTGACTTTACTGTGGTAAACACTATTCACGGTAAAAAGTGAAGTTACTGCGGTAAATACTATTCACGGTAAAAAGTGACTTTACTGCGGTAATTACTATTCCCAGCAAAAAGGACTTTACCAGGGTAACTACTATTCATGGCAAAAATGACTTTAACATGGTAACTACTATTCACGGTAAAAATGACTTTACCATGGTAACTACTATGCACAGTAAAAACAAGGTTACCCTCCAATTAATTTTTGCCTAAGTGGGAATATCTCTCCAGAAAATCCACCAACGAGGAATGGTCCCGGCAACGGAACCAAAATGTCATCACCAATCCGGCACTATGATAATTCTTCACCGGGAACTCCTCGTGCTATGATTATTTACTAATGCACAGACTTTAGTTTGGTGGATGTAATCTGGAAGCAAAACAACAACCGAACACAAGAATACCATTGACTATGATAAGACAGAATGACGACAAATCTGAAATATCAAAATAAATTATAATATTAACATGAAACTGTTACAATCTCACCCATGAGATACTTCAACAAGACTATGGGAGAAACTTTACAATTACACCTCTTGATGGCTTCTTCAACACACCTTTAACTGATGGCTTCCTTCGCACACTTCCTACAATATTTCTCACTACTTCTTTCTATGCTAAATGAGGGGGGTGGCCTCTCTATTTATAGAACTTCCAGGCTTATCCATCCTATCTCTAAGATAGGATAAGAAATCCACTCTGACGAATCATATTCCATACCTTAACTCTTATCTGTACATGTAAGCTTATCTGTTAAGATAAGATAAACCTTATCATTTTACATGGGTTCCACATTTTTAGACTTTTTACAAATAAAATACACAAAATATTTATGACCTCACTCCTTGTCCTTATTACCAATATAATATTTCTAATTCCTAATCATGTAGACCCTACTTCTCTAATTACCCAAACTTTGACATTTTAACATTACCGGACCACTTACGACAAATATTTACTTTTTACAACATTCCTATTGTACTTTGACTGTTACCGTACTCCACATTATTGGCGGCACCGTACTGACGGCGCCGTTATCTTCTATCGGACGCTACTACTAATTACACTTAACAACATCCTATTCCTAATACATACATTAATGAAATAGAAATTTTGGAGGAAAATTTTAAATGAATAGAAAAATACCTATGAACACCTCTATTTGAATATTATAATGACTCCAAAGGCTTGGTAGACCATGACAAGTGCAACTCATATGCTTGTAGATCTTGTGTACCCATTGCTCCAAGTGTGGACTCCAAGGAAGACAAATAAGACCAACATCAAGACCTTCTAAGCTTCAAGGGAAAATTAGCGAGTGCTAACAGACCGAATGAGTAATGGATGAGATGTGGAATTATCTATCAGGTATATGTAGCCGAGGGAAAACATTAACAATTTATGCTAACCAATGATATCGGCCATACCATTGGCTATGACAAATTGTGAACCCAACAACATCAGTTAATTCTGATGGTTAAGGAAATTCACCCAAAAGATATCATCGACCACAATCAATGCCATATGAGAGGGAAATGCAACCATGGGATGATCACGGAAGTAGGCCAAGTTAGATGGAGGGAACTATGAGGTGCTAATGGGGGAAATGACAAAGGTGTGAATGTGGTAAATAGGTGTGAGAGTGTTCGCAAGAGGATGACAAGGTGATGTCACAAGGACGTTGTAAAAGATGATTACAAGGGATGCAAAAGATAATTACAAGGGTGTCACAACATGTGAAATGTGTGATATAATTGGACTACACATCAAATCTCTCTCATAAAAACCATTTTTTCCTAGTCAAATAAAACCCAAAGGATGCATGTGACCATTTTTAGTTACTCCCCGTTCCCGACAATATTCCTGAGGAAATTTTTGCGAGGAAGCTAATGCACCAATGATGACTGCAAAGAAAAAAAATTAGTAAAGTGAAAAATTAAGTGTATACAAGGTGTGTAGAGAACAACCTCACAAGGCCTCTATGAAAGACAAGTTTGTTGTAGCTGAAAACTCATACAAGCAAAAATTGAAGACAGTTGATCTAGGAATTTGAAATAGGAAATCAAATTAATGAAGAGAATGAAGCTTTAGAATGGATAATTTCAAGACAAAGACGAGAGATAGAAATCTACCTTAGTGCCTCAATTTATTAAGTATCTTGCTTGAAGGGAATTTGATTTCCTGAAGGAGCTAAGACAACATGATTCAGGGGATCTTCAAGGTCTATAAAAGACATGACAAAAAAGAGAAAATCAAAACTAAAATAGCCTCACTAAAGAAGGATGTCCAATTTCGATAAAAGATGTGATAAAAAAAAAAATCACCAAATCCCAAAAGGAGGAATATTCAAGTACCAAAAATGAAGAGCAAAAGGTGTATGTTCAGTTCCAATCCCCAACCACCCACATATAGGCATAAAGGAAATGTTTGTGGTAGTGTAAGGGGCCCTAAGAAAATACAAATTTAGAGCATCCCAGCTACAAAAGTCACTAAGTGTGTCCGTGCACAACATACAGAGGAGTGCTTTTGGAGTTCTCATTGAGTCCTACACCGATTTGGGTCACATTCTTGATGTAATATGTGTTAGGTAAAACATAGTTTACCTAGGTTAATTTAGCATAGGTAATTTAATTATTACTGTGGTAAGTTGTTATAGTTTGGTTATAAACCATATTTTGTTTGTATTTGGGAATAGTATTCTCGTATCATGCTTTTGTTATTATTTGTTGTAATAGTGGGTTGTTTTACTTCCTGTATGTATTTTGTTTGCACCTGTGCAACATCTTATTTGATTTTGCTACGATATGGTTGTGAATATCTATATAAATATTGCAACCATCACTATTGTAATTTGATTTGATTGAACATCAATAAAATTGTGAGGCTTCTATCCCTCTTCTAGATTTGGTATCAGAGTAGGTTAGAGGAGCTTGTGTGAGTAGAGAAGGTGTGCAGAGAGGTGTGTAGAAGAGATAGAGGATCTTGGAGAAGCATTTGCAGCATTTGGAGAGCCTGTGTAACCTCCTGCAACTTCCCAGCCCCATCCCTGCATCCCCACAACCTCCTTGTTAGTTCTAAGTGTTTGGAAAGAAATTTTTTTGCACTAGTACCTCCTATCACCAGGAAAAAATTTCTTACTGGAAGAGAAAACCAAAAAATCAGATTTTGAAAAAAATCAGGAATCAACAAAAAAATATTATTCATTTTCCCCATTAGGGGTTTTGTCACTAAATTTAGTGATAATGTTAGTTACAGCTAACTAACAGCAATACTTCTGCTAATTTGGAGGTGATCTACCCATTTCAACAGGTTGAGTACATTATGTTGATTGGAGCACTTGGTCAAGCTGACAAAGATCCATCAATCCTCATTTGAGTTAAACAAATTGACGAGCTAGAGTTGTTGTCATTCTCAACTGAGTTGATCAGGTGGAGCACTACTAGTTATGAGAGCTCTGGAATTCATTGAATGTCACATTACGTTAACTGACCCATGAAAATTATTCAAGTGTGATGATCAAACGTTGGCAAGCTATCTTGCACCCATGGAGTCATGTTCATTATGAATTGGAGTCATCTGCATCCTGAGTTACATTGACTAAAGCCTCCAAGCCATGTCAAGCCATTCATGTTGAGCATATAAACAAGTCCCTGAGCAGCGCTTGCATTGCTCAACCTGATCTTTGGCGAAATGGAAAATCACAAAAAAATTGAAAAGCCCCCTATCCAGGTTTGATTGGAGCCATTGTTTCGACCTTCCACTAAGACCTATCGGGATTGAGCAAGCCATCCAACATTTCCCTCAACTCCATAGGTCAGAGCCATCTAGAAGCTTGCACTGTTGACCAGAACAAAAAGCAACTTCTGCACAAATAGAAAAGTGTACACCTCAACACATACAATACTTCAACAAAGTGGAGCCACAAAATAATGAACGCAAAAATGGTGGATAAACAATAGGTCAAACATAAAAGAAACCAACAAGGAAGTGGCAAATTTAAAAGCAAAAGAATATGAGGTGACATCTGAGGTTTAATCTAATAAATACCTAATCCGCCCTCCATGCAACGTCACCATGTGGACAATCCTCTAGAAGGCAATTACCATGCATTTTTGCAAAGGTTAGTTACATTTTTAACTTGTTTATTAATATAACTTTTCCATTTGCATATTACATGCACTTTAAGTGTTGTTGTGGTTAATTGAAAGGTTATTTACAAGTTAGGAGGTTAGGTCCTTGGTTCGACCCCCCCCACCAATATTTTATATTTAAAATATTTGAATTTGGTAGGAAATTAGTAGTGAACCACCATATTATAACGGTTAGTAAAAACCACTCCTAAACTAGATGTCTATAACTAAACCCCCCGCCAAACTTAGTGGAAAAACAATAATTTTGGGGTCAAAAAAATTTCTCCCACATTGGCTTAAAAAATTCATTCTGAGCAACTTTTTGTAAAGGGATGGGTATCTAAAACTGCATTTTTCAGCTTTTTTTGTGGTTTTTTGCACAATGAGCCATACTGAGCTCCAAAGGCCACCAGGGCCTCGCAAAACAAAACAAATTTCCTGTCATTCAATTTTTCTACATATTTGGATGTAATCATATATTTTCAGTGTATATTTTAGTGGATTGTACTAATTTTAGGTTTCCATATTCAACCGCAAACATTGTAACTGATAAAAATTGGCAAAGATTTGAAAATAAAAATAGTGAAATTTGGTTTTGTAACACTCATGAGATCTTTGGATATCTCTTTCACAGTGTTCGGTATATACAGTGCCTCTGGGAAGCACTTACGGGTAAAGTCTGTCACAACTACTACTGCACTTAATGCCTAATATAGCTACAACAACATCGTCTGGGAATCATCCCTATAAATTAACGAGAGAAATAATGACACAGTGCACACACTTTGAGCCCTCCCATCCATCTGTGAATGATTGCATGACATAAATCTAGACACTAAAATTATCCGAGTATATAGAAAATTTACACGCACACGTATGAGGATATTTCTTTGAACCGGTGTCAATAATCACACAGACCCCTTTCAGTACTTTCTTGGTACCATGTATCAAATTATTTCACATATGTTAATGCCTCTTTCACGTACCACTGGGTATATCAAAAGGGTGAGCTTCTTCCATGTACCGATGAGGTATATCATGAAGGGCACATATATAGAAAGGTTCGTATATCGGACTTGATGGTATATAGATTGGGAGACCTTATACCTGGAGTGATAAGAGCCTTACCCTTTGTCAGTTGATTCAGAAAATGGGCACCAATGCCCCTAAGTTATTTCTTATAGACTCACAGCTCCTAAGAGGAGATAATTATGCTGCATGGAAGACTAATATCAAAACACAAACTTGAGTTTGAAGAGATTTGGCCTGTTGTGAATGGTTCATGCAACTAGATCACCAGATGATGTAACCCAACAGAGATAGTTTGACAAGGCCAATCAGAAGGCCAAATTCATAATATTGTTTGCAGTGTCTGATGACATGCAACCCCACATTCGAGATGCAAAAATAACCAAAGAAGTGTGGGATAAGTTGAGCACCATGTGTACGAGGCCAGAAACAAGAACACAATATTGAATTTATAAAGTCAGTTACATACATTGAAATTCAAACCAAATGAGAAAGTGGAATCTTTCTTGAGGAGAGTTGTCAGAATTGAGGGCTTCACTTCTAGCCCTGGGAGAGGAGGTTACTGATACAAGCTCTAGTTCCCATTATTTTGAGAGCACTTCCTCCTTCTTACTGCATTTTTGTGACAACACTAAACTTGTTAGATCAGACAGTTACTTTTGACAAGTTAGTGAATCTATTGCAAGAAGAAGAAGAAATGTACAACAAAGATGATGAAGAGGAACAAACACTATCTTCTCATCAGAAAGGAAAAGGAAAAGAAAAATCTTCTCAAAAGTCCCAAAAACAACATCAACAAGGGGACAAGCAAAAGAAGAAATGTCCTATCTGCAAAAGAGGACATGAGTTGAAATATTGTTGGTTCAATACATACAAGAAAGGTTCATCAAGCAATTCTAGGACCTCAAAATCAACAATCTCATCAGGGAAAATCATACTACAAGCAAGGAAAGAAGAAGGGAACTAGAAAAGAAACCTCCATCAGCAAGGTAATGTAGTTGAGCAAGAAGAGCATTCAGAAAATGAGGACTTCTTGTATACACTTCTCATTCCAGTGAACCATCCACCTGTCATCTAGTGTTGTTTGGTATGTTGATTCAGGAGTCACTCGACACATGACTGGGCACAGAGACTGGTTTATCACCATGAGGGACACACCTTCAAAAAATCATGTTTCATTAGGTGATGATTCTTCTTACATGGTAAAAGGTATTGGGAACATTTACTATACCTCTTGGTTCACTGAAATTGTAGATTAACAGATGTATTATATGTCCATGGGTTAACAAAAAATATACTATCAGTGAGTCAACTTCTAGATCATAATCTGAAGATTGACTTTGATAATCATTCCAATAAGAAAGTGTGTTTGATTCGAGACAAATCTAAGAGGCTCAAAATTGTTGCAAAATCCTCCAATGTGGGACGTATGTTCCATCTTGACTTTCCACAAGGATGATCAAGCACTTGTGGCTAAGAATTCTTCCTCAGCATCAGTTATGGCATCAAGACTTGGTCACATCAGTTTCAAATATCTCGAAACACTTCATTGAGGTACAACATGGTGAGAGGTTTTTCATCTCTCCAAGAAGGATACAGAATAAGTGTCCTCACTACCTAGCAGGTAAACAACACAGAGCTTAATTCCAGAAAAGTACTTATCGAGCTCCAGGTAAGCTTGATTTGGTTCATATCAATCTTTGTGGTTTTCGATGCAACCTAGTCATTCTAGATTTCAGTATTTCATGTTATGTGTTGATGATTATTCAAGAAAAATGTGGATATTTTTTCTTCGTAAGAAAATTGATGCTTTTGAGAACTTCAAAATGTTCAAAATGGCTATAGAGAATGAGACAAATCATCATATCAGATCTCTCCACTTAGATCAAGGGGGGAATTCACAAGTAATGAGTTCAAATGCCTACCTTCAAGCTCACGGGATACTTCATTGATAGATTCCTCCTCCACACACACCATAATCAGAATGATGTTGTTGAGAGAAGAAACCGTACTATCATGGAGATGGTGCATGTTGCATGATTGAATGATTTCTGGACTAGCGAGGACATTTTGGGCAGAAATAGCAAAGACAACAATATATTTGCTGAACAGAGTTCCCACAGTTTCTCTTGATGGAGTGACACCACATGAAGCATGGTCGAAATTGGAATCCATCCATTACACACCTCAAATTATTCTGGTGAAAATCCAACATGCACATACCCAAGAAGAAACATAAAGAAGTTAGATATGAAATCTCAAAAACTCATCTTCATTGGCTACAATGAAGAGGATCTTGGGTATGAATTGATGGATCCAAAGACCTAAAAATTCCTACACTAGCAGAGATGTTGAGTTCATTGAAAAGAAGGAAGTGAAACTCCTTCTCCAGACTCACTTGATGTAGATATTTCACCTATTGTAAAACAAAAGTTGATGTTCCCGCTGATGATGATGACATGATGATGGGGATGATGGTGATGATCAGACAGGACCACGACCCATGGGAACAATATACAATGTATGCCCAAGTGTTATACTAATATGATTCAAGATGAAAAATTGGATGCTCCACTAAATAAATCCACTACTAGACCATAAACTCGCAGTAAATCATCGAGAAGATGTAAAATTTTCTTTGATGAGTAGAGTTGTTGAATATATTGTATCCCTCTACTGTCCAGGAATACCCTTTAGTTGAAATCTTGGAATGTATGTCATGGATGTTGAGTATCATTCAGTGATGAAAAACAACACCTGATATCTTGTCGATCTTCTACTAGGGAAAGAAACCCATTAGTTGTAGATAGATATTCAAAACAATGTACAAAGTCAGATGGGACCATAGAAAAGTATAAAGCAGAGAGTGGTAGCAAAGAGGTATGTAAAAAAGGAAGGCATAGACTATGAGGAGACATTTTCTCCCACAACTAAGATCAAAATGATCAAGATGATCTTTGATCTCTAGCTGCTCAGTTTGGTTGGAAATCCCATCTAAATGGACGTGAAAATTGCCTTTCTGAATGGATATCTATAGGAATGAATTCTACATGACTCAACCTGAGGGATTTTTCATACCTGGTGAAGAAACAAAGGTATGCAAACTCAAGAATATTTGTATGGCCTTAAATAGTAAATCCTCAGGCTTGGTACATCAAAATTGATGAGCATCTCATTTAGCATGGATTCATCATAAATCCATATGATCCCAATCTCTACCTCAAAAGGCAAGGAGGAGAGATTGTGATATTTTTTGTATATTTCAACGATCTAGTCATCATTGGCAAGCACAATGAAGATGATAGATGCTAGAAAGAAATATCTTAATTGATCATTCAACATGACAGATCTCGGGATCATGCACTATTGTCTTGGATTGTAAATATGGGAAAAAGAGAAGCACATCTTTATTTCTCAATTGAATTATACCAAGAAAATTCTCGAGAAATTTAGGATGATGGATTGCACACCTATTTCTACACCCATAGAGATGAGACTGCAATTATCTCATTCAGATCCATCTCCTCTGGTAAATGTAACTCTCTATTCAGCAGTTGATTTGGAGTCTCATTTACCTAACTTATACTAGAATGAAATATTATCATTTGCAGTGAGCTATATTTCCAGGTTCATGCAGGAACCCATAATTTTTCATTGGAAAGGTAGAAGAGGAATATCTTGAGATATCTCAAGGGTACAGTGGATCTTGGTCTAGAGTAAAAGAAGAATGATAACTTATTCTTGACTGGATATTTGGATTCAAATCATGTAGGTAACATTGATGACAGGAAATCCACTTCTGGATTTGTATTATTTTTGGGGATCTAGACCGATATCATGGGGAAGTAAGAAATACAAACTTTGTTTCTCTCTCTTTCTATAGAAGCTTGAATATCGTGCTGCAGGTGGAGTTGTCTGTGAAGCGATATAACTATGTCGCATACTGGAAGGACTTGGAGTACCACAGGAAAAACCTACAACCATGTATGTTGACAATGAAGGTGTTCTCAAACTTGTTCACAATTCAGTGTTTCACGAGAGAACTAAGCACATTGAGGTACATGTTCATTTCATATGCAAGCAATGTCTTAAAACACAATATACAACTTCAATTTTTCCCCAATAGCATAACATAACGAAGCATATATCTTCACAAAGTCCCTTGCATGAGGATAAGTTCGATTTTTTTAGGGAGTTCTTTTCCACTTCACTTGAGACAATTTAATATTAAGGGTGGTAATGTCAGATAAATTATAGTTTACCTAGATTAATTTAACATAGGTAATTTAATTCATATTGTGCTAAGTGTTTATAGTTTGGTTATAAACCATATTTCATTAATATTTGGGAATAGTATTCCCATATCATGATTTTATTATTATTTGTTTAATAATGGTGTTTTACTTCCCGTATGGTTTCTAGTTGCACATGTGCAACTTCTTAGTCATTTTTACTTGGCTTTGCAATATCTATAAATATTACAACCATCACTATTGTAAATGATTTGATTGAATATTAATAAAATTGTGAGGCTTTCATCCCTCTTTGAGAATATGCTCTGTATATAGCCATTTAAGTGAAACAATCACTCTATGTACTGATGTTTCTTGAAAATTTATTTTAAACAACATAAATTCGGTGTCTCCGATGTGTGTATGTTGTTTCTCATATGTTATTATGTTTTTAGAGATTTTTCTTTTTTAACATGCTAAACTTAGTATTAATGTTGTTTTATCTCTATTTATGTCCACATTTATGCTAATGTATGAATGTATGATGAACAACACAATGAATGACAAATTTTGATATAATATTCAAATTTGTTTCGAGTCCCAGATAAGAGTAAAACGAAAGAATGGACCAACTTACCCAAAACTTGGATTCAATTTCCCTTCAGCTAAACAATATACAAAGGAAGCATAAGGAATTCATTCAAAGGATGACTAAGAAGTCTTGGTAAAGACTTTGGGGTGGTATGGATTATGTATTAATTTTATTGGTCTATAACTAGTAGGCTTAACATCTTTGTTTTGGTATGCTCAAAACCTATAGAGTGTTAGTTATTTGTATCAAGAGCCATGAGCTCATTTGGGTCCTTCATAGAAATGTATAAGTCATATGGACAATAGTTATTTTAACATTTATGGTTATACTTGAGCCCCTTGCCTTTCCCCACCTGCGATGGGAATATTCTGGTACATAAAACTTGTTTTGAATTATGGGTTTTGGCTGCTCTCTTGTAATCCATCAACTAGGGTCTATTTAGATAGATGCAACACGATGACTACCTGGGATAATCAAGTTATTTTATATGAATGTACATACCCCTTTCATATAATATAAATATCACATGAACCTTATCAAAACAACACGCAACAAGTAAAGTTACACAAACCATATTTGTGGTTCTGAGTTCGAACCGAATGTGGACTCCAATTGGCTTCCAATGTTAGTATTGGGATATTTAACAACATTCATCATCCTACGATAGTTCACACTTAATTTTCCAAATCTCTTTCCATGCATTTATTTTCAGATGTTTCTTCTTAACACTTGGACTGTGAAAGCTTGAAGTGTCTTTAATACCATTCATATTTTTAATTACATGTGCATAGAAAATTGAAAAAAATAATTACATATTATTTCCGGTGTTATTTGATTTGTGTGCATGCAAACTGAACCAAAATAATATTTGGTATCAGAGCCTGGCAGTCTGGCATAACAGTGTATACGGATCAGGAGTCAGGCCATTCAAACCTTCAATGATTAAAGGTGGATCTAGAAGACTACGATGCTTCGAAGACCCCCTCATGGAAATTAATGGATGCATGATTACAGCCAACCCTGCCAAATCTGACGAACCAGCGTGGACTTCGATCACACGGGTGATAGAATAAATAATGCACCAGAGAGTATAATGTTTGAAGGATGCCACGATGCGCACAAGATCTTAAAATATCCAGAAACGGAAATGATTGAAGCACCTAGGCATTAAGATCATAACCAAGACATGCAGATTCGACATGCTACGCATGCCAAAGTAAGGAATGCATATTGGATCTGACATACAAAGCGACTCAAAGTTTGGACCAGTTAGCAAACGTGGGCTTCCATCATTCAAATATGGCCTGTACACTTCTTCGATCTGAGTCTATAGTAATTAATTATGAAACCTGCAATCCCATTCACCCCCTTAGTGTGAACATGTGGCAAGTAGCACCTGAAGACACGAGTATGAAAAATTTCTGCAATTGCTATATGGATCTTGTTGTCTGGAACTTGCTGCATGTGACCACAACTATGCGAAGGAACGCATCCTGTATTTACTCCATGAAAAGAATGCACTTGGCATTCCACTGGTGGATCATCTTTATAAAGAAGGAAGGCAATCAAAGGATCTCTAGTCAATATTCCCTTCTGTAAACAAAGTCTCACAATTCTGCATCTTCCACGCCACATCATAACACCTAAAGGAACTGCATTTGGAATTTCAATCTTACATGTGAACACATAATCAGATGTGTTTTTATTTCTCAACCACACATTGAAAACAAACACTCAACACACAATTGAAAAACACGGCCACCAAATCGTTTTTGTGGCCTCGTCAATGGTGCCTAACGAGAGGTCGTGAATTGTCCTCCTGCCTCCATCCTCCATCTTGTCCCTACTTACTTAGCAAGGTTTACAATGAATCTCTTTAGAGAATAATACACCCCCTCAATTGAGACGTTGGTTTCAACCGATAATGCGTCTTTTTTTTTTCTTTTTTTCTTTAAAGGGTGTCGGTTTCGACTGATAATGCACCCGATTTTACTTTATTTTTATGATACAATAGTTCAATTTCTAATATAGCCAAAGGCCATTCATTTGAAATTATATCGATTATAGTGTTGTGAAATCTATAGTTTCACCTCCAGTTTGAAATAATCTAATTTAAATAATTTTTATAAGCTAAGCACGATACATTTGCTTTAGACTTATAATAAACTATTTAATACTAGGTTTCTAAACACTCAATTGACATAATACAATGTTAAATAGCTATAGATCACTATAGTACTGTATGTTATAGTTTCACAACATATAGAATATGTAAAACTATAGACTATGCCATTAAAAAACAAACATATATCCCTGTGCATGTGAGGATTGACATTACCTCCACGGTCTTCGTGTGTCTGGCTGAGAAGAATTGAGATGCACCACCATTGACATACACGTGCAAGAAGGTTTCGAAATCAATATGCCCAACCACAAAATTTCATTGAATACTAAGACTCGGGATTGCAGGTTTCATAATTAATTACTATAGACTCAAATTAAAGAAGTGTACATGCCTTATTTGAATTATGGAAGCCCACATTTGCTAACTGGTCCAAACTTTGAGTCGCTTTGTATGTCAGATCCAATATGCATTCCTTACTTTGGCGTCCATAGCATGTTGAATTTGCATGTATTGGTTCTGAGTTTATTTCCTAGGTGCTTCAATCATTGCCGTTTTTAGATATTTTAAGATCTTGTGTGCATTTTGGCATCCTTCCAACATTATACTCTCTGGTGCATTATTTATTCTATCACCCGTGTGATCAAAGTCCACGTTGGTTCGTCAGATTTGGCAGGGTTGGCCATAATCATGCATACATTAATTTCCACGAGGGGGTCTTCGAAGCACTGTAGTCTTCCAGATCCACGTAGCCTTCTTCAATGCCGAGCTTTAATCATTGAAGATTTGAATGGCCTGACTCCTTATCCGTATACACTATTATGCCAGACTGTCGAGCTCTAATACCAAATATTATTTTGGTTCACTTTGCATGCACACAAATCAAATAACATCGGAAATTATAAAACACTCAAATTTTATTCATCCAGGATATTCTATTCAATAGAGAGGTTACAATAAATAATGCTTTGATCTCCTATAATGATGGAGTCAACGCATATCAAATAGATCTTCCCACAATCTCTCACCTTATCCATTTATTCCCTCACACCTATAATCTCTCTAAGAGATATCTACATGAGTTGTAAATATAACTCATCACACACAATAATATTATTAATGTTAACAACTACTAAATATTAATTCCTAACATTACAGGTGTAAGAAGTAAACCTAATTGTAACAATAAACTTTACTTGATAGGAAATGCACAATCCATGGGACCATATTCTTACACTTTCCCAAAATAGCAGCACTTATAATTGCTTTCTCGGAAATTAAAGGTATACTCCCATCCATGTGACCATTTTGTTAAAAATATCTTCAACTATCCATTCAAACAAGTTTTTCACATAACCCAGATTCTAAAAGTGGAGAGGAAAGAACCCGGATGAGAAATTGTTAACCTCTATTTTTAGGGTGAACCATTTGAGATTGAACTCTTCAGTATAATTATCTACAACATTTCCATTATTTTTGGAGATATTTTTTTTCAAGTGTATAAATTGGTGAGTATCCGCCAACGCTCTGACACTCTAGATCCCTTTGCTTGAATGGTGCAACTCCATTTATTATGCATGCATGAAATTGAAATATGTCGTGGCTTGACAGTCAGGGATAAAACAAGGACACTCCACTAAACTTGCGGCAAAAGCTTGAAATTTCTTGCAAGGGAGGAATTTTCTAAGAGAGTAGGAAAGGGAGTGGGAAAAAGGAAAGGCAGATTAATATTGCAGGTAGAAAATCATATGCCTACAACCATTAATCAAAGTACGTCAACACACATAGATATAGAAGAAAAACAAATTTGCAATTAACAACAATACAAGATAAGATTAAAAAAAAAAATTCAGTAATCTTCTCATCAAAAAAGGCATGAAACTTCTTTCTTCTTCATTGATGCTTTGGAAAAATTGTACATAGTGAGAAATAGAAGAATGTAGAGAGGGTAAAAGGAGGAAACAACTATCTCTTTTATTTCTTCACAAGTAGTAATCTCTCGTGAGTATATAAAATTGACAACCCCTAAGAATAAGGGTTCTATCACAATTTATAGACTTGAGAATGACTCTTTCCCTACCCCTCACATAAATTTTCATTTGCCCCCTTACAACATGTGACTTTTCATATTCCTAGGTGTAGGATTAAGTCCCCTTTTATTAATTAAAGGTGACTTATTAAATTACAAACTAAACTCACATTTTAATGAATAAGATGAAATAGGAATAGAATGAAATGAAAAAGTGCAAACCCCCAACGAAAGAATAGAACATGTAGGAGGGGGAAGATAAGAGAGAGAGAAAGACAGAGAAGGAGAGAGAACTGTGCCAATGAACATGTTGCTTCTTCCAATTCTACCTCAGCAACTAACATGACTATTATCTCCTGCTCAGGGTGAGATGATACATTTTTCATAGGGGGAACAAGATTGGTGGTGGAAGGTGGGAAACTCGGGGGAAACTGAGAGGTTGGGAGGTGAACTCACTCATTCTCATCAAGCTCTACTTCTAATACATGATCTTCTGTTGATATGGCCTTCTTATGCAATCTTTCATAGTAGGAGGCTTCTGACTCCACTACTTTGCACTTCAAACTCTCTCCAGAATGGACTGAAAATGAAGTATTCTCCATGAAATTTGATGAAGAGTGATTCCTCTCTCTGAAGGGTGTGGAAACTTCCTGATGCGATGGAGGTACCCTCTTCTTCTTTAACCATTATTTTGATCTTTTGATCACAACTTCGGTTTTCTCATTGATGTCTCCCATCTCGCGGACATTCCATGTTACTTGTGGTAAAGGTGAAGCCATCACTACTTTATATTTCGTATCATACAACTCTGTGTTGTCATCTTGAATTCTCTCTTCATAACAGTCAAACTTGAATCTTTTCATTTGTTTGACTGTCATCCTAACTTGACAGTCACCTCATATTATATAAAACTATGTAAATGGAATGTGCAGAAGGTTGATTCTTGATTTTTTATTTGAATTAATCTTGAATCCTGAAGTTCATTTCTGAGTTATGTCTAAGTTTTGATTCAGTAATACATATTTCAACTTATTATTGGTATTCTTGTCTCTTGTCTCTCACTTCCTTGAATTACATTCCTTATATAGCTTATGTACAATATTATTTGAGCTTTGTTTATCTTATGTGCATGGTTTAATTGGAAGAATATGAGTTTATTCAAGAATACAACCTATTTCATGTGTTGATTTTGTGATCTAGGGGACCTTCTGTTAACATTTGCCTATGTCTTGATCAAGTGCATACTGGTTTAAGCATGATCATGGTTTCAACATATCTTTTCATTCAAGAGAGCTGGAGTGAACTTCACAAATTTACTGCTTATTTCTCTTTCTACCCTGCCCTTCTCTCTTTTGTACACTTTTAACAATTTGGATAGTAGTTGGAATAAAGCTTATAATTTGCATGTAAAGCATATTCTTTATGTTATGAGTGATGCTCATAGATAATTATTTATTTAATGGATTTTGTGTATTCATTGGGCTATGAATGAATGTTAATCAGTTATTTTTTCTTACAACATCCTTCAAGCTGACCTCCCTGTGGTTTATTCCTAATCCATTGACTTCTTTTGGTTAGGCATGAACCAATAAATACCCTTGTAAAAATCAAACATCCACTAACCCACCTTGACCTATTTACAACACATATTATGGCCACCAATACCTTGTGTATTTGAATCTTGGGGAGATCCTCGCACACGCAGCTCATTGCACAATCACTTTCCCCCGCGTGTGCTCTCCTTTCAAGAGAGGTAGAGCCTCGTCAATTTTCATGGAGCATTGTTTAGGTTACTCATGTTTTCATATGCCCTTGTTTCCTTCCCGACATTATCATCATTGGCACTAAGGATAAGGATAATGGTGTGACACTCACAATGATCAACAACCCCCGTCTATTCTTAGACCATATATTGGGCAAAATAACTAACAAAGAATGCTCTAATTTTACATATGACTATAGTATGCCTAACCAAGTTTGCATACTTAAAAAAATTAACTCAACTTAGCTCACCAATCCTTAGGGAATGTTTGCTTATAAAGTTATATCATTTGGCTTGTGTGATTCTTCTACAACATTCTCGTGCCTAATGAATTGGATGTTCGAACCCTGTATTGGGAGATTCATTAGTGATCCTAGATGATTTCTGCATCTAAGGGAGAAAAGTTGACCACCTCTATAAGATAGAGAAGGATTTTTAAAGGTTGGATGAAGCACAAGGCTCACTAAACGCTAAAAAGTGTGTCTTTGGATACTCTAAAATTATCCTGTTAGTGCACGTTATATCCAAAGATGGTATTAGTATTGATCTTGATAAAATTTAAAAAATTAAATAGTTGTCAGTCTCTATAAATTGAAGTAAGTTGAGATCATTTTTAGGCCATGTGGGTTACTATATGAGATTCATCAATAACTTTTTCAAAATTTGCTTAGCCATTGACCCAGTTCTTAAAGAAAGATGTGCTCATGAATTAGGTAAGAAGGTGCATGAAGCTTTTGAGTAACTTAAGGAAGCTTAAATGACTTCACCTATTTAGTGAAATCTAGATTGGATCAATCCATTCATTGTAACATTAATTCTTTAGAACCAACACTTGGAAGCACTTTAAGCCAAGAGGATGATAATGGAAACAATCATCCAATATACTTTGAGAGTAGGCAAAATGTGCAATGCTGAGTTAAATTACATTGTAACTGAAAAATGAGGCTATAGCCATAATTTTTACTATAAAGAAATTTAGAAATTATTTGTGATGACATAAGTTTACAGTTGCCACAAATCATCAAGCTTTAAAATCTATTGTGAATAAGCCTAATCCATCATAAAAGATATCAAGATGGATAATTTTCCTGTAAGCATTTGAATTTGATATTGTGGATAGGTTGAGGAATAAGCATGTTAATGCAAATCCACTCTCTTGATGCTGTGATTATTTATGTTTATCTTGTAATGATGATGAGTTTCTAGATGTAATGTTGTTATCCATTGAAATAATTCCTAGCGAGTAAAACATATTTAAAATTATTTGAATGTTTTCAAGTTTCTTAATGGTGTTAATACAAATACTAACAGGAAAATTGCCCAAGAAATTCCTCCATATTCTATTATGCATGGAGTCTTGTTTTGAATAGGACCTGATGGAAGATATAAGAGGTAAATTGGATGTAATGAGGGGAAGGAGATAATTGAAGAGTGTGATGATGGTACATATGGAAGACACTTCTCTGGATAACTAAATACAAGGATGATCTTGGATGCAGGTTATCATTAGCCAATTTTTTAGAGATTGTTATAATTATTGTAAGACATGATATTTGTCAATCAGATGGGAATCACAAGATTTTATTAGAGCCATTGTATCTTATTCTTCCACTTGGCCCCTTTGAAAAGTGGGGAATATGTATTATAGGACCAATTACACCCACACCATGGAAAAATAATTATAGTGTGGTTGTCTATGATTATTTAACTGGGGGGTTGAGGATATACCCTTTAAAACAACTTTTATGGACAAGACGGCAAGGTTCTTATATGAATGCATTGTCACTAGATCTAACTACTAATAAGAGATTATAACATGTCAAAGAATCCACTTTATTAATGAGGTGGTACAAGCCTTGGTGGATAGGTTTCCCGTCGGGCATATGAAGGAAACAACCCACAAACCAAGCATGAATGGATAGGTGGAGTGAAAAAATCATGTATTGTGTAAAATTTTGGCAAAGGATGCAACTTTACAGATGGATAAGTGGGATAAAAGGATTCACGTAAAATTGTGGGCATATAGGGTTACATCAAATTCGGTAACAATATACTCTCCCTTTCATTTGGCTTATGACATTGATCTAATTATTCCTATTGAGTTTGAAATTCCTACCCTAAGAGTTATGAGTAAGCAAGGATGGATATGTAATGCCCACTATTTTACCACACAAAAATTAACTGAAAAATTGTGTTTTTTGTTGTGAAATCATATGACACGACACTAAAGAACCGACACACTAATCAATAGACACTTAGTGCCAACACTTACCTTACAATAAACCAACATACCACAATTTACAAATGTCTCATGAGCAAGTATTGCATTTTATTACTTCAAAAGTGTAACCTTTGTGGAAGCACGACTAAATTCGTTATGCCTCAAAATGTTACAATACAGGTTAGTTACGTCTCATTCTAGGATCCATTCTAGTGTTAGAAAATTTTATTTTTTCCCGCACTACCGATATCCAAACATACATGTCATGTTCTATTCTTAAACACCAAAAACATTAGATCCAAGAGTGCGCCACTTTGGCTAGAACCACTACAAATTCTAGCCATCACACATAGAGTGAGGTATGCATGAATAAGTTTTTTAACCCATGGACGGTCTCCCCAACCATCATTCTTCTACCAATTCTAGCTCACATGAAATCCCAAATAATGCGAAGGGGGATGAGTTTAACTTGGAACGCCTTTCCCGATGCACATACACTTCTCACCATGGTGTTTGCATGTACAATAAGTAGGTTCACACAATTTATCCTTCTCTAAATTTGGTAACACGAAGATGCTCGGATAACGCATGAGTGTGACCAAGAAATGTCACAAAATTTCCCATCTCACTATGATAAAAAAACAATTCTCTTTATAAGGTGTTATTTCAAATCAAATTTACCACCCGAAACAAAACATTCAAGAGTATAAGGTACTCATTTAAGGTTTACCCAGAAACATGTGTTATGAAGAAGAGTGCTTACAAAACTACTCAAATTCCCATGAAATTTCCTCCCACTGCAAAAGCTAAGCTTGCCCCAAATATCTTGTCACACATATCTCCAAACCCTATATGACACAATAAGGAAATCAAATCTCAAGTATTAACATATGAACATGATTTCATTTTCTTGATGGGTATGAATACAATATCCTCTAGATAATTATAGGAAGCTCACCACACCAGCTATTGATAGGGGTGATTAACTCCTTCCCTAAGATCATGGAAGCACTTTCCCTTATGTCCTACAGAGGTATTACCTCTAGGGATGGGTTGTAAATTTATAAACTAAAATTGCTTGGTGTTTTACTAAAATTAGAGATGAATGGGACTTGAAATAAATTACCTCAATTACCATGCACTATACACAGAATTATCAATTCCTTCCAAATCCTACACTCAGGTTAACTTGGATCCAAAAGAATGGCCCTTTTTATCCAACACGGCGGAAGGGTTCCACCCTACTTCCATTTGCTTCTAAGACCAATCCAAAATAGTGCCATTATAGCAAGTTACTAACATATTTCATCATGAAAAAATTTAAATTCCATCCCTTTAACTATACGTAAATTGTTATTAAATGAGGCCATTAACCCATAACTATCTCGTTAGTTGAACTTAAAATCCCACGAACACATATTATGGTAACTAACGACTAAGAGAGAGAGAGAGATAAAAATTTATAAGATTATCATGATATAAGATTGGTTCTTTTAATCCAAATATGCATTTTTCATTGATTTTCTTACTTGGGTTTGAATTGGTTATTAGTATTCTCCTCGGTTCTACTTGACAAGGAAGTTTCATCAACACATCCTTTATAAGCAACATCCTCCATACGTGGGTTTGAGTTATTTACCACTACGGTGGTTCTCAACTCAGATTCACAAGGCCATATGACATAATGCTCATAAAGGTTACTAGAGTTGTTTTCTCAATTTAGAAAAGGCTCATCTACAAACTATACATCATTTACCGTATTTGAAGATACACATTAATAAGTAACTTAACAATGGTCAAGAAAAAGGCTTATTTATAAGCTTACACTTTCATTTTTAGTTCTTATTATCTTTAAAGGTAAATCATCTTGCACAAACCATTAAATCATATAACCTTATCCTTTCATAACATTATGTTGTCCTATTTCTTTCCATTATTCAAAATTAACATGTTATTCTCTTATAATCATGTTGACACCTCTTTTTACAATTGTCATATATGATCTACCAAGTCCTTGAGTTAGTTAATTATCTCAAATTTTTTAGACTACATATGATTTCTTAAAAGTTTGACATCCAAGAAGAGACCCGAAAAATATGAGACCACTAAAGATAACATATAGGATGAGATTCCCATCGGCTCAAATCCATACTTGAGACAACATTGTTTATCCCGTGGTGTGAAGATTTGTCCAAGGCTATTATAACAAGAAAACTATTTAAGGGTAATATAAGGAAACCATGATTAACTATAAATCGATTGGTATAACGACACCTATCAATTAAGTATTCACCATCCCCTTTGAAAATTAATATTATGAATGACATGCAAGAAGATAAGTGGACTAACAAAAATATCATGAAATGACATGACTTCTTTAACAAGATGGTAAACGTGTTAAAAAAAGTTGTCAAGGGATTGAAATAAGTCACGTTATCAACAACATCCTTTATCTTTACAGGCTTATTACACTAATAGTTTTCAAGTTTTAGATCACTCCCATACAAATATACAAAATTACAAGAATTTACCACAATTGACTAATTACACTATTCTACAATGCAGTTGAATTGTAAGGTTACAAAATGAAATTTCACCATTTTTTATTTAATACACATGAACAATGAAAAGAGTTATGCTTTCTTTAATAATACAATAGGTACCACTATTAAATTAAGATACATTTCTCTTCCCATCCTAATTACACATTTTCAGTAATGAACATTAAACTTAGATTTCCATCATCTATTCTAATCTTGCTTACGCTACCTGCAACCTGTCATGTCAGTGTAAACATGGTCAGCAAAATAAATGCCGACATGATATCTATCCAAAATCTAGCATAATTCATGTCATCATAGTTTTCTCATTCACACAATTATAATACTTAACAAGCAACAAGAGAGAGCTAGATATACATTAATTTCATTTCATTTCCTAACTAGAGGTGGAGAGAGAGAAAGGAGAGAAAAAAACTCCATTTTCTTGACAAATAAAATTTCTCAACAAGTCACAAAAGAGAGTTCCATACGATCATATATAAGTTCCTACAAGTTTTCTCATTATTTATTTGATCTAGGAGGGCCCCATGACATTCTTTCACATTTACCTACTAGTTTTTGAAAACGGCCAAATTTAGCCCGAGGGCTAATAAGTTGTGTTTGAAAACTTATTTCTAATGACAAAACGTACCATGAGACAAAACCTATATGTAGGGAATTTCCTAGAGTTGGCGGAACTTAGAACTAACGAACAGGGTACGAATGAAGACTAATTTTTCGGAGCCATCGGTCGTAATTAGGCTAGTTTGACCTAGTCAACCAGCGACCAAAGGCCTACAAAACTCCCTCACAAAACTGGTTGGTGAGGTGTTTTTCTCAAAACTAAGGGTTGCAAACAAATTTCATGAAAAAATACTAGAGGTATACATATGTCAATATCCATTCCTTTGCCTAGGGCCAAAATGACAAGCCAAAACCAAACCCAACTTTCACGTTTCAGCATCTTCCCAAAACTACAAAAAGGGTAAATAGGGCTCCTAGAGGGGTAACGAAAAGTGTACAAATGGTCATTCAAGGGCATTTTAAGGTTTTAAACAACACCCCACATAAAATTGAACACATTCACAACCTGAATTTCCCATTTCGGGGTTCGGAGAGGTGTTTTGCAAATCACTAAAATTCATGTTTTCTTAACTTTGCAAGGTGTAAACACGAAGGGGAATGTAGTTGGTGGCTCAACTTAATCTCACCAATTCAAGCAGACATGGGTATATATTTGTATACCTTTGGTTATACAATGTATATGGTCATGTTTGTGAGTACATTTGATGGTTAAATCATCAATCAAGCTACGTAGGAAAAATCCCCTTTTGTCATTTTGTATTATGAGTAATTTAATTAAATTGTAATCTTGTTCTAAATTTTATTATAATTATAATTTCATTGCAAAAAGGGAATACCATCAAAATAAAAATTATGCAAGTCAAAGGTGAGAAAACCATGCCTATAACTGACAAGGCGGGGTAACTTGGCTCCAACCAGTTCGCACACTCTATAATTAGAATTTGTTGAAAACTTCCAATCCGTTTTGGCAGACCAATTTATCATTACCCATAACTAGTTCTATAAATAACCCATCCTTGAAACACAATGACTGAGCCAATTTTAACAGCCAATGCATAGCTCATGAGTTGGGTGGAGGTTCTTCCAAGTAAACACTAAACATTACATGTGTGGCCCAATATTCTTCAACAAACATATTTTATATGTATCTTGCAACTATCACATTTAAAGAAGTCACATTTCCTTAAGTAATTTTATCAAACAATTTGTGTGCCTTGACAAGGCTCCTATATTTTACATACACATATTCCTAGGGGGCTACCATAGCCAAAAAAATGCATTAGCTGACCATTGACCCAAAAGTAATCTACTACAACTGAAAACACATGCCCTCCAGCAGAGTAAGATAAAAATTCAATTTATGGAATAAATTGGACTGAAATAAAATGCCTAGGAGTATGTCACATTGTTGTAAAATGATAGAGTATAGACTCAGATATATTCTATGTTCTTGATAAACATTAAAATTATATTTGCTATCAAGAAAAATGCACCACCCTTTGTCCTTTGCATATAAAACACACCAATTCACAAACCACATTGGAAATGGTTGGGTTGGTAGCTAAAAAAGAATGTGAAATAAGGATAGAAAACTACAATTTTGTCTATATGTTCATTTGACATATTAACATAGGTCAGAAAGTTTTCTGTTCCCATTATAGACCTGTTGGCAAGAAAATTTATCGGGCAAACAAATTGATGGTTGTCTTGCCAATGTCTCCAGAATTCTAGGTCCCTCTACTTAGGTGGTACACCTCCACTTTATTGTGAATGAACAAAAATGATGATATGTTGTTTGCTAGGAGGCTCGGGATCCAACAGGCACACTCCACAGTACCCATGGGAAATGCTTACGATGAATTGTAAGGGAAGAATTTGTTGGAAGGTATGGAAAGGGGAGTGAGAAATTTTATAGGATAAATTAACTCTGTAAGTAGAAAATCATATTCTTTCCAAATCTAATTAGACGTTTAACATTCACAAATTATAGGAAAGAAGCAACTATGTTTAAAACATCAACAACCAGAGGAAATCATGCACACAAAGTTGCACACATTCACGAGTCATGAAAAGAAGCAATCCCTTTCTTTATTGCCATCTTAACAAGTTTTGCAATGTTGGAAAATAGGTAGGGAAAGTGGAAGAGTAGTTATCTCCTTTGCCTCGCTAAAACAATATCTCTCTTGATTGTAAAAAATTGACAACCTTTAAGAATGAGGATGTCATTAGATTATATAGAACTAAAAATGAATCTTCATCTCCCCTCCATGGTGCCCTTTCACTTGACTTTTCCTAATATGACTTTTGGTATCCCTAGGAAAGAACACTAAGTCCCATTTTATAAAATAAGGGTGATTTATTATATTATAAGACTATAGTCACATTAATGAATAAGACAAAATAGGAATAAGATGAAAGAAAAAGTGCACACCCTTAATGAAGAATTAGAATGTGAAGGAATAAGGGGAAGGGGAGAGAAGAGAAGAAGAAGGAAAAAGAGAGATAACACTATTCCGAAGACAATCCTGCCACTGAAGGACTCCCAAGAAACAATGTCGATGAAATCTCCATGCCTTTCAAAACTTTTTTGAATCTTGTTGCCACCGGTTTCACCTTCTAGTCATGAGGTATTTGGATGAAACCAAGTGACTTGATCCAATACTCCGGAAGGGAGTTGATGTTTCTGCATTCCGAGTACCAAGTATGATGATTCTCTACGGTGATGGAAATGATTTCCTGTATCTCTACTAGAGATTCTAACGTGTTTTCGATGAATGAGAATAGATCTATGGCCTCTCTCTTAACTCGTTCCTCAAATGATTTCAGCGGATCATCTGTTGAAGTATCTAGGTTTGCTATTGGCACCCCAAGCTTCTAAATATGGGCATCCGCATATTTTTCTATTTTTTCAACATCCTCCTCATACGAATCCAACTCGTCGATAGCGTGTTTTATCAATTCATATTATGCAAACAAAATATGGGCCCAAACCTGAGACAAATCCTCTTCTACTGATGAGAACACACCTTAGTTACCAAAAGAGATGACTTGACCTTTCCCATTTCCATGACCAATGAATACACCTGGTCCCAGTGGTTTTTCTCTGCATTAATTACCTCTCATGTAGTGATTATCTTCATGATTCTTCCATCCATGTACCTTTAAAAAGTCATCATCTTAGGTAACAATTCCTTCCCCTACCCAACAATCATATTCACCCATTTGTCATTCATATTTCCTTACATGGTGAATCCTTTAGTCTTCTTAATTGATTCGGGGTCAAAGCTACTTAGTAGAGTGACTTCTTCATCTGGGAGAGCATTGGCGGCACCAGAGTCTAGGATTACTTGGACATATGAGGTGAGGGTTTGAATGTGATCATCCGCTTTGTCCAATTTTCATTTTATTCCTAAATTCTCATGATGAGGAGAGTGGATGATTCATGGAACAAGTATATATCACACCCATGTGTTTCCAGTGCAAGGGGAATCTTGATTTTTGCATAATCATCTAGGGTATTTCCTCAACAGACCTAATGACCTTCGGCTAAACTATCTCAATGTATTGGTTTCCCAAGGCGCCACTATAGAATCTGGAAGCTGATTGTGACAACCTTCCTTTCTTTGACTTGACCATTGAAGTGATCATTGAAAAGTTAGGAATAGAAACTTGTTACACCATGCAGGTTTTAGTCGTGATCATCTCCTGCATCTAAGGGAAGATCTCATTTGTCTTTGGCTTGGCACTACTCATCATTGAAGCTTCTTTCTTTACTTGAGAAGGTGAGTCTTACGCATGTGGGGCCGGTGCAACAGTAGGAGATGGAGGAGTTGGAGATTATTGTAAGGCAAGGAGCTTGGTCGGGTCAATTTCTCCTTACTCAATACCCACCACGGGTACTTTCTCTATTCTTTCTTTGTTGCACAGTATCCTGTAGTGACAAGCCTTAAGTTCCTATCCTTTCCTCTTCAAGTTTTATTCTAAATGTGTTGAGACGTAGCAATCTTTTCCTTATTCATGGAAGAGGAGTGATTGGATGCTTGTCTCTAAAGGGATGGGAAATTTCCTGATGAAATGAGATCAGCCCTCCTTCTTTTGAACCACTCCTTAGATCCCTTTATTACTACCTCAGTGCATTCTTTGATGTCGTCAGACTCATGCACACTCCAAGCCACCTAGGGGAGAGGGTAAGCCTTGTCTCCAGGGTACTCAGGATCAAAAATCTTCAATCCATCTTCTTGGACACCGTCCTCGTACCATTCAAACCTGAATTTCCTCATCAATTCCATTGTCATCCTCTTATAGTCACGCTCACGGACCTTGTACTCATTAATGCAGTTTTCCTAGAAGTCTTCATTTTCAGGCACATGACGTAATTCAGAAAAATGGAATGAATTTGGATCCTCTCAGATATTAAAGTCCACCATATCAATGTATGAGTACATATTGATGGGGGGCTAGGGTATATTTGACATTCACAACATCATGGGAAATCTTGCATTTGAAAATCCTCAATGAGATAGGGAAGGAAACTTGCTTCTTTTTCTTACTCTTCAACTTATTGTTCATGTGCACCAATTTCCTACAAAACTCCATTAGCACCATTCTATCACCTGGAAATCAGGGTAACCTCTGCAGAGTAAGATTAAATCCTGATACCCAGATGTACGAGAAGGTTGAGAATTGGATGAAGCGTGAACCATACTTCCTGACCTAGGTAGTGGCTGGAGAAGACATTCTCAGATGTTGATTTCCCTCAAGCACTTTGACCACAAACATCGTGAATGTGTCATTCACCTTGGCATAATACAAATTGCTTTCTTTCAGGACCAATTAGGGGTATTTATTGAAAATAGGAGCTTTATGGGAGACGTTCTAAGAAAGTAACAAGCCCTTGAATGATCATGTGTTTGCTAAGGCGTAGACAAGATACGAGGTCATGAAGAATCTTTTAGAACCATGGACCTGGAGAAATTGGAAGTGCAAACTATCACCGATGAGCTACCTCCAATAAATCATTTGCTTTCCTTTGAGGATCGTGAGGATGAAGAGTGTCATGCGGTAATGAAAATGTTTCATAATTTCCTCACCCATTACCTGGCTCAAAATAATGATATCATCAAAGAAAGCATTGTGAAACTCACTAAGGGGAGAGAACCTTTGGTGTGCGAGAAGGTTTACTCTCGTACTTCAACCAAGAGTCGAGGGTGGGGCCATGGAGGTAATAATTAGTCTTGAACCATTATGCGGATGCAAACTCCTTGGTGATCATGACCATATCCTTCTCAATTGAGATCTGCATACCTTGTTATATGGCCCTTGGATTGAGCACAACCAAGATTGAATTGTCATTTGCCCTGACTGTTTTGGTGTCTGGTTCATAGTGTTGGGCACATGCCAATAATAACTTGATGTTTTACAAGGACATGGGATGGCTACTTGCTGCATACAATCCACTAACAAAGATATTCTCTTCAACTAGTTCTCTCAGCCCACCAAACATTCTATGCTTGAACTCCTTCAGGTCCATGTGCGTAACATTGTTGTCACCCACACTCAAGAACTATGAGGTGAGGGCCAAAATAGGATCTGGACTGGTGAGCTTGAACTTCATGATGGAAAAAGCAACAATTTAAGTTACTACGAGAGTGGTAGCAACTTTGTGCTCTTGGAACCGAAAATTGCTATTTTTGGAAACTAGGTCCTAGGAGTTGCTATTTTGGGCAAGTTTGTTTTTTGCTTTGCTATTTTCCCTGCAATGTCTCCTTCATGTACCAAGCATGATCATAGATTTCCTAAGGCCAATTTGCAATAATTTCTATTTTTAGAAAGTGACTTTTTTCTTTTTTGATTTTTTGCTTTTTCATTTTTTTTCGTTTGTGTGCCCTATCTTTTAGTTTGTATGATTTGCAATGTTTTCTCTTTTGAAGGGTTTTTCCATTTTAGGAAACTTACTAAAAATGGAAATCACAAACTAGTGGTACTTACTATTTTTATAATATGAACATCCTCGTGTCGATTGGATGAAAAATCACCTTCATTTTTTTAGGTTTTCGATCTGGGTTCTCTGTTCAGAATTTCAGGTTAAATCGCTTCGCAAATTGATGGCAAATGATGATAGAAGAAACTAAGGCAAAACTTTTCAGTTGGATGTTTCTTGGATTTTTGTTTTATGTAACTTCAAGGTGCCTGGAGAGGAGAAAATGCCTAAAATTTTGCTGAGATTCGATCATCGGTTCGAAAGTTATGAGCATATCTTCGTTTTTCACTACAAGGGGTTTCTGATAGCACTTGGACAAGGTTTTGACTTAAAATATCCATTTTTTTTGTTAAAACACTGGGGAAGGATGGAAAATGAATGGGAGGTACAATGGAAAATCTTCAGATGTGGCAGAAATGGAGGGAGAAGAAAAATCTGGCAATGGCAGATTTTTCGTGTGTGTGTGCGGGGTAGTAACAGAAGCAGCTGGAAGCAACAATAAAAATGAAAAAATTGCATATATGGTTAAGTTGGGAAGGAAAGCACTTTCTTGTCCCAACTTTCCCAAAATTTTGGGATGTTTGGTGCACAAAAATTGTTCCCCCTTCCCATTGGGCCACTTGTCATAGCGTGATTGATAATTGAGGATAAGGAGGGGGGCTGAAAAATAATACTTTAGCAACCAGATGGGGTCACATGGTTAACCAAGGGCCAAAAAGGGAGGCGGGTGCATTTTTGTGTCCCAACCGTCCCAACTGTTTGGGATTGTTGATGCATAAAAGTGTGCCCCGTCCCTATTGGTCCATATGGTGTTGCGTGGTTGGACAGAGTTGGGGGCTTGAATTTGGAAAACAAAGGCTTAAACTACCAAAAGAAGCTTGAAAATGGTCACATTGATGTCCAGGGGCTTAAATGGGAGGGGGGGGTACATTGTTTTGCATCAAATGTCCCATTTATTTGGGGTGGTTGGTGCACAAAAGTGTGCCACTCTTTGATTGGCTCAAATTCCAAGACAAAAAATTGACTAACTCCTTAAGCCATACCTTGAAGATTAACTTGTCAAAACCATAACATGAGATCCCAGAGCAGTTTTTTGACACGTTTTTATATTAATTTGCATGAAAATGGAATTCTAAAAATAATGGTGGGGCGAATCCCTTGATTCTACCTGCAACTCCCTGAAAAATAGGCTTTTTCTCCAGGATCATGGGTTGTGCATGCTAAAATGAGGATGTGGGAAAAAAAAATTTGAGTCTTATGAAAAATTTGAAACCACCATACCCTAGGGCTCTGAATAATATTTCTGAAAGTATTTCGTTTGGCTCCCAACTCCTTACGGAGCTCCCGAAATCGCTTCCCAAAGCTTAGGATGTAGCATTCCAATTTTTCACTCCTTGTTGTCACAAGAATGAGTCATTAAATGAAGTGGATCACAAGGTTTAGTAGCAAGAAGTGTTACCCAGCTAGTGTCATAGCTAGGCGTGTGCACGTTTATCCTGAAAAGGATAAACATACTGACATGTAGCTAAGAAGCTAACTGTGTAACAGTGTTTGTCACTAAGCATTCATGGGACACTTTATGTTAATACCTCATCTTGTTGTTTGTCAAATAAGTTTTCATTGGTGATGTTGTGGGGTTTCCTTATTTATTTATTTATCTTGCAAAAAGGGATCTTTTTTATGAGTAAAGATCTATAATATTGGTACGATGATTGAATTTTTTACACCTTACTATGTTGTGCAAAGGGGATTACCTTCTATGCCAAATACTATGATTGTCGCATTTGTGTGTGACACTTGGTGGTTGAACCTTGGTTGATCTTGTTGACTGGAGGTAATGATTCTAGTCTTAATTAAGGTAATGTTGGTTTAATTTTTGAGAAGGCCTTATCATGACAAAGCAAGTTATAAGGTATGGTGGAAATAATGGCATATGACCATAAATTTGTGCATTAAATGGATTGGTAGTATTTGGATTCTGTACATACTATTGAGTAGCGGACCAGTCATATTATACGGTATGTAAATATAAGTAAATGGCCTAAATACCTCATCCCGAGTGTAATATATTAGTAGGGTCGTTGATCAGGATGGTGTACTATTGTGATGCTAAGGTTATAAGTTTGGGCTAACATCAACCAATATATATATATCCACTAACGAAAGTTAAACAAGACATTAATTAGCAAGACTACCTTATCTAATGTGGATAAATTCTATTAAATATCAAATGGCCATGGCCGATCATGCAACCTTTGATTCGATCTAGGGTCATGATGGTTAAGTTATTATTGTTGACTAAGGCTTGAAATTCCATGCAAGCTATGATTAAGTTAGAGTTTAATAAAAATAGTCAACTACCAAATTTAAGGCCAAGCTGGGGATGGCGGTGGTAGATAAGGAAACTACAGGCGTGGCACTTCTATTTTTAATAGCATTTAATACTTAATTCTATGGTTCTCAAGAGAAGTGAAGCTTCTTCAAGAAGCTATTATTGCTAACATTCAGGTTCATTGTGATTTCTGATATGTTGATTTCGAGCTCTGCATGGTAGGATTTGAGATTTATTTTTCTTCAGTCGAACTTGTTGAGGAATGATTGCTTGCAACTACAGAGCCAACATGGTCGACTCCCCATTGTTATTTATACAAGTTGCTCAATTGTTTTGAGGGCTCTGTGGTTCGAATTGCATAAATTTTGGTTTGATTTTGGGATTAGTTGTGAAGTAAAATGACTTCTTGAGTAAGGAGTTCGATTATGGAAGATTTTGGGGTTGGAACGTGGGGATCTCTTTCTAGTTTGATGGTTAACGACAGAGAAGTTGCAAAGGGAGTTTGAGAAGGTTTCATTCTTCTATTTCAAGCATGGAAAGCTCTTCCCTTTCTCTTGTAGATTAAATCATTCAAATGTTTGTATAAAGGATTTCTGTAGTATATATGTGTATGACAATGTACTTCTGAGTTTTTACGTGGTAATGTGTTGATCTGGGTGCTATTGATAATGAATATTGATACCTGGATAAATATTCTTTTTACAAGCCTTGGGAAGACACAGTGATGACCTGTGATTATGTGTAATATCAATTATGCATATATTAATATATGTACAAGTCCATGACTTACATTTTGGGCAATACCCAATATTTTGGGTTCTATGCTTACCAAAATGGGTAATGTTCTACTATTTGTTTGGTTTGTTGAATATCTTCCATGGGTTTATGTTATTAGTATTGCCCATGGCAATATACACCATAGCTTTCACTTCCGTTTAAATCATTGTTATTATTTGTACTTTATAGCCAATAAGACATTGTTATTTTTTTTCATAAACAAATATACACTTTTCATATTAACAAATTTACACAATTTTTAACAAAAAAATTATAAAATTTCTTTTATCTTCAATGTGATTGATCTAGACAGTCAGATGTTATTGCAAGCTTCAGCAAAATGGAGGAGAACAGATTGTTATAATTTATTATAATTTATTTAGATCATTTAAGTTTCTGGATGAACTATCAAGAAGTACAAGAGAAATACAAGGAGTACGGAGGATGCCATTTTTCTTGCAAAAGAGGTTGTAAAACAGGGTGATTCGGCGGAGGAACTTTTTATCAGACCTCCATGGATATTTTGCATTTTTTTAGTCCAGAGTAAACACCGTTTTTGGCGCTTGGGAATCCCACACTTTAGGAGCCCTAAAATTCGATGGAAATTGTTCCAAATTATAAGGAATATACTCATCCACCCATAAACATTTTAAACACCGCCACCTCACTGTGTTCCCTTCGTCGCAATCTTCTGAACTCGGAAGAATCAAATGCCTGAAAATCTTTACGAATGGAAAAATGAGGGCGCTATTTCCAATAGGCAAAAAGCAAAACTAGATATTCTTCCGAGGAATGAAAGAGATTTTATTCTAGAAGCTGGCTCTTCTTCAAATTTTTTTTCTCACTTGAATACGCTTGACATATTCATGGAAAGTAATAACGACGAAAAATTGAGCGATTTCCGTGTGAAGGGCAGATATTTGGACCGATCCTGCACAATTTATCAACGCAGCCTTATCGTTGCAGAGGAACACATTTATGTAAATAAAAATGCATATAATTTGATGCTTACCCTTTATTTAAATTGGGGATGAATTCAATTTTAAATATGTTGATTGTGTAAATCAAATGAGGCCGAAATACACGGTGAAAAAAATGTTGCTGGGGAAGGATACGTTTGGAGTGATTGTGCAGTTTTGTTTCTCTTATAAAAAGCAGAACTGAAAAATTCTTCCTGGCTAAGAATTCCCATACACGGCTCCCACATCATAATGGAACCATGGCCATCTAAGGCCCCATGATTTTTTATGGAATATTTTCCATCAAATGTTCTTTTTCTTTTTTCTAACTATTATTCTACATCTCTGTTCTATATTCGTAGAAACTTTGCTTTTGCAAATATAGACCGTCAAAGTTTCTGTGGTTTTTGAAAATTACTTTCACCCTCAAGGATCAAGTATGGAATTCAAATATAACGGCACAAGATTATCGGATATATATTGTCTTTGTGTTAATCCTTGTTCAATCCCAAAAAGAAATAATTCGTAATTAAGTCAGCGTTATTCATCACCAAATCAAATCCGTATATTTGCTTACTTTCCGAGCCAGTCGTAGGTGATAGATCTTTCTAAACATGAGGAAGCTCCTTAGCTCAAGTTTAGCTTTTCACACAATTGAATATTATTATTATTGTTCTAAACACTAATGTAGAAAATGATTTGCGGGATGTAGCTTTGAATATCGATACTTTCCTAGGCTTTAGTTCGACTGATTGCTCATATTAGCGTTGCATGCAAGGCACTATTTATTGCAATTCTTTTTTTCAATAATGTTGCAATTCTTTTTTGTTGATTGAGTTTGACACCAAGGAGTTTCTATTTTTCAAATTTAAACAGTATGACTCCCACTTCATCTTCTACATAATTATATAAATTTTACTCTAGCAAGGTAGAACTATAATACTTCAATCCATTGACTGTATTATTAATTTAATGAAATTTGTGAGCTTTGCAATACCTATCTACATCAAGAATATGCTTTACACAAACAAATTTATTAGTACTGCGGAATGCAACATACTCTGAGAAATTTTGCCAAAGATGTTTGTAATGACAAGAAAAATCTATTTAAGTTTCTTTATACCTTTGACACGGACAAGAATGTACACTTTAACATATCACAACATATTCATCAATCAACCTTTTCTATTACTAGGGCAATACTTGGCAGCCTTGCTACTCTTGTGTTTTATAGGAAGAGTATTACATTAAATTTTGGGTTAAACCAGGGGCCTAAAACACTTTGTCACTTTTGTTAAAATGAAAACAGTGAGTGGGAACATTGATAGAAATGTGTACTTATCTTTTCCCCTGAATTACGATTTGCTAGACCAGTATGAGGTCTATTCGTAGTTTATGATTTTTGTCAATGTTTTATCCTAAATCCATTTTGAGTTTCAGGTATACGGTTTAGTGGTATAGGTAGATACCAGTCAGAGGATTCGTAGAGGATATCTTGAAAGCCCTGTGTGAGAACACCACGGTTTCCGGCATGCGGTAATAGAGTTTTGTATTAATACTTTATTGGGAACACTCTGAGTTAACATATTGGCCTGCACGTTGTGTATACAACCTCTAAGGTATCGAAATGTCAACGAAATTCGTTGATATTGGAGTTTTCAATGATATTCGTTGATAGTTTATAAATTTTTGGGTGAACGTCCACAAGTTAAAAGGTAATCGTGAATACCGTAGTATTCACGATCTGCACGTTATTTGGTTTTATGAGTGATTAAATTCTCTCTGGATGATTACATTAGCTATTGATGTGAATAATTTACTTTTACTCTTATAATTAAGATGAAATGGATAAGAAATCAGACTGATATGATCTCTATTATTTGCTTTTCTATAAAGGCAATAAGGAATTCCTTCATACTAAAAAATTACAGGTCGTATATTTTTACATGGTTAATTACCTTTGACTAAAGTAATGTAGGGTTATTTATGGTAAATTAAGGTCCTGTAGCAGCAGTGTAATAAGTTCTCTACTCGTATAAACTTTTATAGTAGAAAATGTGTGTTGGCAGGTAAGCCAAGTTACTATAATATGGGAACTGTGTTGAAAATTGATTCTCTTTGGATTTCAATCAGGATTATTAGCTAAAATTTTCTAAGATAAAGTCTTAAAAGCAGTTTTTTTTACTTATGTGTAAAATACACAGATAAAAGAAATGGAAATGATTAATGATCTTACTTCTTGATCTATGATGCTTGGAAGATATATGTATATATGTTGTTGAGATATATTTGTTGGTATTTTAACAATATAATCTATAACAATATAGTGGACATATTTTCATGTCAGTCATGTTCGACTAACCATGTGCATTATGTGCATTAACATTTTCCGCTGTAGGGTCGAGGATCTTTGGAATGGTAAAAGAGAAGAACAAATGACCTTCTTGATTAATTGTTTCAAATTTTGTGTATGACAATAATGAAGAAGTATTGTTTAGAATGGAGACATTGTTTAATGAAAATAATGATATAGTTTGTGCCTATGACTTGTTCAGTGTTGATGTTATAAAACAAGTGATATTTATAAATGAGATCCTTTCTAATGTGTCACATGTGACTTCAGTTGAGAATTGTTGTGATAGTGTTGTAAATGAAAGGCTTATTCAGTTGTATCTGAATTTGAAATATAATGAGATGACTAGATATATTTATGTGAACATAGACATAGATATTCTTACACCAACAACGTATCTTTTTGATAAATTTTAATATGGGTGATATAATAATATTATGACTGTAAGGAGATGAGTTAAGAAGTATTCATATGTCGATATTAAGCATATATACAAGGGCATCTATGTAGTTGGATTCCCCTTCTGAGTAATTATAGATATGGATTACATTATGTCTTATAATCTCAATCTTCAAATAAGGGATGATTAAGTGCAACAGAGGAAAAATAAATATAATACAATCACTAATGAAAGCAAGTCAAATGCTTAGTGCAAACAAATGGTGGTGTCCTAACAATCTTGTTTAGAAGACTTAGAGGGATAACGAAATATGGAATTGAAAGAATAATTTGTAATAGTGCATAGACCAAATGGGGATTATAGTGTTGGTCAATTATAATCCATCCTCTAAGAAATGACAAAAGTGGAAAAAGGGGATTTAAATTAATGTATTTACATAGGGAAGATGTTAAGTACCAAGTACCTTGTGACCACTTAAACAAGGTATTGTTGACCGGATTTGACCTAAGTAAACTCAACAGGCCTATCACATGTTTTAGGTGGTGACAGTGCCTAAACAACGTTGTGAATTGATTTAAGCCATGTGCTAGCTAAAACTAGTTTAGGATTCTTGCAATCACAATTCTCATAACTGGTATGGGACTTTTATGGGAGATGACATTACTTGAATACTACCTAGTTAGAATAGTTGTTATTACAAAGTGGGAAGAAAGGAAATTTACTCGAAGAAGAGGATAATGTATGTAATACATAAATACAATATACATTGATTGATATCATTATAAACTCTATAATATTTGTGAATGAACCTTAGAACACGTAAAACCAGGAAACAATTATGTGAAAAATTTAAGGACAGTAGCTTCCTTATGTGTAAGGACAAGCCAAATTTAGGGCTCTTACCATAAAGGTCCCCTTTGGTAGTATGGGACATCTGAGGAGATAGCAACTGCAGGAGTCCTTTATCATGGGATGTCTTGTACTGTTAAGAGAGTCTTTTGAATGAATGTTAATGATTACTTAAGAAACTTAACAGTGAACCTAATAACACCATTGTTGAGTAATAATCCATATAAATGAATCAGTGATTAGGTGAGATGACAAGTTCCCAATGACAAGTGTGTCATCATGGAGCTGAGTATGGCATACATGTCTCCAAAACTTTGTGCAAAGTAGTGTAAGCTATTGATTACACTGTCATGATTTCACCAAGATTTAAGTTGTGAGATGCCAAATGGGAATTTTGTGGCTGAACCCAGGTAGACACTTAGAAATTGTCACTTAATTATCAATTCTCAATAAAGGAAAAACCAAAGGATACATTTAATGCATTGGCTCGTAAAGAGCACTGAGGGGAATCGAGTAGGATCTGTATACTCTCATATAGTTGCACATGGTTTATGACAATTATCGAAAATGGATTTCATTAAGGTTTATGTTGGATTTAAATATATGGGTATTTAAATTAGGAAACATAAAGTTTAAAAAAAAATCCCAAGATGAGAAGTGACAAAAAGTGGTTGTTACACAGGAGTTGTTTTTACACTATGCACTGCTCAAGCCTCCAAGACCCACTTTTACTGAAACTACTCCAAAACTTATGAAACTTCACAGATTCTTCCAAAACTAATTACACAACATTCCTAGCTCTCTTATACACCTCCATGATGAGTTTTATTCCTTTGTTCCACTCTGGGGGGGTGTGCCAACCTCAAGAAGACTAGAGAATAACCTTTCCTAAAGCTTGTTAGAGAGCCTGTCTTGATGAATCATGTCTTGGGAGTACCTGGATGTATTGGATATCCCTAAATAACCTACAAACATGTTGACACAACATGTTGTACTTGATCAGAGAGGTGGGATAGGATTGACATAGGGATTATGGTGATATGGAGGAGGGCTCAAAATGACATTTAAGCAAAAAAAATATGGTATGGTATGGTTGTCATGCTTTTAGGTGTGAATTTTGCCCTTGCAAAATCTCATGACAACAGTTGGCTCCAACTTGGGGACATGTTGTAGATCGAGTGCAATAATGACATAACATGAGAACTCCATAATCTCAATACATAACATTAACCGGTGCCTTGTCCATTGGGCCTTAGAGAACACACAACTTGCAAAGAGATTAATAGAAAGAGGGAACACACAAACACACAAGTGAAGGGAAACACACCACACAACTGAAAAAAGGGAGAAAAAAAACCTAAATCACCTATAATACAATGTGGGGGACAACCCACTTTCACTGATGGTACTGTTTCAAATTTTTATCGTTGCAAGGTAATTCCAATGGTGTTCCATCCAAATATGATAGAAGGAATACATTTTCTCCGCAAGTCTCATGGATTTGGAATGGACCGAGCCACAAAGAATAAAACTTATCATGGCTTCCTTTTGGCTCCCTTCTCTTGTCCCAAAGTAGAACAAGATCTTTGAACTTTAAATTCCCTGGAATTATCCTTCTTGTCAAATTTTTTTTTACTTTCAACCGATGTTCCTTGATGTGTTCCACCACTCTAAGCCTATTTTCTTCCAACTTCTCAAGAAACAAGATTCTCTTGTTGATTGAATCTCGATATTGTTCATCTTCTACTCCCTGGAGCAACTTAGAGCTGGCATCTTGACCGTGACTAGTATCTCATCTTTAATCTCATAGAGCAATTGGAATGGTGACATGCCAATTGCTTTCTTTAGTGTTATCTTGTCATCCCACAAAGCATCATAAAGCTTCTTGTGCCAATTTATCTGATTTTCATCCACAAGCTTCTAGACTATGGTCATAAGGTTCTTGTTCCTTGACTTGGCCTGACCATTCCCTTGTGGGTAATAGTCTGATGAGTGAGATAGGGAGATTCCATAGCCATAGCAAAATTCAGTCAACTCTCTTGAAGAAAAGTAGGTGGCATTATCTACCACGATCTTTTGTGGAACTCTGAAATGAACAATGATATTATCCTTGATGAAATTACATACCATTTCGGTATTATCTTGCTTGGATGAGATATCTTCCACCCACTTTGTGAAGTATTATTTTATGAGCACGTAGGTGTGACTTGCGCTTGAGTGGGGGTTCAAAACACCAATGAAATATAGTCCCCACTGTTGGAAGGGCTCTTTAATTACCACCGGCCTGAGGGGAAGTGCTACGAGTTGTAGTCTCCCAATAAATTGTTGGAATGCCTCGCACTTGGAACCCATTCTTGAGTGTCCGCAAAAAGAGTAGGCCAATAATACCTTCCCCGAAAAATTTTATGAGCAGTGACCATAGCCGAAAAGTGTCCCACCTTAGGCTTGATCATGTTATATGCTCTCAATAGTTTCTCATGTTGTTCTTTATCCACACATCTGAGGAAGCACCCATCAAGACCTCTCTTGTAGAGAACATGGTTCCAAATGATGAATTTGGCTTCCCTTAGTTTGAGTGTTCTTTTAATCTTGTAGTCGAGATGGGCGGGGCATTCACCATAGGTCAAGTAGTAAGCAATGTCCACATACCACTCGTCGGTGGTGTTTACAAAGAGAAATTGTGGAAAGTATTTGAAACATTGGGTAAAGGACATTCTTTCTCACCATGTTGAGATTTGAGAGCCTCATCTTCAACTATCAGCTTGCACAAACCATTTCCTCATACTAGGTTGGAAGGTCAGATCTCTAGATCATATTCTTGAATTTTTGTGACCCAATTTCCTCTCTTGGCCCCAGGGTCTTGCTGAGTTAGAATGGACTTGATTTCATTTCCTTAGGACCATCACTATGGTGTGAGAGTTGAGGATGTAGAATCTGAAAATTCTTCACGGCTTTGACCACCGCATATGCATGTTTTTCCAACTGGCTATAGTTTAACTCATGGTTCTTTAATGGGAAGCTCATGAAAGCAATAGGTGCTTCTACTCATTCATCATTCTTTTGGACCAGGATGGCAGAGAGCATGTGCTCAGAGGCATGGTAGTACATAATGAAATCTTTATAAAAATTGGGACATACCAGGGTCTGAGCTTTGGCAATGGCTCTCTTGATTTCTTCAAATGTTGTTTTTCCATCATCACTCCATTTGAAACTTTTCTAGGGCTTCATCATGGTGGTGATGTGTTTAGTCAACTCTGTAAATTCAGGAACAAAGTGCCAAAGGAAGTTAAATTTTCCAAAGAAGGAATGAACTCCCTTCTTGTCTTGTGGGTAGGGACAAGGCTTGGATTGCTTTCACTCTTTCTAGATCAATGCTCACCCCTTGCTTGTTTACAATGTGTCCCAGTAAGTCTTCCTTCGAGTCACACCAAAAATACACTTCTTGGGATTCAAAGATATACCATGTTTTCAACATCAGATAAGGACCTATTCCAAGTGCTCAAAGTGATCTCTTCACTTCTTTGAGAATATTGTCAAGTCATCGAGATAGATGATGATGCAATGTTTTAGATCTTTGAACGTTAAATCCATTGCTCTTGGAATGTTTACCTAACATTGATCAAACCAAAAGGCATTCTATTATATAAAAGTGCCCCATGGAGTGGTGAAGGTTGTCTTGGTCCTATCCTCTTCTGCCACTTCAATCTAGTTGTATCATGAGAAACCATCAAGCAGTGAAATAATTTCAGATCCAGTGACTGCTTGTAGAATGTGATCCATGATTGGAAGTGGATAATTTTCCTTCAGGAAGCTTGGTTCAGGTTGCATAAGTCTACACAAATTCTTATCTCTCCATTCTTCTTCCGCACAGGGAAAATATTCACTACCCACATAGAGTGGTGGATAGGAAAGATGATTCTTGCATTTAGCATCTTTAAAACCTCTTCTTTGATGGTATCAACAATTTTTTGATTATATGGCCTTTGATTTTTCCTGAAAGGTTTGGCATTCAGATTCAAAGGGATTGAATGATGCATTTCCTTTGGTTGGAAGGACTTAAGCTCATCATAAGAATAGGCCAAAACATCTGAATACTTTTTAAGAAAGGAAACAAACCTTCTCTTTTCTTTGGGTGAACAACACTTTCCAATATTGACCATTCTCGGCTGCTCTATGTGTGTACCAATGTTCTCTTTCTCAAAATCAGCTAGGCACCTGGAAGGCCCCTTTTTTGATTTCTCTTGGATGAATCTATCATGCTTATCAAACAAATCTTCCAGGGAAACAAGGCCTCTCAGGATCTTGTTTCCTTTAATCTTGAGTACTCCCTCTTCATCAATCCCTTCGATTCCTTCTTTATCTTCTTTCGACCACCGACTCTCTGATGTGGATTCTCACTCCCTTCAAAGAAGAGGTTATTGAAATTATCTCTCTGCTCCAAGAAGGATAGGAGTTGATTATCATCATTAAAGACCTACCAATGATTTACATTATCAGGCACGCATTGGTTTAAAAACCATCTCTATGGTCACCTTATCCTTGCCGAAGGATGGATGTGGATCACCAAGGAAGATGACACCATAAGAGAATCAACCCTCTCATTCTGCTTCTCGAGGGATAGATTGGATAGAGAAAGCATCAAATGATTCAATACAATCCCATACCCTGTTTCTATAATGCCTGAGCCTTGGATTTTTTACTTGATACTATTTCCTTACCTGCTTTACTATCACTTCAACATCACCCAAACATTTCAATGCTTGATTCTCATATCTTCAGCAACACCCATTCCTAGAAGGAGAGCTTCATACTCCGTCGTATTATTTGTATAATCAAATTGCAGCTTATAGGTAAAAATGGGTATAAATCACCCAAAGGGGAAGTTAATATGATGCCTGCTCTAGATCTAGCACTAGAGTGGACTGTCCATCAAACTCCATTGTCCACAGTTGGTCTTCTTCGTCTTCCATGAGAAGAGGAAAATTCTCATCCCTCTCTGAATGTGAGAAGTAATTTCCTATAGCCTGCTATCTTGAAACAAGATGTTTTCTCTAGGATCCTCTGACTTCTAAACCATGTATTTCATCTTTCATACCGACAACAACTTCTTCATCTCTCCCTTCACTAGAATGGTCACAGAGGACCAATCCATCTTGATTTCACCACCCAAATATCTATAAAATATTCTGCTCAATAACATCCCAAAAGATGTTGGGATGTCCACCACTAGAATGGTGAGCAATACTTTCTTCTCTGGAAAATCAGCCAAGGCCACTTGAGCATCCTTTATTCTACCCACCAATGACACTTCTTTGGATTCCATGGAATAGCAAGAGTTTTTCATGGGTCAAGGTAAGTCCTAAGGAATTTTCTACCTTAATGGGCATAACATTGTCAGAGGCTCCATAATCTATGATACAATTGTTAAGTTGGTAGCCTTTGACAAGTAGGGATAGGTAGAAAGGTTCTACCTTATTGGTCTTAGATGCACTAAGTGACAACATGTTTTGTGAGGAAGGTGTGGATAGTGTAGGAGTGGACCTTTAGTACTAGGATTTACAACATTAGGCTTTGGGGTACCACTTCAGACGGTGTTAACAAACCTCTCAAACTGAGTTGGGTGTGTTTGTAAATATTCCATCTCTGTGATTTAAACTTTGGTTCTATTTTCATGCTCAACATAATCAAATGGAGATGTGGGGAGTGAATATGACATTTTAGGAATGGTAGAAGTTTTGCATGGTGAGGATGATGCTACCTTGGGAGCTTAGGTCTCTTTGGTGGATGTGGTAGCAATTTTAGAAGGAGAGGGAGTAACTGGTTTTGGTTGAGCTTTAGTAGGTTTATTTGGACTAGCATTAGGTGAAGGATTGGCTTTAGAAATAGATTTTGAACTAGGGGAGGTACCAAAGGAATTACTTGGTGTGGTAACAGGATTCTTGCTTGCTATCAGATCTAGTTTCTCCTTGGTTGAGTCCATTGATGGTGGTAGTGGAGATCCCCTACTAATGATTTTTTTCTATGAGACTTCAATGAGAGGATCCTCCTTATTTTTCTTTTTTGTTGTCCACCGAAGATGAAACTCCTTTTTTTGACTGGGCATGAGTGAACACATCACAAGAGAAGCTTGGTGTTCTTCATCATCTTCATCTTCATCTTGCTAGGACATACTCAATGAGGCCATTTTGAGTATCACCATCAACCTCTTCAACTTCAAGATAGTTTCCATCATCACCTTCTTCTTCTTATTCTTCTATTCTTCTACCTCTACTTCCTCCTTTGGTTCTTCGGCATCACATGTAGCATTGATCTAGTGGTGCTTCAAGAGTGAGCTGATGAGGAGGACAAAGTTATCCTTGGCCTATTTGGAGGATTGGGATTCCTTGGTATGTTCCTCATAGTGATCTGAGATAGTTTCTTCTTCATAGAAATCATGTCATTTGCCATCTTCTGAATCATTGGATCAGTGGGAGTTGAGCCTGAACTCTGACCCTTCTAATTTTCCATTAGGATTCTTTACTTTTGCCATAAAAGATTAGATCATCTTCCATCTCGATTGCATAATCTTGTGCTTCTTTCAAATCTCTGGGTTGAGATCTTCTGAGGAAGAATCCAACTTTTAGTTGTAGGGCACTAATAAAGAATCTCTTTAAGTTATTGTCTGAAGGCACGACATCTTGAGGGATTCTTCTGATTAATTACGATTGTATTTGGCTATGAAGTCTCTCATAGATTCAGTAGACTCCTTCTTCATTTGTACAAGTTGTACCAAGAGATCTTGAAAATATTCTGTAGATTTGAATCTATCTTAAAGCATTTCTTTATATCATCCCAACAAGTGATTGACCTTGCTGGTAGAAGATAAAACCATTTGGCCGCCTTTTCTTACAATGATTCCATGAAACAATCTGACAAGACATCTTCATGTTCAACACCCAACACTCTGCATGCAGTGATGAAATTTGCTACATGCTCTTTAGGGAGTTGGGAACCATCTCCTCTAAATTTTGGAAATATTTTCCTCGATCCTCATGGTAGCTCATGGAGTGGTTGTGGAAGTGTAAGCGGGTTGGTATTCCTTCCCCATGGTACAATTGGTTTAGGTGCATCTTGGTCTACCATTTCTTCTTCAGCTTATTCTTTTGACCTTTCTTTGGTTGTGGCTAAGGTTGTGGCTCTTGTGTCTTATCTTGTTTGAGCTCTTTCTATTTCTTCAATTTCATCTCTTATCTCAACTTCAGCTTCTTCTTCTTCTCTGAGATTCTTCTTTGGTCTCTACGTCAGTGAAATCTTCAAGATTTTTCATTTATGTATGGAAAATCAATAAATAATGGATTAACAACACTTTGATTTGTTGGTGAGAGAAGTTTCTAGATGAAGGGAGACCTTGAATTTCTGATTAGCTTTTTCTTCATTAAAGTTCTTCAAAGATTAGGTCAGTATGTCTTCCTTTCCTTTACAACCGTGTGTATCTTATATCAACCAATTTGAAAATCTGAAATGAATTTAGGATCTTCTTTGTGGTGCTTGAATATGTCTTGGCTCTTTCCAATTCAGTAACACGTTCTTCTTCAAGGTCTAAAACTCTTGTGGCAATGAAGTATTGTGTGAATCTTTGTCTATTATGCCAAATAACTTCTCTTAAATATGAAGTAATATCCTCTTGAATATGGAATAATAACTTAGGTATTTTGAACAGGAGGATTACCTAGAATGGCCATGGATATGAGACATAGGATCTCGTGACTTTTCAAATTCCAGAATTTTTTTTTTTTGAATTTCTATTTATTTTTTTTGCGGTTCGTATTTGGGTGCAAGGGCTGCGAAATCTGCCCCAATGGTGGGTGCCAAAAAAACTACTGGCGAGAAAAATTTTCAGGTGGAAAATTGATGGTTATCTTACCAACGTCTCTAAGACTCTAGGTTCCTCTTCTTGGGTGGTGCATCTCCACTTTATTGTGAATGAACAAAAAGGGAAAATTTATTGTTGGCCAAGAGGCTGAGGATCCAACAAGCACACTCCATTGTACCCATGGAAAATGTATTAAAATGAATTGTAAGGGAGGAATTTTATGAAGGATGGGGAAGGGGAGTGAGAAAATAGATAGGAGGAATTAACTTTGTAAGTAGAAAATCATATTCTTTCCAAAGTTAATTAGAAGTTTCACATTCACAACTTATAGGAAAGAAACAAGAATGTTTAGAACATCAATGACTAGAGGAAACCATGCACACAAAGTTACACACATTCATGAGTCCTGAAAAGAAGAAATCCCTTTCTTTATTGACATCTTAACAAGTTGTACAATGTTGGAAAACAAAGGAAAATAGGTAGGGAAAGTGGAAGAATAGCTATCTCTTTTATCTTGCTAAAAAAATCTCTCTCTTGAGTGTACAAAATTGACAACCCTTAAGAATGAGGGTGTCATTACATTTATAGAACTATAAATGTCTCTTCATCTACCCCCCATGGTGTCCTTTCACTTTCCTTTTCCTAATGTGACTTTTGGTATTCCTAGGAAAGAACATTAAGTCCCCTTTTATAAAATAAGGGTGACTTATTACATTATAAGACTATAGTCACATTAATGAATAAGACAAAATAGGAATAAGATGATTGAAAAATTGCACATCCTTAATGAAGAATTAAAACATGAAGGAATGAAGGGGGAGGGGAGAGAAGAGAAGAAGGAGAAAGAGAGAGAGCACTATTCTGAAGATAATCCTCACCACTGAAGGACTCCCAAGAAGAAATGTTGGTGAAATCTCCACACCTTTAAATGCTTTACTAAATCTTGTTGCTAGTGGTGTAACCTTCTGCTCTTGAGGGATTTGGACGAAACCAAGTGACTTGATCCAATACTCCACAAGGAGTTGATGTTTCTGCACTCCAAGTACCAAGTATGATGATTCTCCGTGGTGATGGAAATGATTACCCGTATCTCTGCCAGAGATTCTAAGGTGTTTTCAGTGAATGAGAATGGATCTTTGGCCTATCTCTTGACTTGGTCCTTAAATGATTTCAAAATATCATCTGTTGAAGTATCCAGGTTCACAACTGGCACCCCAAGCTTCTGAATCTAGGAATCTACATTTTTCCAACATCCTCCTAATACAAATCTAGCTCGTTGATGGTGTTTTTTTATCAATTCATATTGTGCAAAAAAATTTAGGGCCCAATCTTGAGACAAATACTCTTCCACCGATGAGAACACACCTTTAGTTACCATAAGAGATAACTTGACCTTTCCCATTTCCATGACCAATGAATACACCTAGTCCCAGTGGTTTTTCTCTACATCAATTGCCTCTCATGTGGTGATTATCTTCATGATTTTGTCATCCATGTATCTATACAAAGTCATCATCTCAGGTAATAATGTCTTCCCCTTCTCGAGAATCATATTCACCCATTTGTTGTTCGTCTTTCCTTGCATGTTGAATCCCTGAGTCTTCCTGATGGATTCAGGGTCAAAGATGCTTCCTGGAGTGACTTCTTCAGTCGGTAGAGTATTGGCGGCACCAGGGTCTAGGATTACTTGGACATATGAGGTGAGAGTTTGAATGTGATCATATGCTTGGTCTAACATTTCATTGTATTCCTGAATTTTCGGGATGAGGTGAGTGGATGACTCATGGAACAAGTGCAAATCACCCCCATGTGTTGCTTGTCCAAGGGGAATCATGTTTTTTTCATAATCATTCAGGGTCATTTCCTCAAGGTGATTGATGACCTTTGGCTTGAATATCTCAATGTATTGGTTTCCCAAGGTGCCACTTTAGAATCAGGAAGTTGCTTGAGCCAACCTTTCTTTCTTTGACTTGACCATTGAAGCGATTGTCAAAAAGTCAGGGACATAGACTTGTTGCACCATGTGGGATTTGGTTGTGATCATATCCTGCATCTAGGGGAAGATCTTGTTAGTCTCTATCTCGACACTAATCATCATCGTAACTTCTTTCTCTACCTGAGAAGGTGAGTTTTACACAAGCGGGATCGATGCAGCAGTAGGAGATGGAGGGGACTAGAGATTGTTGTGGTGCAAGGAGCTCGGCCAGGTCAATTTATCCTTACTCGATATCCACCATGGGTAATTCCTCTATTCTTTCTTTCTTATAAATTTTCTTGTAGCAATGAGCCTCAGGTTCCTCTCCTTTCCTCTTCAATATTTCACCTGAATGTGTTGAGCTGACAACCTTATACTTATTCATGGAAGAGGAGTGATAAGACGCTTGTCTCTGGAGGGATGGGAAATTTCTTGATGAAATGAGATCACCCCTCCTTCTTCTGAACCATTCCTTAGATCTCTTGATTCCTGCCTCAATGCATTCTTTGATGTTTCTAGACTTGCGCACACTCCAAGCCACCTAGGGGAGAGGGGAAGCCTTGACTGCAGGGTACTCAAGATCAAACATCTCTGAGCCATCTTCTTGAACACCATCCTCATACCATTCAAACCTGATTTTCCTCATATGTTCCACTGTCATCCTCTTATGGTCACACTCATGGACCTTGTACTCATCAACGCAGTTTCCCCAAAAGTGTTCAATTTCGGGAACATGACGCAAGTTGGGAAAAATGGAATGAATTTGGATCCTCTCAAATATCAAAGTCTACCCTAGCAGTGTATGAGTACATATTAATGGGGGCTATGACAGCTTCAACATTCGTGGAATCATGAGAAATATTGTACTTGAAAATACCCAGTGAGATAGGGAAGGAAACTTACTTCTTTTTCCTACTCTTCAACTTACTGTTCACGTGCATCAATTTCTTGCACAACTCTATCAGCACCATTTTATCACTTGGAAAGTGGGGCAACCTCCATGGAGTAAGATCAAAGCCTAATACCTAGATGTATGAGAAGGTTGAGAATTGGATGAATCATGAACCATACTTCGTGACCTAGGCAGTGGCTTGAGAAGACATTCTCAGATGTTGATTTCCCTCTAGCACTTTGATGATGAACATCGTGAATGTGTCATTCACCTTGGCATAATGTTGATTGCTTTCTTTTAGGGCCAACTGTGGGTACTTCTCGAATGAAATAGCTTTCTAGGAGATGTTTTGAGTAAGTGATAGCCCCAGAATGATCATTTGTTCGCCAAGGTGTAGACAAGATATGAGGTCACGAAGAATATTTTATAAGCATGGACCTGGGGTAATTGGAAGTGCAAACTATCACTGATGATTTGCCCACAATAAATAATTGATTTTCCTTTGAGGATCATGAGGATGAAGAGCGTTATCTAGTCATGAAAATTTTTCATGCTCTCCTCTCCCATTACCCCAACTCAGAAGAATGATAGCATTAGAGAAAGCATTGTGAAACTCACTACAAGAGAGAACCTTTGGTGTGTGAGAAGGTTTCCTCTCATGTATTCAACCAAGAGGTTAAAGGTGAGGGCCTTAGAGGTAGGAATCCATCTTGAACCATTCCATGGATACAAAACTACTTAGTGATCATGACCATATCCTTCTTAGTTGGGATCTGCATACCTTGTGATTTGGTCCTTGGATTGAGCACAACTAAGACTAAATTGTCATCTGCCTTGATTGTCCTGGTGTCTGGTTCATAGTGTTGGGTACATGCCAACACTAACTCAATTTTTTTCAAGTACATAGGATGGCCACTTGCCACATATAATCCACCTGGTAAAGATCTTCTCCTAAACTTGTTCTCTTGACCCATCAAAACATTCGGTGTTTGAGCTCCTCCAGGTCCGTTTGAGTAACATTGTTGTCACCCACACACTCAGGAACTCTGAAGTGAGGGCCAAAATAGGATCTAGACTGGCGAACTTGAACTTCATGTTGGAAAAATATAAAATATAAGTTAATATGGGGTGGTAGCAACTTCGTGCACTTGGAACTGAAAACTGCTATTTTTGGAAACTATCTTAGGAACTGTTATTTCGGGCAGGGTTACTTTTTTGCTTTGTTTTTTGCCCCGTGATGTCTCCTTCACGTACCAAGCATGATCATAAATGTCCTAAGGCCAATTTGTAGTAATTTCTACTTTTAGAAAGTGGTTTTTTTCTTTTTTGATTTTTTTGCATTTTCACTTTTTTAGCCTGTGTGCCCTAGTTTTTAGTTTGTATGATTTTCAATGTTTTCTCTTCTGAAGGGTTTTGTCGTTTTATGGAACTTACTAAAAATGGAAAGTGTGAACCAAAAACACTTACTATTTTTAGAATTTTAACATCCTCATGTCGGTTGGATGAAAACTCACCTTCATTTTTTTGGGTTTTTTATCTGGGTTCTCTGTTAAGAATTTCAGGTTAAATCGCTTCCCGGATTGATGGCAAATGCTGAAGGAAGAGAATAGGGCACAAAATTTTAGTTTTATGCCATTAAAAATTGGGGATGTATCTTAGATTTATGTTTTATGAACCTTCAAGGTGCCTAGGAGAGGATAATTCCCAAAATTTCGTTGATATTATATCACCGGTTCCAAAGTTATGAGTAGATCTTCGTTTTTTACCACGAGGGTTTCTGACAACACTCGGACATGGTTCTGACTTGAAAATCTCCATTTTTTTGTTGCAGCAGTTGGGAATTATGGAAAATTAATGGGAGGTGCAATGACAAAGCTTCAAAGGTGGTAGTAATGGAGGGAGAACAAAAAATCTGGCAATGGCAGATTTTTGTGCGTGCGTGCAGGTAGTAACAAAAGTAGTTGGAAGCAACAGTAAAAATGAAAAAATTGCATATATGGTCAAGTTGGGAAGGAGTGCACTTTATTTTCCCAAGTATACCAAATTTTTGGGATGTTTGGTACATAAAATTATGCTCCCTTCCCATTGGGCCACTTGTCATAGCGTGATTAACATTTGAGGATGAGAGGGGGGCTGAAAAATAACACTTTAACAACTTGCCAGGGTCACATGGTTGACCAAGGGCCAAAAAGGGAGGGGGTGCCTTTTTTTTCCTGATCATACCAAAAATTTAGGATGGTTAGTGCATAAAAATTCTCCCCTTCCTTATTGGTCCATGTGGCACTGCGTGGTTGGACGGAGCTGGGGGCTTGAATTTGGAGCATGGGGGCTTAAACTGCTAAAAAAGAGCTTGAAAACAATCACATTGAGGTACATGGGCTTAAATGGGAGGGGAGGAAAAAATTTTGCACCAAAAATCCCATTTATTTTGGATGGTTTGTGCACAAAAGTGTGCCACTCTCTGATTGGCTCAAATTCCAAGGCAGAAAATTGACTAATTCTTTAAACCATACCTTGGAGAGCAACTTGTCGAAGCCGTAACTTGAGTTCCCGGAGGATATTTTTGATGCTTCTTTATATGAATTTTCATTAAAATTTCCTTTTTAACATAATTTTGGGGGGATAATCCCTTGGTTCTACTTACAACTCCCTGAAAATTAGGCTTTTTCTCCAGGATCAAGGGTTGTGCATACTGAAATCGCATTGTGGGTAGAATTGCTTGATTCTTGTGAAAATATGAAATAACCAACCCCTAGGGCTCTAATTAATATTTCCAAAGATATTTCATTTGGTTCCCAACTCTTTACAAAGCTCCCAAAATTGCTTTTCGAAGCTCGGGAGTTGTTTTTACATTGTGCATTGCTCAAGCCTCTAAGACCCACTTTTACTAAAACTGCTCCAAATTTTTTGAAAAATTCACAGATTCTCCCAAAAACAATTACACAACATTCTTATCTCTCTGACACATTTACATGATGAGTCTTAGTCATTTTTTCCGCTCCTGGGGGGTGTGTACCAGCCTCAAGGAGACTAGAGAATAACCTTTCTTAAAGCTTGTCAGACAACCTATCTTGATGAATCATGTCTTGGGAGTACCTGGGTGAACTGGATATCCCTAAATCACCTAAAAACATGATGATACAAGATATTAGACTTTTCAGAGAGGTGGGATAGGACTGACACTTGGATTAGGGTGATATGGAGGAGGGCTCAGAATGACCTTTAAGCAAAAAACATTTATGGTAGGGTATGGTTGTCTGCTTTCAGGTGTGAATTTTTCCCTTGCAAAATCTCATGACAAAAAGACCCCATGGCTAAGGCATATGGTTAGAGAGTATCCCTGCATAGTGGATGGATGAGAGATCTAGTTTACACCTATCACCCTTCCATTAAAATTTTAAATGGAAATCAACTTTTATTACTGGCCAATTGCTATCCCAAGCTCCTATTTGGCGCATGGAGAGAGGAAATGCGAACCATGTGCCTGAGTGCAGGATTCCAAATTTTTTGCATATGCTAAAATTCCTTAAGGCCGCATTCTAGTGGCATTATAACACTAGAAGGGGTGTCCCATTCCTCACTTGCATACTTATCTACAAAGCACTTGTAACTTATACAGCTTACATAGATCCTCTATCCATTACTCTTTTCCTCGTGCTTCTAATAGATGCCCATATTTTGTTCTAAAGATTTTATTTTGGCTCAGACATGGAGGGTGAAAAAATAGGGTGAGGAGGCAAACTTACACATGTCAATTGCTAGTTGGGAAGAGTATGCTGGTGAGTGTTTCGGAGTTTGGCTTTACACCTGGAAATTGCATTTGTTGGACTGTATTTAAATCCTTTTTAACAAAATTCATTTTGGTAAAATCCCTGCAACCAAGGTGTCTACCAATAGCTACAAAACTAGATGAAAACCCATTCTAAAGCTCCCATCGGCACAACACAAGCTAGAAGAATGTCGGTTAAATAATTGAATGGGTGGGAGACGAGTTCAATGCATTTTCTAGAGCCATTTGAATGCTGATGAGGGTGCCCATACCCTGTAACTTCTGACAAGAGACTTGTCCTTTCCCCATTCTTATTTAGTGGATGTCATGCCCCTCCACCTGCTCCCTTAAATTTCCCACTTCCACCACCATGCCTATCCATTCCTTCATCCACGCAAAGTAATTTATTTGACTTTTATTAATATTTGAATCTTTGTTTTATTTTATGTTATATATCTTCTTATTTTATTATTTATCTTATTATATCATATTATTATTATTATTATACGTGTGTGTGTGTGTGTGTATATATATATATATATATATATATATATAATTTCTTAATTCATTCATTTATTTTTATCATTTTTATTTAATTAAAAGAAAACTCACTTCAAAAATCACAACTTTAGTGTACAAGAATTTAGGATAATTGTTTGTCCTTGTACAAGGTTTTTTATAAGAACTCGATCAAGGATAATTGACAAAACACTAGCAATTCCCATTAGAACGGGCACTCGCTTGAGCAAAGGTTCATGTTCACCTTTTCATAATAGTGTCTTTGTCACTTTTCTGAAGTTTGTAATCATGACTAAAACTTAACCATTGTCTGTAGTTTATAATAATAATAATAGTTATTATTATTATCTAATGAAACGATTTAATAGGCAATCATGAGTCAAAACCCAAACCTCTTAGACAATAGTTATGAAACCCATGACTGACAAGACATATCTAAACTCGATTCACATGCCACGAAGACCTTAAAACATGGTCATATGTCAAATATGATCCTGATACGATTAAAAGTACTTAAAACTTTCTAATTACCTCGAACCTTTTAAGCCAGGAAGGGAGTTTTGAATTGGATAACACACAATGGTCAACTTGTAGTGAGACACACTTACTTATTTGTCACATTTGGTAAAAACACGTAGTCTTACGAAGGAGGGTCCACAACCTTATCGACTAGAGATAATGATGTAGGCATTATAGGATAAAACAACAAAGGAGACAAGCTACAAGAAGAAGATGAAGCGAGATGATTATTTTTTATAAGAATGTCCAATGGTCTCCATTTCATGTGAATGATTTGTTCCTAGTATATGATTCTTGACACAAAAAGAGGAAACATAGTAAACTCCTTCCTAAATGGTTGTGATTGTATAGAATATTAGTAGTACATTACAATGGAATATATCAAAATTAGAAGAAATGGATGGTACTCGAATTGAAAAATGGATCAACCATAACAAGTTGAACATTTTCTAGGAACCAAATCCAAATTTTCCATGAAAATATACTCTGAAGACTGAGTAGGGGAAGATGTTGATAATAAAGCTTTCCTAAAAAAACATTTCATTAATGTACATATTATTAATAACATGTTGTTAAGTGTAGTTGTTAGTGCAAAATCACAGCACCCCTGAATGTCTGCAACTAGATGGATTGAGATTGTCGGTGTGATTGCATAACATGGAGCATCTCTCAAAGTGTTGGACTTTGAAATTGAGAGAGATCTCCAGATGAAGGTTGGTTCCTACTCCTTTGTTCAGGTGCACACATAAAATTTGTAGAGGATCTATTCTAACTTGTCGAGGAGACAAGGTTAAGAAGATGCAAGAAATTAAACCTAAACTAACAGAGGTGATGCACCAAAGGAATACTGGACACCGACTTTGCTATCAAACACAGACCATTAAAATGTAATACAACCACCATGCACAGATAACCAATATTGCAATGAAAGATAAAATAAAGGAAATGAACATAAGAGAGGGTTGAAATCATCCACAGACACGTAATATTGCTTCACAATTGATACAGAACATTACAATGGCTAAGAGGCAAAAAAATTGCATTACAGTCTTAATAGAAGGTTAGAACTCCACAAATTCATCTACAAACCAGAGAAGAAGGGATGGCGTAAAACCAAAATGTCCAACCCTTTATAATGAGCCAAGCTCTTCCCTTTATAGATGAAGTGAAGAGAGGAGAAGAAAAGAGGTGGGAAATCTGATTTGGAAGCTTAGCTACTAACCATCAATGCCCCTAGAAATCTTCCCGCAATCTGTCAAGTCCACCTCTCTATGTTTGTTTGGCATGTTGAAGAAGGAAGAATGGCGGATCAAATCAAATATGATTTGGTTGTTGAAGCAATCAGATCATACATTAATGGCACGAAAGACATTTTCTTGTTTTTACCCACCTAAACTTTTCTAAATTAAATTTTTAGTGTTTCATGGTGTAGACGAGGTCGAGACCTTTCGAAAAAGTCTTCTCTTGCTCAAATTCGAGCTTCTAGTCAAAAGATATGGTCGTATGAAGATTCTTCATCGAGAATGTGCAAAATGGCGAAAATGTAACTGTTGATGGCGAATCACAGCACCCCTGAATGTCTGCAACTCGATGGGTTGAGACTCTCAGTGTGATTTCATAACATGGAGCTTTTCCCAAGTGTGGGACCTTGCGAAATCGGAAAAGCTCTCCGGATGAAGGTCGGTTCCTATTCCTCTGTTCAGATGTACACGTAAAAATGCAGAGGGTTTACTCAAAAACCTAAACTAAGTTGCCAAGGAGACAGGGTAAGAAAATGCATAAAAAATAAACCTGAACTAATAAAGGTGATGAACCGAGGAATGAAGAACACCTATCTTGCCAATAAACACAAACCATTAAAATGTAATGCAAGATCATGCACAGATAACCAAATTTGTAGTGAAATATCAGGAGGATGCAAATGAACATAGAGAGGGTTGAGAATCATCCACAAACATGCATTATTTTCTCCAAGGGTTGATACAATACACTACAAAATGCCAAGAGGCAAAGTTGCATTACAGTTTTAAATGGGAGTTTTGAACTCCACAAATTCACCTGCCAAAGAGAAGAAGGGAGGGGCAAAACAAGAATGTCCAACCTTTAGAAAGAAGCCCCTCCTTACAATTTATAAGAAGAATGAGAGAGGAAAGAGAGAGGAATTCCAAATCTACCCCAACCACCTCCAGATTGTATTTAATTCATCTCATTATGGTGGTAGGTGAGAACCCTAGCAAACCCAAAAAATGGAGAACTATATTTTACATTTTTTAAGAACTTTTTCTCACAAAATTAAAGATATCCACTAGTATTTGGGCAGAGGACCTTGTAAGATTTCCAAAAATTCCAACGTTGCGTGAATTTGAGCTCCCTGTGAAAAGTTATGGCCATTTGAATATCTAGGTCAGGGTTTACTTTCTGTCGGGTTCGGGGTGTCAACGCTCAAAATGTTACACCTCCTGAAGGTGCGCATTGGCGCATCTATCCTCACATCAACATAATTTTAAGTGTGCCATAGGCACTGAAAATGTGGTGTCGACACCTTTCAACCTGCACCCTCTAACCTACGCCAGGGCGCGACCTTTTCCATGTTGACACCTTTTTACCTGCGCCCTCTAATCTGCGCTAAGGCGCGACTTTTTCCATGTCGACACATTTTTACATGTGCCCTCTAACCTACGCCAGGGCATGAATTTTTCCATGTTGACACCTTTCAACCTACGCCAGGGCGCGACTTTTTCCATGTCGACACCTTTTTACCTGTGCCCTCTAACCTGCACCATGGCGCGACTTTTTCCCTGTCAACACCTATTTACATGCGCCAAGGCGCGAATTTTTCCATGTCAACACCTTTTTACCTGCACCCTCTAACCTGCGCCAGGGCGTGACTTTTGGTGGAAATAAATGTCAGGTTTTGAGTTTCTTCGATTTCCATATTCTTCTGATTGTCTACATTTACCTTGGGAGGGAGATATATACAACAGTAATCTTTGCAAAGCAGATCCGCGGGCCCGAAAATACAAATTATACTTTTTGCGAAAAGACACAAAATTCACAAAACCTCCTACACCCCCGCAAGCCCGAAATTCACTTTTGCTCAAAAGCCTCCGCAAGCCCGTAAACTTCTCATTTTTCAATTGGGCGAAAAGTCTTCCCCAGGCCCACCAACCTGCTTTTGGCAAAAAAATCCTTCCAAGGCCCACCTCCCCACATGTAATTTAGGCCTGACACATGGCACCTTCCACGCTTTGACCTGAAAGATGGCCACGTGTAGAGATGGCGCACATTTGGTGACCGATTTTGGATTTTTCCTTTGAAGTTGTTCCAAAGAGACACGTGGCTCCTTCCGCGACTTTTCTCTGTTTCTTTGTGTTTTAGCTAAGTCCCTTTTATACGGTGGGGCCATATGTCTGACCCGAGACACGTGGAGGCTCAACGCACATTTGGGACCTACCTCTGAATTTTACTTTTGAAGTTGCGTCGTGCTGACACATGGCTCCTTCCGCTGGCCTACCTCTATTTAGACTTTTCAACGGTTGATTCTGCCTTATTGAGGGGATTTTTGTAAATCCAAACCTGACAACCCAACTCTTCAGATTTTCTATCATTTATTCTTTGATGGGCTCCTCTTTAGTTTGTTGTTCTCCTTGGTTGGATTCTTGAGTCTCTTTCCAACATGGACTTGGGAAAGAAGGATGAGTGGTAGGTTGGGATTCAACCAGTTTTGCAATTGTTTGTGGTGGTGAGGGAAGTGGAACTCCTTGTTTGTTTGGAGGGAATGATTTCTTGGAAGGGAAAAGGGTAGAAGAATTGAGATGAGATGGAAGACTAGGGGATGGAGAAGAGAAACCAACACTTGGGGCAACATATGGGAAGCTTAGAAATCGGAGCTCAGGTTGAGATGGTGTTGCTTGGGGAGTGAAGATAAAATTACCAAATGATGGTGTAGGACTTACTTGTTTACAAGGCTCGTTGACACCAAGTTCAAAGGCCTCTATCTCCTCATCCCACTGTGCAAGTTGGGGCAGCATCTCAATCATGAAGTCAAGCTTCTTCTGCGGGCTGTAGTGTCTTGAAAAAGAGTCGACCCATAGAAAAGGTGCCCTGCAACCAATCTTGAATGCCTTCATTTGTGCTATAGCCCTTGAATGCACCACACGTGCCTCCAATTTTTTAATCTCCTCCTATGAATCAACATTCTCCATGTAGTTGATTTCACTACATGCATATCCCTCTTGGTAGGTTCCATAGCCGAACTGATCCTGGTACTACTCATAGGGGTATCCATAGTTATTATGAATATGATCATAATGTTGATTTGGAGGAATCATGAAATATATTGGAGGTGGACTACACTGTTGTTGTTGCAAGTGTGAGTTCCAAGTTGCGAATGAAGTCATGATTTCACAACTTCATGGAATGGGAGAAAATGAAAGATGTGGAAGGAATAATGGATAAAAATGGATGGGAGAAAGGTCTGCAACTTCAAAGATCGCATTGTTGACTAGATGGAGTCGCCATATGTGCTTGAAGGTGCCTCCGAAGGTTGGATCTCACCAAGAACACATCAACTTGATGAAATGAAGTGGTAAGGTGCTTCAAACCTCTCCCACCGGGTGTGCCAAAACTGTTAGTGTAAAATCACAACACCCCTGAATGTCTGCAACTAGATGGGTTAAAACTATCAGTGTGATTGCATAACATGGAGCATCTCTCAAAGTGTGGGACTTTGAAATTGAGAGAGCTCTCCAGGTGAAGGCCGGTTCCTATTCCTCTATGCAGGTGCACACACAAAATTTGCAAAGGATCTATTCTAAAATCTATTCTAACTTGCCAAGGAGACAGGGTTAAGAAGATGCAAGAAATTAAACCTAAACTAACGGAGGTGACACACCAAAGGAATGTTGGACACCGACTTTACTATCAAAAATAGAAAATTAAAATGTAATACAACCACCATGCACAGATAACCAATATTGAAATGAAAGATCAAATAGAGGCAATGAACACAAGAGAGGGTTGAAATCATCCACAGACATGTATTATTGCTTCATAATTGATACAGAACATTACAATGGCTAAGAGGGAAAAAACTTGTATTAGAGTCTTAATAGAAGGTTCAAACTCCATGAATTCATCTATAGACCAGAGAATAAGGGAGGGTGTAAAACCAAAATTTCTAACCCTTTACAATGAGTCAAGCTCTTCCCTTTATAGATGAAGTGAAGAGAGGAGAAGGAAAGAGGTGGGAAATCTGATTTGGAAGTTCAGCTACTAGCAATCAATGCCCCTGCAAATCTACCAACAATCTATCAAGTCTGCCTCTCTATGTCTGTTTGGCATGTTGAAGAAGGAAGAACGACGTATCAAATCTGATCTGATCTAGTTGTTGAAGCAATCAGATTGTACATTAATGGCACAAAAGATGTTTTCCTATTTTTTACCCACCTAACCTTGTCAAAATTAAAGTTTCAGGCTTCCATGGCATAGACGAGGTCAAGACCTTTCCTGAGAGTCTTCTCTTGCTCAAATCCGAGCTTCAAGTCAAAATATATGGCCGTCTAAAGATTTTGCATCGAGACTGTGCAAAATGGCGAACACGTAATCTTTGCAAAGCGGATTTGTGGGCCTGACAATACAAACTATGCTTTTTGTGAAAAGACTCAAAAATCACAAAACCTCCCACAGCCCCGCAGGCCCAAAATTCACTTTTGCCCAAAAGCCTCCGCAAGCCCGTAACCTTCTCATTTTCCATTTGGGCGAAAAGTCTTCCCCAGGCCCACCGACCTGCTTTTGGTAAAAAAATCCTTCCAAGGCCCACCTCCCCACATGTAATTTAGGCCTCACATGTGGCGCCTTCCGCGCTTTGACCTGAAACATGGCCACGTGTAGAGATGGCACACGTTTGGGGACTGTTTTTGGATTTTGCCTTTGAAGTTACATCGAAGAGACACATGACTCCTTCTACGGCTTTGCTCTGTTTCTTTGTGTTTTGACTAAGTCCCTTTTGTTTAGTGGGGCCATATGTCTAACCCGGGACACGTGAAGGCTCAATGCACATTTGGGACCTACCTCTGAATTTTACTTTTGAAGTAGTGTCGTGCTGGCACGTGGCTCCTTCCATTGGCCTACCTCTATTTAGACTTTTGAACAAATGATTATGCCTTCTTGAGGGCTCTGGACACATGGAGGCTTGGCGCTTGTTTGAGTCTCTACTTTGGGTCGCGCCTTTGAATTTGTGTAGATGAGACACATGGAGACTTCCACCAGTTCTTTATACTTAGTCGATTAAACATCCGACTCTGTCCCCTTTTTTAGACTTGGGACACGTGGAAGCTCTGCACTTACTTGGAGATCCGCTTTTGGATTTAACTTTGAAGTTGCACCAAGTTGACACGTGAGGCTTCCGCTGACTCTCTTATACTTAGCCAATTTAGGGCCTTGAGCAAACACTGCCTTGTCGGGTTCTGGGACATGTGGAAGCTTCGCGCTTGTTTGGGGAACCGCCCTTGGCTTCGAACCTTGAAGGTGCACCTTTGAGACACGTGGCGCCTTCCACCGGTCTTTTTATACTTAACCGATTTAGGTCGACTGCCTATTTGACTTTTGTTAGATCCTGACTATGTGGAAAAGTGTGCGCTTGTTTTAAGACTACCATTTAGAGTTGATCTTTCAAGTTACACCGAGTCGACACGTGGCACCTTCCGCTAGCTCTGCCCCATTTAGACTATTCAACTACCAACTTTGTCTCCTTTTCTGAGTTTTGGACACATGGAGGGCTGATTCAAATTTGGGGCTCGTCTTTTGGGTCCTGCCCCTGAAGTTGCGCCATTGAGGCACGTGGCTCTTTCTGGTCGCCTTAGACTTTTCAACGTCTGATTCAACCTTTTGAGGTTTTGACCAAGTGGAGGGCTGATGCTCATTTGGAGGCCCTGTTTAGGATGCGCCTTTTGGAATTGCATCGGGCTGACCCGTGGCACCTTCCACGAGTCTGTTGTTCAGCCCCGAGTTGAATCCTATGTGGCTAAGTCTGAAAAACTTCAAGCCTTTCCCCGTTTTCCTCATGTGAGCCTCTGGCCTCCTTTTACGTTGTTTGATTCTTCGCCGACCCTGATCCCCCATTATAAAGTCCCGCCTATAACCTAGCTGTTGCATTTAAAATGTGGGCTCACAATATTGAGCCGACACTTTAATTATCTCCTGTGCGGGGTCGTGTTTGATCAATTTTACCTAGGGGCAAAATTGGGATAATAGTTTGGTGACTCACGGGGACATATGCCTGCTAGATGAAGAGACCAGTAGCCTTGAAGCATCCATTGGGCATGGAGTCATGAATGATAGCCTGGTACTGATCTTGTCCCTAAAAACGTGAGCCTGACTACTTGTGCTCGCTTAAACCTACCCCGTCATCCGTACTCTCAATTTTCATAAGAAAACCTTGAAGATGAGGTTTCTGAGAGTAGAAAATTGTATGACCTAGGGCTTTAACCTATCCTTGAATGGACTACCTTGAAAAGGATTTTAGTTGTTTTGCTTTTGTTTCATTTTGAAATTAGCAACTGTTACAGGAAACTATGGTTCTCTCTGCCATGAATACTGAAAGGCCTGATGCATTGACCTGTGGAGCAATATGAAAAAAAACATATATACAAAGATTAAATCATACATGCCTCAAATGAGACATGCAGAGTGTGAAAAAGCACTTGTTTTGTTGAAGACAAACCTACTCCTACTCCTACACTAACCCTAACAAAGAAAGCTAAACAAAGCCTGCTACAGGCAAGGAGAAATAGCTTCCCTTCTTCTGAAAAGGTAGTCATGCAAATGATTTGACACTAAATATGGCTGCTTGTATGAGTGAAAAATTGACTATAAGTCGATCCTCCACCCATATCATCAAGGCATCAACATCAGTCAAAAATACCTCCTCAAGTTGATTGGTATTAGACTCCTAGTGGTGCTGACAGCGACCCTTGGTGCTCCGATACTCATCGTCACGCCCTAAAGTGGGCATGACTAGTTTTGGCTTCTCCCTTGGCTCCAATGAAGCCAAGTACCTAATTGGGCACAGTCTGGTCTGATGGATGTGCCCATTGCTATGATATTAAACTCCAAAAATGAAGTCTTCTTGCAGATCTTCCTAGATGGATGATGTGAGAGGGATGATAGCCTCGTACTCTTTCCCTTCCTCTGCAGTAGGTGTGGCTTTTGGAACATCAAAATCTTCCAACTTTGATTCAAGAGGCATGTTGCAGACTACAGGTTGCGCTTGCACGTTCTCTTTCATGGCAACATGTCTTGTGGTTGAAGGATGAATGATGGGGGGAAAAGATTACAATTTCAATTGGCACCTCCTTATGAGAACATTCTTTGAAGTCTGATAGGATATCAAAATCTTCACTGTTCCTATTGTAGCAAGGTATCTCCCTCTTGCATGGTCATTTTACAAATCTTCATTATTATCAACACATATGAGGCTTCATCTTCTAACACGAAGCTAGTGATTTTAAAAATCTGCGAAAAAATATAAACTTTTTGTGAGGTCAAATGGGAGAGTGGATCTATAATATCTTGTGAAATTGGATCATGATTCAATGCCTCTGGATCATGTTTTGGTCAACTCCATATGCTCCTTTTTGACTGGACTTGAATATGATTTTTCTTATTCTTTCATGGATTTGTTAATCAAATCAGGCCTTTCAAATGAAAGCAAAGAAATCTTCAATAATGCTTCCTTCATCAAGCAGTTTAAACTTTAATTTGAACTCTTCCAGCTGATTCTTCTTCAATAGGACTGTGGAGCTGATTTTCCTTATTCCTTGTTAATTGATTGTGCAATTTTAATTGGATCAACATTCTCCTTTAGTGAAAGTGCCATTATGGGCTTTGCATTAAGAGAAAGTATAAATTGCTGATCTTATCCTTCTTGTTCTTTTTCTTCTTCCACTACAAACTCAGCCTTAGCCACCCCTAGGCTCTTCAAGCTTGACCTCCTATGTTGGCTTAAGCATCAAGGGGATATTTGTAATCCCAGAATCTTGAGTAGCCCAACTCTAACAAATATTATAATCATTCCTTGTTATTCTTGGGTTCCTCTTCTTAGCTTTTGTTCTCCTTGACTAGTTTCTCTAAGTCTCTAATCCTCCCAACATGGATTTGTGGATACAAGGAGGAGGGGTAGTTTGGGATTCAACTAGTTTTGATATTTTTTTTGGTGTAGAGGGAAGTGGAATTTCTTTTTCTATTTGGAGGGAATGACTTCTTGGGAGGGAAAAGGATAGAAAAATATAAGATGAGATGGAATATTAGAAGATGGAGAAGGGTAATCAACACTTGGGACAGCACTTGAGTGGATTGACTCTTCATACCATGTTGAAATGATAGAGCTTTGAGAAAGAGAAAATGAAGGACAAAGGATCTTGTGACTAACTTACCCATTGACAAGGTTTTCTCACACTTTTTCTCATATGTACTGAATATCGTCACTCCACTATGTAATTTGAGGGCAGCAGCTCAACCATGAATTCAATATTCTCCTTTAGGGATATAATGTCTTGGAGATAGGACCATCCCATGGACAAGGTGCCCTGCATAGCCAATTCCTGAATGCTTTCATGTCTGAGCTGTGGGCCTTCGATTGAACCATGCTTGCCTTCATCCTTTGAAGTCTTGCATCCAACAAATTAGTGTTCTCCAAGTAATGGTTATCACCTCCAAAATTTTTATATCCATTGTTCTGTGATAACTGTATAGCTTGGAAAATGACCAAACTAGTTTTGAAACCGGCTCACCTATGGGTAAGCATAGATGCTAATTCTAGATCTGATAATAACCTTGATCTAGAGGTGTTGTTGAAGTACACCTTGGAGATGGACCTGAATAACATTGCTGATGCAAGTGTGAATTTCAAAATGGAAATGAATTCATAATTGCACAAATTCATGGAATGGAAGAAAATGGAAGATGTGGAAAGAAAGATGAATGAAGATGGGTGAAAATTAATGGAAGGAAAGTCTACAACTCAGAGAATGGGTTATTGATCAAATGGAGTCACCAGATGTTCTTTGCATGTTCCTCTAAAAGGCTAAATATCACCAAGAACACATCTACTTAATGAAATCAAGTGGTAAGGTGCTTCAGACCTATCCCACCAGGTGCATGCCAGAACTATAACAGCCCTCAGGATCATGAAGGCACCCTTGATTATCTACAACCACAATGGGTTGAGTGACTATTATGCAGTGATCAAGAAGTGAAAAACATGGAGCATCTCTTCACTAGTAAAGAGAATTAAGCAACACTACCACTCCAGACCAGATCTCTAGTTGACTAGGTTGATTCTAGGTAGTGGGAACTAGATTGGGTGCACATCAATATGATGTTGCAAGAGAAGGCCATCAAGTTGATCCTAACAATCAATATATCTATTTATTCTTTCTAAGTCTGATAGGGTTAAGAAGATGCAAGACTCTTCAACTGTACTACTATAGCAGAGGTCTCTCCCTCTTGTATGGTGATCTTAAAATCTTCATCATTTTCTACCATATGATAGACTTCATCTTCACACATGTAAGCTAGTGAGTTTAAAATCTTCCATGCATAGATAACCAATTTTTGTGAGGTTGCAATGGGAGAGATATTAGATAATCTCTTGTGTAACCAGCTCATGATTCAGTGCTTCTGGAATCTATTTTGGTCAACTCGATATGCTCCTGCTACAACTAGAATTGAAGCTAATTGATCTTCTTCTTTCATGGATTCATTAATCAAATCAGGACCTTCAAATGAAAGTAAAAATAATGTTCAATACATGCTTCCTTCATAGAAGTGACTCAAACTCTGATTTGAACTCTCCCAATCTGCTCCTCTTTAGATAAAACTTGGAGCTGATTGTTCTTATTCCTTTACGACTGAATGTGCAACCCTTTATATTGAGATCAAAATCTTACCTACATAGATAAATTGCCAACATAGGCACTGCATTCAAACAAAAGGAGATTGCTGATCTTCTCCTTCTGGATTCTTGCTCTTCTTCCAGCCATCAATGCTCAGCCTTGGCCAATGACTGGATCTTCAACCTGTGAACTCTGCTCTTGGCTTAACCATCAAGAGTATCTGTTGTAATCCCAAATGTTGAAGAAGCCAAGAATAACCAATTAAATCTAATATGATTCTTGTTGTTCTTGCAATCTTCTTCTTGCATTCCCTTGGTATGAAAGTTTTCTGACTATTTCATCTTCCCAACATAAGATTGTGGGGAAATACAAGATGAGAGGTTTCTGTGGTGTAGGATTCAAGGTCGATTTTTACTACTATTCTATGGTGGAGAGGGAAGTGGAACTTCAAATTCTTTGTTTGGAGGGAATTTCGAATAGTTTTGGAAGTGAAAAGTTATGGCAGAATAATAAAGATTTGAGATGGAAGATCTATACAAGAATGGAGAAGGGAACATGAACAAGTTTGGGACAAAAAATGAGGGGCTTGAGTCTTGATAGTATGTCAATGATTTCCGCCTTTTGCAAAGAGATGTAATAATTCACAAGGAGCTGGTGCAGCTTACTTAGGCCCAAATTTCACAAGGTTGTCTCAAACTTTGCTCATATGCCTCAATATCTTCAATCCACTGTGTAATTTGGGGTAGCATATCAACCATGAAGTCAAGCTTCTCCTATGGGTTGTAATGTCTTGGAAAAGGGACTTCCCATGGACAAGGTGCACTGAAACCAATCCTAAATGCCTTCATTTGTATTGTAGCCCTTGAATGAACCATGCCTGCCTCCGTCATTTGAATCTTATCCATCAAATCAGTAACCTCTATGTAGATTGTTATCATTATATGCACACCCTTGTTCTTGATAGGCTCCATAGCCAAACTAGTTTTGGCACTACTCATATGGGTAAGCATGATTATTCTGATAAGATCAAAATGTTTATCTAGAGGAGTTGTGAAATACATTGGAAAGTGGACTATGCTACTACAAGTGTGAATTTCCCACCAGATCGCAAACATGAATTCATGATTGCACAACTTCAGTGAATGGAAGAAAATGGAAGATGTGGAAAGAAAGATGAATGAAGATGGGTGGAAATGGATGGAGATGAAAATCTGCAACTCCAAGGAATGGGTTCCAATTGATTGACCTGAAGTCATCAGCCATGTGATTTGTATGTGCCATCAAAGCGCTGAATCTTGTGAAGAAACTATATCTACTTGATGAAATGAAGTGGTAAGGTTGCTTCAAAGTCCCTCCACCATTGGTGTGCTAGAACTGTATATCTGCCCTCAGGATCATGAAGGTGGGTTAATATTGGCCCAAAATGTTTAGTGACCTACCTCCAGAATTGATCAAGAAGTGAAAAAATGGTGCATTCTTCGAGATGTAAAGATAGGTAAGAAACACTACCACTCCATCCCAATCTCATACTTAGACTGACCATTTAGGCTTGCTGGGGACTGGATTGCAGTCATCAATATGAGTATTCAAGAGAAGGCCACAAGTGCGATCCTAACAACAATTGATTATTTCAACTGATTCCTCATGGGATTCAAAACATTATTTTAAGTCTGCACTAGGAAATCAATATTCATTGTACTACTGCAGCAAGGTCTCTCCCTCTATACATGGTCGATATTCAAAATCTTGCTACCTATTTTCAATTTAGTTAGACCCTCATACTTCAAACATGGAAGCTAGATGAGTGCAAAATGTTCCAAAAAAATATACTCCCTCTGATGAGGTCTCAATTCTGAGAGAGATTTGTAATCTCTTATGTAACTGGCTCATGATTCAATGCCTCTAGATTTGTTTTGGTCACCTCCATATGACTCCTTTTAAATATGGACTTGGTGTTGATTGTTCTTCTTCTTTCAGCCGATTCATCAATCAAATCAGGCCCTTTTTCAAACCTGGGACATGAAAAAAACTTCAATACATGCTTCCTTCATCAAGTGACTGGGAACTCTAATTTGGAACTCTTCCAGCTGCTCCTCTTCAAGTAGCATCAATTTCAGCTGATTGTGGCTTATTTCCTTGATGAATGACTGTGTAACTTGAATTCTATCAGCATTTCCTCAAATAAAGTGCCAACATGGGCATTGCATTCATAACAAATAGATTGCTGATCTTCTCCTTCTCCTTCTTGTTCTTGTTCTAACCCTGGAAACTGTGGAGCCTTTCAACATCAATGGCTCTTCAACCTTGATCTCCTCTGTTGGCTTAACCATCAAGGGGATCTTTGTAATCCCAAATTTGAGAGACAAGCTAACCAAGATTATAATATTTTCTTGTTTTTCTTAGGTCTTCTTCTTGCTGCACTTGGTTGTTTGATTTTCATCTTCCCTACAAGGATTTGGGGATCCAAGATGAGGTGTAGTTTGGGATTCAACCAGTTGAGTTGAATTGTTTATGGTGGAAGTTTGGAAGTAGAATTTCTTTTTTTTTTGAGGGAATGACTTCATTGGAAGGGAAAAGGGTAGAATAATTGAGATGAGATGCCAAGATTAGAAGATGTCTGAAGGGAAAATCAACACTTTGATAGTAGATGAGGAGCCTTGACTCCTGATACTGATGAAATGATAGAGCTTGGGAAAGAGTAAAGTGAAGGACAAGGACCTGGTGACTTACTTACCCATTGACAAGAACTATCTGACAACTTTGCTTATAGTATGCTCAATATCCTCAGTCCACTGTGTAATTTTGGGTAGCATCTAGCAACCATGACAGTCAAGCTATGGGTCTCCCTGGGTTGTAATGTCTTGGAAAAGGCATGACACATTATACCATTGGATCAAGGTGAAAAAACAAATTGTCGTATAATGCCTAAATTTGTACATGTACCTCATTGAATGAGACCATGTAGAGCCTGTGAAAGCACTTTGAATATTACTCCAACATAATAAGTGTTACTCCATGTAATTGTTATCATTATTTGCATACCCTTGTTCAAAGATAAGGCTCCATAACCAAACTACATTTGGCACTGCCCATATGGGTAAGCATGATTATTCTAGATGTAATCATAATGTCTGATCAAAAGGAGTTGCAGAAACGTATATCAATGTGGAAATAAACATGCTAGCATATAATCAATTACAAGATGGACCAATGAAGAGGTCGATGATTGCATCCAAACTTCATGGAATGGAATCAAAATGGAAGATGTGGAAAGAAAGACTGAATGAAGATGGGTTCTGTTAGATGGATAACAGAGTGTTGATGATGACTCATAGAATGCTTTGATACTCATCCTGATGCAAATAAAGTGGGCCATGACTGTGCTTTACATTCTGCCTCTAAAGGCTCCAATCTCACTAAGAACACATCAACTTGATGCAAGGTATGAAGTTGTAAGAATGCTTCAAACTGCTCTCCCACCGGGCATGCCAAAACTGTAGTCAACCCTATAGGATCATGAGGGATGGGTTAATATTGAGCCCAAGGATGTTAAGCCTGATACTATTATGCATTGATCTACAACAAGTGAAAAAATGTGCATTCTTCAGTAGATCAAAGATAAGTAAGCGACACTACCACTCCACCCAGATCTCATTTGACCAACCATTCAAGTAGTGCTTGCACTGGATCTGCGGTCTATAGCAGCAGGTTCTTGTGGTTGAAGGCCATGAATGATGGATCCTAGACAACATATTGCAATTTCAACTGGTTCCTCCTTATCAAAACATTATTTTAAGTCTGATAGGAAATCAAACTCTTCATCTGTCCTATTGTAGCAAGGTCTCTCCCTCTTGCATGGTGATCTTAAAATATTCATTATTTTCACCATATGAAGCTTCATCTTCAAACATGAAGCTAGTGAGTTCAAAATCTTCCAAAAAATCATACTTTTGGAGAGGTTGAATGGGAGAGGGATCTATAATCTCTTATGTAACTGGCTCATGATTCAATGCCTCTGAATTTATCTTGGTCACCTCCATATGCTCCTCTTTAAATTAGACTTGGACCTGATTTTTCTTCTTCCCTCATGGATTCATCAATCAAATCAGGCCCTTCAAATGAAAGTAAAAAAATCTTCAATAATGCTTCCTTCATCAAGTGGTTTCAACTCTAATTTGATCTCTTCCAGTTGCTCCTCTTCAATAGGACTTGGAGCTGATTGTTCTTCTTCCTTGATGACTGATTGTGCAACTTGGATTGGATCAACATCCTCTTCAGAATAAAGTGCCAACTATGGACACTGCATTCAGAGAACAAATAGATTGCTGATCTTCTCCTTCTCTTCTTGTTCTTCTTTCTACTACAAACTCAGCCTTAGCCACCAGTGGCTCTTCAACCTTGACCTCCTCTATTAGGCTTAACAATCAAGGGGATCTTTGTAATCCAAATCTGAGCAGCCCAAACTCTTTCAAGATTTTCTATCATTTCTTCTATGTTGGGTTCCTCTTTAGGTCTTTGTTGTTCTCCCTTGGCTGGATTCTTGATTCTCTTTCCAACATGGACTTGGGAAAGCAAGGATGAGTGGTAGGTTGGGATTCAACCAGTTTTGCACTATTGTTTTTGGTGGAGAGGGAAGTGGAACTTCTTGTTTGTTTGGAGGGAATGACTTCTTGGAAGGGAAAAAGGGTAGAAGAATTGAGATGAGATGGAAGATTAGAAGATGGTGAAGGGAAATCAACACTTTGGGCATAGTAGATGAGGAAGCTTAGAAATCCTGATACTGAGGTTGAAATGATAGTTGCTTGGGAAAGAGTAAATGAAATTACCAAATGAGCTGGTGTACTTACTTACCCATTGATAAGGCTTGTCTCACACCCATGTTCTTATATATCTCAATATCCTCAGTCCCACTGTGTAATTTTGGGCAGCATCTCAACCACGAAGTCAAGCTTATCCTTGCGGGTTTGTAATGTCTTGGAAAAGGGACTTCCACATGGACAAGGTGCCCTACAACCAATCCTAAATGCCTTAATTTGTATTGTAGCCGTTTAATGAACCATGCTAGCCTCCAATCCTTTGAATATTCTCCAACAAATCAAGTTTTATCCATGTAATTGATTATCACTTCATTTGCATATCCCTTGTTGGCTGATAGGCTCCATAACCAAACTGACTTTTGGCACTGCCCATATGGGTAAACATAGATTATTCTGAGATCTAATCATAATGTTGATCTTGAGGAGTTCGTGAAATACATTCAATGTGGACTGCACTATTGTTGCTGCATGTGTGAATTATAAGATGGAAATGAAGTCATGATTGCACAACTTCATGGAATGGAAGAAAATGGAATATGTGGAAAGAATAGATGAATTAAAATGGGTGGAAATGGATGGAAATAGAGTCTACTACTTCATAGAATCACGTTATTAATCAAATGAGACCTGAATTCGCCTATATGTGCTTTACATGTGCCTCTAAAGGCTAAATCTCACCAAGAACACATCAACTTGATGAAATGAAGTTGTAAGGTGCTTCAAACCTCTCCCACCGGGACTGCCAAAAATGTTAGTGTAAAATCACAACACCCGTGAATGTCTGCAACTAGATGGGTTGAGACTATCAGTGTGATTGCATAACATGGAGCATCTCTTAAAGTGTGGGACTTTGAAATGGAGAGAGCTCTCCAGGTGAAGGCCGGTTCCTATTCCTCTATGCAAGTGCACACATAAAATTTGTAGAGGATCTATTCTAAAATCTATTCTAACTTGCCAAGGAGATAGTGTTAAGAAGATGTAAGAAATTAAACCTAAACTAACAGAGGTGATGCACCAAAGGAATGTTGAACACCGGCTTTGCTATCAAACACAAAACATTAAAATGTAATACAACCACCATGCACAGATAACCAATATTGTAATGAAATTATCAGATAAAGGCAATGAACACAAGAGAGGGTTCAAATCATCCACGAGACAAGTATTATTGCTTCATAAATTGATACATAACATTACAATGGCCAAGAGGCAAAAAAATTCGCATTACAGTTCTTAATGGAAGGTTCGAACTCCACGAATTCATCTGCAGACTAGAGAAGAAGGGAGGTGCGGAAAACCAAAATGTCCAACCCTTTACAATGAGCCAAGCTCTTCCCCTTTATAGATGAAGTGAAGAGAGGAGAAGAAAATAGAGAAAGAAATCTGATTTGGAAGTTCAGCTACCTACCAATCAATGCCCCTACAAATCCACCTACAATCTGTCAATTCTAGCCTTTCCCATGTCTACTTTGGCATGTTGAAGAAGGAAAATGGAAAATCAAATCCATGATCTAGGTTCTTGAAGCAATCAGATCCTACATTAATGGTACATGAAAGACATTTTCCTATTTTTTACCCATCTAACCTAGCAAAATTAAATAGTTTAGGATCTTCCATGCCGTAGAGGATGTCAAGACCTGGATCCAAAAGTCTTCTCTTGCTCAAAATCCGAGCTTCCAGTCGAAAGATATGGCTGTCTGAAGATTCTGCAAGTTTGTGCAAAATGGCGAAAATGTAATCTTTGCACCCAATCCATTTAAGACATACAGTCAGTTCATGGATTTTGTGTAAGACATTGAGAGATTTCCATAACATGTCGCATCCTCGTTGGATCTTCCAGTCGAAAGATTCAGCCATTTCCCTTATGCTCTCAATAAAAAATTGAAAAATAAGTTTTATTTGAACTAAAATGTCTTGGGGACCAAAATTCGGCCTGCTTTTTGTGCAAAAAACATCCTTCTAAAAAACCTCCATGAGTCCCGCAGGCCTGTAATTCAGGCTTGACACTGGTGCCTTCCACGGGCTTTGACAAACATGGCCATGTGAGAGATGGTGCAACGTTTGGGGAACACTTTTGGAAAGTTGTGCACCAAAGAGACATGTGGCTCCTTCACAAGGCCTGGCAACTGTTTCTCTTTGTTTTGGCTAAGTACCTTTTGTTCGGGCTCGCGGGCCATATGTACTGACCCTGCAGTTTTTGCATGTGGAGGAAAAATCCAACGCATCCTGATGGGACCTTCCCCCAGTTGAATTTTACATTTTTTAAGTTAGGTCGTGCTGACACGTGGCTCCAGTCTGCTTTCTATGCCTCTATTTAGACTTTTCAACAGTCTTATTATGCCTTCTTCGGGCTCTGACACACGTGGAGGCTTTGACCTGTGGCCTTGAGTCTCATTTTCAGGTCACTGGACTTTGAATTTTACAGATTCAGACCTGGAGGTTCATGGGCCGGTTCTTTATAATTAGCGATTAAACGGTCGAATGGGCCTTTTTTGCAAAAACTCTAGGGACACGTAAAAGTCCCGGTTACTTGGAGACCCACGGCTTTCAAAAATTTTTCCCTAGTAAAGTTACACCTTGTCTGACCCGATGGGATTTCCAATTTGTTATACTTGTGCCATTTTGGAGGCTTCGAGTGAACACTGCCTATTGGGTTCTATACATGTGGAAGCTTCGCACCTTGTTTGGCTCAGACCCTTGGCTTTGAACCTTGGGAAGGTGCAAATTTGAGACTTCGTGGCACCCGCAAGTGCACATTTTTATACTTAACTGAAAATCTCCCCAAGGCCTGCTGCCCATTTGGGCAAAAAATCCTTCTTAGGTCCCTCAACCCGTAACTTGGAAAAGCGTGCGCTTATTCGAAGATTGTTAGTTTAAAGTTGATCTTTCAAGTTACTTCGAGTTGACACGTGGCATCCTTTCTGTTGGCTACTGCCAAGAATCCTTAGACTACTTAAAATACTGACTTTGTCTCCTTTTCTGAAATTTTGGAACATGGAGGGCTGAGGTAAAATTGGTGCCCGTTTTTGAGGTCAAAAATAAGCCCCTGAAGCTTCCACTTTGGAGGCACGTTGGCAACTCAGTTGGCCTTAGTCACTTGCCTGCTATGGAGATTCAACCTTTTGAAGTAGACCATGTGGATTGAGGCTAGCGCTGATTGGAGGCCAAATATGATGTGAAACTTTTGGAATCTGTCCCTTAGGCATTTGACACTGTTGGCACATTCCGAACTGATCTCTGTTGTTTGGCCTAGATGCTTGACCAATGTGTGCAAGAGCTAATTCTAAAAACTTGGAGACCCCACATTTTCCTACATGTGAGCCTTGGCCTGCGTTAATTGTTTGATTCTTTGCCAACCCTGCTCCTGCACTGTAGAGTCTTGCCTGTAAAACTGTATTGGATTTGAAATGTGAGCTCGAAATATTGACCTACGTTGACCCTTCAATTATCTTATGTGCGATGGGTCATCTTTGATCAATTTTGCCCAGGGGGTAAAATTTAGATAAACCAGTTTTGTGAATCATGGGGACATCTGCCTGCGAAATGAAGAGACTAGTAGCCTTGAAGTATCCATTGGGCATGGAGTCATGAATTATATCTCCAGGTACTTCCATCAAGGTATCCCTGAAACCATGAGCCCAACTATCTTGTGCTCTTCAATATGAACCTGTCCCGTCTTCTGTACTCTCAATTTTTGTCAAGAAAGCCTTGGAACTTTGAGGCTCTCCCTCATGAGAAGCAAGCATGACTTGTTTTAACCTGCGCTCCTATTCTTGGCTCAAATGGAATCCCTTTAAAATGATTGGGCAGTTGGTCTCTGACATTTGTTTCATTTGAAAATTAGCAATTGTTACAAGAAACTACGGGTCTCTCTAGAGACCTGAATACTGAATGGAATGACGCATTGTACCTCTAGAGCAATTTGAATCAAAACTTACATCTATAGAAATATTAAATCATACATGCCTCAAATGAGACATGAAGAGTGTGTAAAATAACTTGTTCTGCTGAAAGAAAAACCTAATCCTACCTCCTAGAATAACCCTAATAAAGAAAGTGGACTCAAACCTCAAATTCTGATTGACTAGGTAGGGAGAAGTAGCTTCCCGTTCGCTCAAAAGGGGACAGCTCATGTAAATGATTTGAAGGACTGAATATGGCTGCTTGTATGAGTGAAATAACTGACTATAATCCGATCCTTTTCACCCAAATCATCAAGGTGTCAACATCAGAATAAGACAAATACATCTTCAAGTTGTCTTGGTATTTAGACTGCCTAAAGATTCTCCCTCTTACAACTGATCCTTGGTACTTTGAATTTTTCTCATCATCATAACTTAGATCAGTAAACATGACCAGTTTTGGATTCTCCCTTGGATCCAATGAAGCTCAATTACTTGATAGGGCATGGTCTGGTCCGATAGAATGTGCCCATTGCTATGAATTTTATCTCCAAATAATGGAGTCTTCTTGCAGATCTTCTTAGGATGGATGAGTGTGAACCTGGATGATAGACATCGTACTCTTTCCCTTCCTCTGCAATTTAGGTGTGGCTTTTGGAAGATCAAAATATTCTAACTCTGATTCAAGAGGCATGTTACAAACTACCAGGTTGTGCTTGCACCATTCTCTTACATGGCAAATGAGTTACTTGTGGTTGAAGGATGAATGATGGGGGAGAAAAGATTACAATTTCAACTAGCTCCTCCTTCATCCGAAAACATTCTTTTAAGTCTAATAGTAAATCAAACTCTTCACTATCCTATTGTAACCAAGGTCAAATCTCCCTCTTGCATGAGTGATCTTAAAAACACTTCATTATTTTCACCATATGAAGGTTCATCTTCAAACATCAAGCTAGTGAGTTCAAAATCTTCGAAAAAAACTCTCAGAATATTTTGGAGATGTTGAATACCTTAAGAGGGATTCACTGTAATCTCCTCCCGCAACTAGCTCATGATTTAGCCCCTCTGAATCTATCTTGGTCACCTCCATATGTTCCTCTTTAAAGGGGATAACTTGGAGCTGATTGTTCTTATTTCCCTCATGGATTCATCTATCAAATAAGGCCCTATCAAATGAAAGCAAAAAATCTTCAATAATGCTTCCTTCATCAAGTGGTTTCAACTCTAATTTGATCTCTTCTAGTTGCTCCTCTCCAATAGGACTTGGAGTTGATTCTTCTTAACCTTCCTTGATGACTGATTGTGTAAAATTGGATCAAGATCAACATCCTCTTCATAGAAAAAGTGCCAGTTATGGAAACTTCATTCAGAGAAAATAGATAGCTGATCTTCTCCTTCTTGTTGTTATTCATCTTCTGCTTGCAAACTAAGCCTTAGCCAGCCATTGAAAGAATCTGCAACCTTGAACTCATTTGATGGCTTGACCATCAAGGGAATTTTTGTAAATCCTCCAAATCTTGCATGCCCAAGGATCTTCAAATTTTCTATCAGCTTCTTCTCTGTTGGAATTCTTTCCTCTTTTCTTTACATGTTCTCCTTGACTGGATTCTTGCCAGTTTCTTTCCAACATGGACTTGGGAAAGTAGGAGCCAATGGTAGGTTACTGATTCAACTAGTTTTGCAATTGTTTATGGTGGAGAGGGAAGTGGAACTTTCTTATTTGTTTTGAAAAAAATGACTACTTGGAAGGGAAAAGGGCATAAGATCTTCTTCAAGATGAGATAAAATACTAGGGGATGGAGAAGTTGGAAATAAATACTTGGGGCAGGATATATGGGCTTATAATTCAGTTTCACCTGCTGAAATGATGGTTGTTTGACAAAGAGTGAAAATAAAATCCTCTTCAAATTGGTGGAGTATCTTACTTCATTGACAAGGATTGATCTTGACATGGCTTTTCTCATTTGCCTCAACATCCTCAATCCCACTGTCCAAGTTGGGAATCATGTCAATCATGAAGTCAATCTTCTTCTGAGGGCTATAATGCTCCATTGGCATAGGGACTGACCCATGGAAAAGGTACCTTATAGCCAATTCCTAAATGCTCTTCATATGAGTTGTGGCCCTTTTATCTTACCAGGTGAAGGGTGCCATCTCAAAGTTTCCATGTTAAATCCTAAACTTATTATGAAGTCAACTTCCTCCAAGATTTTAATCTAGTTGATTTCACTGCAATGGATATTCTTCCTATTGGAAAATCTCCATGACCCGATTTGAATCCTGGTCCTTACATCGATATTGGGAAGCCATATAGAGCTGATGGGGTTTCAAAAAGTTATGTAATAGTTTGATCTGGAGGGAAGTGGATTGAAATATTATTTGGAGGTGGATCTGACTACTCGTTGAGGCTGCAAGTGTGAATTCCAAGATTGAGAATGGAAGTTATGATTGCAGAAAATTCATGGAATGGGAGAAAATGAAAGATGTGGAAGGAATAATGGATACAAATGGATGAGAAAAGGTAAACAGCTTCAAAGACATGGGTTGTTGACTTAGATGGAGTCACCATTATGTGATTTTGAAAGTGCCTCACAAGGTTGAATCTCACCACAAAACACATTCAACTTGATGAAATGAAGTGGTAATGTGCTTCAAACCTATCCCAGTCAGGTGTGCCAAAATTTTTGTGTGGTCACACGATGTTAAGATGTTGTTTGAAAATCACAAAGATGAGAAAAATATAACACCCAACAAGCATGAATGTTAGTGCAACTGAATGATGGGTTGAGACTCTCAGTGTGATTGCATAACATGGAGCATCTCTCAAAATGTGGGACTTTGAAATCGAGAGAGCTCTCTAGATGAAGGTCAGTTCCTATTCCTCTATTCAGGTGCACACATAAAATTTGTAGAGGATCTATTCTAAAATCTATTCTAACTTGCAAAGGAGACGAGGTTAAGAAGTTGTAAGAAATTAAACCTAAACTAATAGAGGTGATGTACTAAAGGAATGCTGATACACTGACTTTTCTATCAAACACAGACCATTAAAATGTAATACAACCACCATGCACAAGATAACCAATATTGCAATGAAAGATCAAATAAAGTGTAATGAACACAAGAGAGGGTTGAAATCATCCACATACAATGTATTATTGCTTCAAAAATTGATACAGAACATTACAATGGCCAAGAGGCAAAAAAAATTGCATTACAGTCTTAATAGAAGGTTCGAACTCCATGAATTTGTATGGCAAACTAGAGAATAAGGGAGGGTGCAAAACCAAAATATCCAACCCTTTACAATGAATCAAGCTCTTACCTTTATAGATGAAGAGAAGAGAGGAGAAGAATAAGGAGGCAGGAAATTTGATTTGGAAGCTCAACTACTAGCCATCAATGCCCCTACAAATCCACCTACAATCTGTCAATTCTAGTTCCTCTCTATGTCTTTTTGGTGTGTTGGAGAAGGTAGAATGATGGATCAAATCAGATCATGATCTAGGTAGTTGAAGAAATTTGGATCGTACGTATTAATGGCTTGAAAGATATTTTCCTATTTTTTACCCACCTATCCTTATCAAAATTAAAATGTTTCAGGATTCCATGGCATAGAGGATGTCGAGAGCTTTCCAATACAGTCTTCTCTTGCTCAAATACAAGCTTCCAGTAAAAATATATGGTCGTCTTAAGATTCTGCATCGAGACTGTGCACAATGCTCACAACGTAATCTTTGCAAAGAGGAGTCCGGATTCATGCAAATACCCACGTGGCAGCCTCATGTGAAAAGATCTAAAAATGACAGAAACCTCCCACAGCCCCGCAGGCCCGAAATTAACTCTTGCCCAAAAGCCTTCGCAAGCCCGTAACTAACACATGGTAGATTTGGGTGAAAAGTCTTCCCCAGGCTCTACCGACCTTCGTGTTGCAAAAAAATCCTGACAAGTCCAACCTCCCCACATGTAATTTAGGCCTGACACGTGGCACCTTCCATGCTTTGACCCGAGACATGGCCATGTGTAGAGTTTACGCACATGCTTGGGGACCACTTTTGGATTTTGCCTCTTGAAAAATGCACCAAAGAGACATGTGGCTGGCTTCCGCGGCCTTGCTCTGTTTCTTTTTATCTTCTTGCAAAGTTCCTTTAGTTTGGGCAGCGCCATATGTATGACCCTGGGACATGTGGAGGATTCAACACTCATTTTGGAAACTACCTTTGCAAAATATACTTTTGAAGTTGCATCATGCTGACACGTGGCTCCTTCTGCTGGCCTACCTCTGATTTATAATTTTCAACAGACGATTCTTCATTCTTCCAGGCTCTGGACACGTGGAGGTCCAGTGCACTTGTTTGAGTCTTTACTTTGGGTCACTCCTTTGAATTTACGTTCTGATGAGACATGTGGGGGACTTCCACAGGTTCTTGCTACTTAGTCGATTCAACTGCCAACTATGTCCCTTCTTTTCAGACCTGGGACATGTGGAAGCTCTACGCTTGCTTGGAGACCCACTTTTGGATTTACCTTTGAAGTTGTGCCGAGTTGACACGTGGGGCTTCCACTAACTCTCTTATATTTATCCAATTTAGGGCCTCGAGCGAACACTACCTCGTCGGGTTATGGGACACATGGAAGCTCTGCGCTTGTTTGGGGAACCGCCCTTGGCTTTGACCCTTGAAGGTGCGCCTTTGAGACATGTGGCGCCTTCCGCCGGTCTTTTTATACTTAACCGATTTGGGCCCCGCTGCCCATTTGACTTTTGTTGGACCCTGACTATGTTGCGAGCCTGTGCTTGTTTAGACACTACCCTTTGGAGTTAATCTTTGAAGTTGTGCCGAGTCGACACGTGGCACCTTCCGCTGGCTCTGCCCCATTTAGACTTTTCAACTACCAACTTTGTCTCCTTTTCTAACTTTTGGACACGTGGAGGGCTGACGCTAGTTTGGGGCTCGCTTTTAGGTCCTACCCCTGAACTTGTGTCGTTGAGGCACGTGGTTCTTTCCGTCAGCCTTAGACTTTTCAACGTCTAATTCAACCTTTTGAGGCTATGACCATGTGGAGGGCTGACGCTCATTTGGAGGCCTTGTTTTGGATGCACCTTTTGGAATTGAGTCATGTTGACATGTGGCACCTTCTGTGAGTCTGACGTTTGGCCCCAAGTTGACTCGTATGCGTTTAAGTCTGAAAACTTCAAGCCTTTCCCCGTTTTCCTCTTGTGAGCCTCTGGCCTCCTTTAATGTTGTTCGATTCTTCACCGACCCTACTCCTCCATTGTAGAGTCTTACCTGTAACCTGACTATTGGATTTGAAATGTGGGCTCGCAATATTGAGCTGACCCTTCGATTATCTCTTGTGCGGGGTCGTGTTTGATCAATTTTTCTCAGTGGGAAAAATTGGGATAACTGTAGTTAGTAGTAGCATCCACTAGAAGTTAATGGTACATACCAATAAATTACGACGTGCAAGGTATAATGTAAAAGGTAAATGTTTTTTATAAGTAGTCATGGTAATGTCAAAGTGTTAAGGTCATGGTAAGTAGGGTCTACGGGTCATAAATTAGTAATATCATATTGGTAATAATGATAAAGGAGTGATGCAATATATATTTTGAATATTTAATTTAGAGATAAAGTCTATAAAAGGTGGAATCCCAGGTATAAAGTATAAGGTTTATCATATCCTAAGAGATAATCTTACATGTAAGCTGAGAGTTGAGATATGTAATATGATTGGATGGAAGAGATTTCTTATCCTATCTTGGGGATATGATATATAAGCCATAAATTTATATAACTAGAAAGGCCACACCATCATTTAACACATAAGAAGGTTGTGAGGGTTAGTATGTGTAAGTAGTAAGAGTTCATACCATTATGCAGGGGTGTCAAATAATCTATCAAGAGGTCATTTGATTTATCTTATGAACATTTGCGCAAGTTGAACTTTAATCACATCATTAAAGATGATTCTTGGATTATCCCTACGGATCTTAAATCTTACCGAATCGATCAATTTAAGGGAAAGGTTACACAAACCTCTCCCATTATAAAGGTTAGTAAAAAAAGGTAAAAAAAGCAAAACACACAATGCACTATTTCCTACTAAGGGTTTCTCAATGTAAGGAAACATCAAAACAAGATGTACCTACAAAGGATATTATTTCATTGAAAATGTTAGTTGTTTCTCAATGTCTAACTGTTGAGCATTGAGTTGCACAAAATGTTAAATCTTAAATACAACCATTTACTCTGCTTAAAATTTCTAAAGAGCAAGCTCTCTATTGTGTTGCCGATGAATATTCCAATACAAGATAACTGCAATACAGTCTCGTGGAATCAAGCAATCAGGTGTCCATTGTTGTGTTAACTCCCATATTCATAATCAGTACCCCTCCAAGTGGGCACAATTATCATGTTTACACTTTTTTTAACCTCTTCATAATATTATAGGGTAGCTCTTACTTTTTATACAAATATGCAAAATATTAAACATTCAAATAATTAAATAATACAAAAAATAAAATATTTGCAAAAATACAAAATCACAACCTACATATGACTTGATTTGTTAGCTCTTTGTTTTACATATGTTGTTTTTCATATTGGTTAATCCCTTTTACATTCACGATGTATTTTAAGCTTGATGCAAGACATACCCAAATTGATACATAATGACGAGTGCCTACATAGTCCCTTCCTAATCAACCACGGTCTTTTGGGTGCATTTCTTACACTATTCAGGTGTTTTTGTTTCAATACAATTCCTCTCACTTATTCATTATGCTCAATATTTTGTATTATGTATATATTATTTGTTTGACTAACAAGACTAACATGTGTCTTGTGTAAGGCTAACTTCTCTTTCTCTGTGTATTTTTTGACCATTGTTTGCTATTTTTCTCATTTTTTTGATTAATTGATCGCTTGATGCCTTAATTTCTTCTTTATATGTGGCCTACGTGGCTTCACTATGTTTATCTTGTAACACTTTGGTATCCCATGTTTGTGGCTCTATGCTTCTTTTGTATGTGACATCACTTGTATACTTGTATATTTGCTTCTTTTTATGTGGCTTATGCATCTTATTTGCAATTGTCTTGTGATACTTTGGTGTTCTCTGTTTGCGGCTCAATGCCTTGATATGAGTGTTTCACATGATATTGTTGGTGCACTTATATGTTATATTACTTGTATACTTCTTTTCTCCATACTTGTTTTATCTTACACATTATTCTTATTGCAGTTGTTACTTGTTATTATTACTATCTTTTGTTCACCATGGTTTCCACCATATGAACCATCTTCTAGGAGTATGATCCTAATGGTGGCCACCCAAGATGAACCTCCATGTGATACAACACAAACTATCAAACTTATCTGATAAGGGTATACATCATTTCTTTTGAGCCACATGCTTTATTGGCACATCTCATGTGCCTTAAAAAAAGGGTCATCGAACAAGGTATTATTACATATATATGGATTATACAAGTAGAACCCACAACTTAAACATAGATTTATGTAGGGCACAAATCCTCAAAAAATAGGAACAAGTATAGAAAAAGGATAAAATTCACATTAGTACAAAACTGTCCACTCGAGATGAAATTGTGGTACGTCATTATGGTCTAGGAACTCACATTTCCACCGTGTTGGTAAATTGAGGTAAAATTTAAGCATACTCGAATACTTACATATTTTTAAAAACTTCTAGCACAAATTTAGATATAAATGACACAATTTAGAGAAAAATACAAGGGGTATGAGTACTTCATTCCTCCTTCACCACATCATTCAAATACAATTGTGGATAATAGGCTTAGGGACATGGGCCTTCTTCTCATCCCACTTTACTGAACAATTGCATACATTAAGACTCATTGCTATAATACATGGTGGGGGGATGAGATATGCTTCATTCCCTTTTTACTCTATTACTATTTGGACCTAGATCTGTTTGCAATGGTATGGTATAAAGGGTTGGAAGATATCAAAGTGGGTATATACTTTGTAGGTTATTATTTCTTTCCTCTCTCTTTGTGTGGGAAGATATTAGAGTCGCTAGATACTCTATAGGATGTTCTTCTCTCTTTTCGAGGTTATTTGGGACAAATGTCCTATGGTACCTTTTCTCAGTGTTGGGTCACACACACTAAATTTATCTCCTACTTTGGCTTCTCCTCTAGCCAAAATTAAGGAATGATCACCCCTAATCCTTTAAAATATAAAAAAGAACAAGAATCTCCTAATACGACAAGAACAAGAGATTCTCCCTTGAGAAAGTGAATAAATGTATTCCTTCTATGATTTGTCTCTCTTTATTTTACTATGCGAGATTCAATTTTCTAAGTTACAAATTATTATTCACATTCGAGTTATAATTCAACTTCTCTTACGGACATTGACTATACTTTGTGTTGTAGTCACTATGGAATATGCCCACAACAATGCAAGAGAAACAATAATATATATATATATATATAAAGTGTATGTGCACATTTGGGTATGTTTTTCCTTCAAGTATGTGATTTTCCATTCCACGCTTAAAGGGGGGGGAAAATGTAAACACTTTGGTAACTTTTTATCCTTTAGAAATGACAAGTTTGGATATGTTCCTATACTGAGACTTACACTGTGACATGCCTAAGCTTAGTTGAATACATCCTTATCTCTCTTGATGACTTGCTTAACTCCACACATTGTTCTGTTACTCACATCACTTAATGTAGATTATCTAAAGTAGCATTTTACTCTCAAGTATATTTCTTGAAATCTTGTTCTATCACCATGAATTTTCTATATGGAACTATATAATATGGGAGGATATTGTACTATGGATTGGTCTGACCTATACAATCATGTAACCTACCTTCTCATGAATCTTTTCTAAATTTTAAGTCAATTTATGGGTTGTTTCGATCTCCATTAGGTTAGCCTTAATGCAATGTTTAACCTACAAAATCCTTTATAAGCAAGTCTAATTCACCATATGAACTCACTTAGCATTTTTAAGAGCATACACTAGAAGTTACTTTCTGAAATCTATTAAAGATATCCTAAATATTCCTAAAGTAGCTGCACATCCTTTACATGACAGCCACCACATAGGTCTAAAACACTCAAATCATGTTAAAGAGTCTAGCTTTCATCCATTACTAGACCTCTAAAGGTGTCAAATTTGTGTATTAACAAGAACATGTTACTCCAAACATTGTTAAAGGTCTTAAGGGATAACTGGGATTATTTCTAGAACCTGAAGCACATCGCATTATATCACTATTGTGTTGGGCACTCTCTATTCTATCCATAGTTATGCCCACTACTAGTTATGTCAAGAGACACAAGGGTGTGATATAGGGTGGGATTAGATTAGATACATTATTTGTGACAACATTAAGAGAGCTACACGAGGCTTTCTCTTGCTCGAGGGGATTTATTGCAACGCATGGATTGATTCAATAAGGGTGTGGTCGTTGGGTTTAGTCCAATCTCACCTACACACAAAGTTTTCCTTTTGTTATCTAATCATTTTATGAAGTTTGTTATAGGTATTAAGGTTTCCTATTATTTTTATGCCATTATAAGTGGGTGTCGGAGGTTGTGTGAAAACTAACAACAAACACCAACGTTTAGTTCCAAACCAACAATAAACACTTAAAGTTACAGAACCTTGCCATTCCTAATTGCCAAAATTCTCATTTCCTAACCGTCAAAATCCACAGTGTCCAATATATACGTGTCATGATATAACTGGATAAAAATAGGTCAAGGGTCACATATGTCAGAAAACAGGTACGATTTTTTGCTGAGCTGTTGGCATTTGGTTGATTTGAAATGGTCCCGTATAGCACACACATTCCTGCCCTTGGCAACATGGAGGACCACTTGGGAGGCAAGTATAACACGTCTTCGAACCTAAAAACAATGAAAAATAACCCGCATTTTAGCTACATATGCGCAAGCCATGATATGCTCCATTCTCCTACTTAAATAGTGCTCTCTATTATTTATATGCCCAATATCAACAAATAGTGTAATCGTGAGATACCAAGTCCAAAAGAGTTCATCGATCGTACACAAAAGGAGGTCGATTGTTCGTAGAGTGATACCTAGAGCCTAGAGGCTGTAGAGCATATATGTCCTTCAATTTAAGGAAAAGTGTGAAATTCGAGGCCAGAAAAAGACGCAGCCAAAATATATCTGCCAAATATATATAAGTCCCACCCTAAAAACATATAATGCCAAAATATAGCTGACAAAGGTACGAGCTTCCAATCAATTTCCATGCGTAGGATACAAAAAGGCTAGGGCCAATGAAAACTCAGAGTCGAATAGGAAAGTAATTAAGTCCCGTCAAAGAGCGACAACCTTCCCGCGGAATACCCTGAATTACTGGCCCCCATCTAGCAAACCCCCATGACGAGAATCCACCCAACCCCAGCGCAGCTCGCCAAACCTCTCTCGGCATCTGTCATCGGACAGGAACTTCCGATGAAACTCCTGTTGTCCTTCTTCATTCTGCTCTTATACTGCAAACCCCTAAGAAACCCTTAAAACCATGGCCGAACGGAATTTCAGAACAGAGGAAGAGGAGAAATTATCAGGGGGGGATCCGTTGGATCGGACGCCTCCTCGTTTCCCCCGATGGACGCGCCACGAAATTCTAGTGCTAATCGAGGCCAAGCGGGTGGAAGAATGCAAGGGCCGCCGCTCCAGGCCGACGGACAGCTGTCCCGAGTCCAAATGGGCGTCGATTTCTTCCTACTGCAAGCGTCATGGCGTCAGCCGCGAGCCAGTGCAGTGCCGCAAGCGCTGGACGACGCTGTGGAGAGACTACAAGAGGATCCGCGACTGGGACTCGAACCACGCCGACCGCTCCTTTTGGCTTATGCGCAATGATGTGAAAAGGGACTCGAAGCTGCCGGCTTTTTTTGATAGGGAGCTCTACGATGTCTTGGAGAGGTCTATTGTTAGCGGGAGGAACCACTTCGGACGACCGCCTCCGCCAACGCCGCCGCCGGCGCAACCCGAGATTGTGCCGGCAGCGCTTGGCGGAACTGCCGCTGCGGTTTTGGAAAGCGGCGGGAGATCGGCGGTGGAGGAGGAGTTCGAGCAGCCGTGCGCGCGGGCGGTGGAGGAAGGGGATGAGGAGGACGAGGAGGAGGAGGTTGCTGGTACTCCCGAAAAAGAAGTTCTTGACAGCCCCTCCGCCGCACCCTCAGGTTAAATTCCCACCTCTAATTAGAATTTGTTCGGTTATAGAAACCCTGTTTTATTTAATTTGGTAAATTTACCCTCTTTCCTGGTGTTTTTGGCCTAAATTTTCCATAATCGGCACAATGTTAGTCTTAGTATTTCGTCTTTAGTTGTTTTGCGGTAGTTGCCTGTTTGGCTCGTAGTAATTTCATGTTTTTTTAATTGATAAATTGCTGGTTTTTTTTTTTGGGTGTTTCGCTTATACGTTAATTTTAACTTATTTTTTAAGATTTGATAAATTCCCGTTTTTCGGTGTAATCGTTGGCTTAGGTGCCACTGCCTCTGACATGTACCATCAACGTCACCCAGAAATTGCACGAGTTTTCTTTTATTGGCTATTGTCCAATTTTCCCTAAATTTGTAGAAATTATACTAACTAATTAGATTTTTTTTGAAAAAATATTTTCCTATTTCTTCATATTAAGAGTACCAACGGTTGTTGGATTTGCCGAAAAGATGTGTTTGAAGGAAATTCGAAGAATATATGTCATATTTTTTAAACTGATTTTTTTTTGCTATCCATTTCCAATTTGGAAACCTGTCCTTATGTGCTAGATTTTTTTCTTCGAGTTGCATCTGGTCTTGGGCATCGTGATATGAAGCCCCCGCCTGACAATGAATGGAGTAATGGAGTATTTAAATCTCTCACAATTTTCAACCATAGTTACTTACGACATTGAGATGACAATTTTTTTTCAAATTTTGGGGATGGCGGGGGACAACTAATTAAAATAATATAAAACTGTTTGAAATATACAAATAAAATGACTAAAATATGAAAATAACTTAGAAGAGACTTAAATAAGTTGAGATAAAACCATTTGAGACTTAAACAATATGAAATAAAACCATTGTGATTGAATAATTGACAATATCTGATATTCATATCGTTGATATAAAAATTTGAAATACATCAACAATTCTCACTAGTATGAAAAGATGAGTACAAGATACAACTCAAAATTGAGAATCATTATTTGAAATAACTTTCATGAACTCCTTGTTGGAACTATTGACCCCATCCTTAACGAAGATCCCAATCAATCTGTGTTGCATAGTACATCCCTTTTTATTTACCTTGGCTCCTTGGGATCTACATCCCACCTTGATGTTGGGGTATGCTTGTACTCAATTGTCTTGTGATCTATGGGACACAAAGCATTGTGTATGGTTACGAAGCTTCTCTGCTCTTGTAGAGGTATGTCTATTCCTCTTAACAGAGGGGTTCCAACCATATGTTGACCAATTCCTCATAGGAACATAGGAACTACAAACTTGGGAAAGGAAGTGAGTTGCAAGTAGGGATGAGATTTGATGTCCACCCCAGCGTATTAATGATTTTGTTGGACAGTTTAACATTTTGATAGAACACGTTATTACGGGTTCTAATCACCGTCAACTACACCAAAGTAACTAAATGTAAAATGTAATTAAAGCAATAAACTTTTTTCAATTTTTCCAAAAAATATATTGAAACTATTTAGGAAAAGAAAGGATCAGATCCATTGTATCTTAATTAGCTAAATGAGTCTACTTTGTGGAGCATATTTAATGAGCTAAAGGGCACAAAAAAGGAATTTTACATCGACAAAATCTTATGCAATAATGAAAGGATGGATAAATGAGCAATTTGAAGCTGATAAAAGATTTGTTCTAAAATCCAAATTAGGAACATCAAAGATCAAATCAACCCTGGTGAAACATGATCGATAGGAATGTGAAATGGTGATGTCTAAAAGTGCCCCATAAACTCTATCACAATATATTTGAATATATCAGTGGAAGAGGAATGGGGGATGATAGACTGGTATTTGTGCTTGCAAAATATAAGATTGTGAAAAGAATTGGGAGAAGTTTGTAGTCAATTAGGTATGTTGGAAGATGAAAAAAGGTTGATAGATTGACAATTGTGCGAAATAGAAATATTTAGGAGACATCTGGATAATGAAAATAATTGAAAAATATTTAGAGAAGTCATGTCCTTTTTTGGAAAAGGGTAATAGTGGGGGTTTAGAAAGGACCCAGATCCTTGTACAAAAGGCCATAAGGCTAGATAAAGCGATGAAGCATGATAGAAAAGAAGCCCACAGACATCTGAAGACAACAACCACAAACGCACAAAGAAGAAAAAAAACATGAGAAGAGAATAAAAAGAAAGGCGGTAGCCCCAATAGCTGCAGCACAAACATATTACATAAGAGGATCCCGACAATGGGATCGTAATCTCATTTTAGAGGGAGAAACTCCTTTCTTTTTTCTATTAACGACTGTCCAACCATCACTCTTGTTGGGGTACAAATTTTCATCTGGATAAGTTGGAAGACGAGAAGCAGAGGACTCCTTTGTTCCAATTGACAACTTCTTTAAGCAAATGTTGTGAGAATCTGCCCCCGAAGGAAGCGTGACCACCTATTCATCCTTTCCCGAGCCATCCAACCCAGCTGCAGGGGGGAAATGTGAGTCTCATTCGGAATCTGAACCTTTTTGGCTTCTAAATCACGTTCTTCTTGAACCTTTGCCGAATCTACCAAAGAGAGATCTAAATCATCCTCAACAATCAACTCGCTGGGTTGGAAATCTTTCCACCAAGAAACTTTTTCTTTTAATTTCTGCTTCACTTTCTGGCAATCTGAAGCAAGATGCCCTAGGGAAAAACATTTCTGGCATCTGACGGGCAAGCCTTCATAGTCAAGTGGTTGTGACTAAATCCGATCCAAAACTTTGATATCAATGGAAGCAGGTAAATCGAGAGAGGTATCCAGATCTACTAAGATACGCGCATAGGTCGTATGAGTGTAGAGTTCCAATTTGTAATCGATGGGCAAAAGCTTGCGCAAATCATGGCCAATATCAGCGAAACACTCCTTTCCCCAGAATTGCTGTGGGAGATGAGGTAAACGAACCCAAATTGGCTTGACATTGAATACAACAGTAAGAGGGTTGAAAGACGGAAACCACAACTTCATCAACAAATGGTGGTTCTGTAGTTCCCAAAGTTTGGAGAGGATAGAATCTCTATCTTCAATAGAAGTAAAAGTCACAATAAAAAACCCCCTTGCATAGGGGTAAATATTAACCTTACTGGACAAGAGAGGGCATTAGTTCGAAGTAATCCATGAATGAAGAAGCGACAGTCTAGGCCAGAGGCCGTTGAAGCAGCAGATCAAACCTTGGTTGGAGAAAAATTCGTCCGCCTCCAACACCGACTCCCCACAGGAAACTGAGGGAGAGGATTTGGCAGCAGCAAGAGGTTTAAAATACGAAGAAATAGAGGCACCCGCCGCAGCCTGCAAGAACGAGTGTTTCACCTCGGCTGAATCCAAAACCCGCACCAAATTTGGACCATTCGAAGGGCACCCGCCGCAGCCAGCCGTACCACCAAAGCCAAAGGCCATGCCACCACAACCAACGCACCCTAAGAACCAAAGTCACCGCCAGTAGGGACTCCATTACCAGTCGCAACAGGAATCTTGGAAGAAAACAACGTAGAAGCAATGCAGCTAGGGTTCGGGGAAGGGGCCATGATGTTGTTTAAAAAAAGGAGTAACACTTAGAGAAGTCATGTCGTTGATTAAGACTTCCAACAAAAATAAATCAATATTTATTTCAATTATAAAGGGCATTTAGAAAAAATCAGATATAAAACAGGGGAAAAAATCCTATATTCAAAATAAAGCAAAGAATTAACTTACTTGTGATTGAATTGGCCATTGAGTGTAAACTGATTGTCCCTGTCCATTGACAAAAAATATGCCTGATCCTAATCTTCTCTTGTGGCCCCGCCTCTTCAATGGAAAAGTGCTAATTACTAGCGTCACTGACACTACAAAAAGGCGCCATTGCCGACAAGATGGTAACTTTGGTGGATGTTGATGTTGTTAACCAGTGAGCACTTCACTAGCAACAACATCCTCTAGTCCAAGAGTTCCAAACTAAATTCACATCTATTTTATTAAATGCTTGTAGACTCAGTAGTAGTAGACTTAATCATTCGAATCTTGAATTATTGTGGAAAGATATTCGTGTACGGTATATATTTATTATATATCAAATATATGGTTTTAAATTTCAATAGAGTTGAATGTGAATCAATTGAGTGGTGGGGTGGCATTTGTGACTGCCGATTGGTGTTTAAACAGGTCTTTAATTCAACCAATTGCCAACTTCATATCCTCATAACTGGCTGAAAATTGCTAGGTTAGATATTATTCAAAATTATGTTTAATTAATATAGCTGGATGACATTTTGATGGTTTCATAAAAACACCCGAGATAAGCGTCAAATCTCATCTCTGATGGCAAGTGTTTGCAGCGGTCTTGGATGCCCATATAGTCGCCACCACCTCATTGGCTTCTCTTGTGCCAATGTGGGCCTATCCATCCTAATTGAAGATTTGTAGCCATCAAGATCAGCAAAGCCTCGTCTGTACTATTCATTTTTGTAAGGGCCTTCATAAAGCCCTTCATCTCCTCATCATCTAGAGGAATAACTCTATCTGGCCTCTCCACATGCCATTTTCAATTAAGTGCATATGCAACCATATGACGTGGCGTGTTTAACTTCTCCCACCAATGTTGAATGATGGGTTGAATATACTCATGGTAGAACTCACTTGAATAGCTGCTTTCATTTGGCCAAGCATGCTATCAATGCACTCATATATCTCACCAAGATTGGGGCTATCAAAATCCCCATATTTGATGATGCTAAAAATCAAAGATATATTGATGTGATGTATTTTACATTGGCTCAAAATGTCTCTCTCACCACCACTTCACTCTCTTCCCTTGTTCTATCTTGGACTCATTCCACTTATTCAATCTTGTGTCATGATCATAACTTGTTGGGGCTCTTGCAACTTAAGTATCCTTTTCAACAAAATAAAGTAGGATGTAAAGCCGTTGTCAACTGGTTTGAGGAATTCCTCCCTCGTATAACTTCGAAAGAGTGCTAATGATGTTTGGTGATTGCATATGAACATTTGCACGTCCCTGGCCTGAACCACTATCTTTCTGACCCAATCAATCTTTCTTACATTTTTCAATACATTGTTCACGGCATGCACGCAACACAGGGTCCAATAAATTTGATTGTAGGTACCCTCCACTTGTTTGTTTGTTGCTCTGCATGCATAAGTTGCATCTATGATTATTTGTAGAACATTTGCAAGGCCAACCTTCTCAATTAGTTCCTTTGAAATCTGAAATTGAAACTCCACATCTTTCCACTTTAATTGCTGTCAAGAAATATGGTCCATCTTTATAGGAGATAATGATAGTGATGAGTGGGTAGTGTCTAATATCCATCCGTCCACCCATCCATGACAATGTTGCATCCGTGCGACACCCATGTGGCCTTCATCTCTTTCATTAATTAATTAATTTTGGAATGGTTTCCATCTAAGATTGTTGTTATGAGTTTGGTGTCTCCAAAGGACACAACTTCAACATGCTTTTGTTACCTTAGCGATAGCTTCCTTGTAATAAGGAGAGCGAGCAACATTAAATGGGATCCCAACAGTGTAGAAAAATTTCTCAATAGCATCAATGACGTCTTCCCTTGCCTTCAAATCAAACATATCGACAACTAAATTGGGGGCAGCCCCCATGACTTTTCTATTGCTTTCCACTTTTGTCACCCTAGAACCAGAACTTGCCAAATTATTCTTAAAAGTCCTACGAGAGCCACAAGGTATGGTAGTGTCAGTGCTAGTACCATGAACTTTTGGAATGTCGTTTGTGACATTTCCATAATAAAGCTTTACCATCTTTGCTCTTTGATCAAGTGAAAGAGCCTTACAAACACCAAACCCCTTTCTTGTAAGGTCTAACAAGTGTGCATTCTTCTTGGTGATGCTACTGTGCCAAGTACATGAACAAATGTCGCACTTCCATACTTTACTCCCCTTCCAAATTTGAGGTTTGCAACTATATGAGCAAATTGTTGTAATGACTTCCTTTTATCAAATGGTCCCATGGCAATATTGACCAACATTTGGGAGGGGCAATTGGTATTTTCAACACTCACAACTAAACTGTCAGTTTGTGTTGCCAGTACATTTTGTCTCACTCCTTTGCCCCCCACTAATGTCACCATTGATGCTGACACTTATTTCACTCATGTCCTCCTCTGATTCATATTTAAAAGAACTCATTTTGATTGTTGTGGTTGCAGTGATTTAAAAAACTACAACTAAAAAATTAGCCGATGAATTCTAATAAAAAATAAAAACGTTTTTTTTAAAACATAAACATTGCATTTCAATGAAATATTTAAAAACAATAAACATAAAAAATTAATGTTATAAGTTATAACCCTAACAACTAAACCCTAAACCTATTTTGTAAAAACAACTTTACATACAAAAACGAGTACAAATACAAACAACAATTTTGTGCTTTTACAAACAACAATTTTGCTTCTTGAATTGCATTTTAATGTGAGTTGTAAAGACTAAAGAGAAGGTATGTAAACTTATATGTACAAACCTCTTGCACTTGTTAACTCTTGATTTTCCTCTTCCTCTTCCTCTTTCACTTACCCTTGCTCTCTGCTTTGACACTTTTCCTCCTCTTCTCTTTGCCAAAGTGTGAATTGTGATGTGGAATGATACCTTAGACTCATTTTATAAGTTAAAGTGTCACTTTTAGGGGTTAGGGTTATTTCGTTATGTGATCTTTTTTATAAATAACGTTTAAATAACCAGAAACTGCTACATAAGGTTTTTAAAGTAAAAACAAAGCAAAATTAGAAATGCATGTCTAGATGCCCATTGACCATATTGGGGACGTGTAGATGCCCCTCATACTAACGTCTAAAAATAAGGGGGACATCTCAAAGACATCTCCCTAAAATGCAAGGGATGTCCCATAGATGTCTCCCAGGATTTCATGCATATTTGGAAACATGGGGGGACATTCCCTGCCATCCCAGATGTCTCGTACACCATTAATTCGGAGGGAACGCGTCCCCACATAACATTTGCTATGTCGTTTGTGGTTTGACAACCATGGCTCTCCTTCGAAACCCAATTTTCTTGTAGCACATTAGCTCATCCACCATTCGACTGTGGTAATTTCATCCTTACTATTATCAAAATTTAGATAATTTTGATTCTAATTTGCATTTTGTATTTAGAGTATAAACCAGAAAGAAATGGCCAATACAAACACGATGGAGCATCTAGAGTTGAAATTGATGGGCTACACTTGCTTGTCAAAGAAATTGTTTGTGATAGATTTTACTTAAAACTTGCTCTTCATAACTTATGGTTAAATGCTTACAATTTAATTTTTCCAGACTTACCTTTAAATTTTAAGAACTGTGGAGATGTCAGATTGGCTAACCTGTACGAAGAAAACAACTATGGATTTTCTGTCTTGGACAAATGGTTATCAGCGTTTTATTATTGAACTGTTACCAATGGTACGAAGAACAAATACCCATTTTCAGTCTGGACAAATGGTTATAGATTTTATTATTGGCTACCAATGCACGAAAACAAATACCCATCAGTCTGTCATTGATTTCCAAATTGACACTATGCACTATTCATATATAAAATAACATGACAAACAAATGTTAATTATGTGTTATGCTAGTGGACCTCAACTTTACTAACCTAGCAAGAACTACACACCCTGGAAAATATGATCTTAATTTGTGGGGAATATATACAAATACTGACCTACAAATTCAAGCCCTAAGGTGCCTGTTGTTTCTTGCTTGGAATTGTTAAGTACTATCTGCTGGAGGTTAAGAGAGGGGCTTGGCTTGATATTCTCATACATGGCTTAATGATTGTGGTACGGTGAGGCTCTCTTACTACCTGAGAAAAAAGCGGTTTAGAAGTGAAGTAATATTAAAATAGCTATTGGGAATTGTTGGATTAAAATTATGAATGCTTTTAGTCCAACCACGAAATAAGCATTGCGCAAAATAGAGACTTGCAGCCAAACCTAGAATAGATTGGTAAGAAGGTATTTGTAAGCTTTGTAGTACCAATAAAATGAAAATGAATTGTTGTTACTTTTCTCAATTGTTTGGACATTTTTTGATGATTTGTCACAAATGTCCAAGCAAAAATATCTACTTCATATATAATATAACACAATGAACAAATGTTAATCATACATGTCACACAAATGGCTCTGAATATTGTTAACCTGGCAAGGAATACACCCTAGAGAATATGACGTTAATTTACATGGCAAATATGCGCAACCTGCCTTCAAATTTAAAATCCAGGGTGCCTATTGCTGCTTGCACAGAGTTGGAAGTACTACTTGGTGGAGGTTAAAATAAGGGGCTTGGCTTGAGATTCTCATACATAGCTTAATAATTGCTGTGTGGTGTGTGCCTCAGATTATTACACGGGTTATAAGATTATTAAAAATTAACGATAATATCAAAATAAATACCAAGAATTGTGAATCTCTAGATTAAAATTATGAATTATGAATGCTTGGTTTTGGCTTGAGATTCTCATACGGAGCTTAATGATTGCAGTTTGGTGTGTCTCAGCTTATTCCATGGGATATAGGATGATTAAAAGTTAAAGTAATATAAAAGTAATTACCAGAAATTGTGAATCCCTGGAGTAAAATTATGAATGCTGTTAGCCTAACCACAAAATTAGCATTGTGCAAATCAGAGGGACTAGCAGCCGGGACCTAAAATACATTGGAAAGAGGTATTTGTAACCTTTTTGATATTGATAAAACGAAGATGAATGGTGCTTGTTACCATTCTTAAGTGTTTTGGACATTTTTGACAATTGTTTTTTTATCTTACAACTTCTGACATTGCTTGTCATTTTAATGCGAATTAAAATAGTTGGTTGTTTAATTTTCGAAGTTAATAGGTTTCTTTAGTTAAATAAACTGTAATTTTGTAATGCAACTAGCAATTGCAGCTCGAGGTTCAATGGAGATGCCGATAGGGATGGGATGGATGGTGTCATGTGTGAAAATGTGAAAATATAATTTATGAAAGGAAATAAAGAAAGTTATGTGCATGTAGCGGGCAACAAAAAATTCAAACAATATGCAACTAAACATTTGCGAAAAAAGTTTAATTTGAAATGAGTTTCTGTATATTCCAGAAATCAAGGTAATTAAAATGAGGTGTTTCAAATACTGAAAATTAAAATAAAATGAACATTACAAAAACCCTACATTTGAATTATTACAGCAATCTAAAGAATGAAAAGTTTTTACTCATTATACGAAGCATTAACATGCAACACACACATAAAGAAGGGAACTGAGCACACACCAATTATTGGTCTGAAACTTTGAACACTAATAGTATGGGATTTGTTCCCAAAATTTGATTATTCATGTACAATGCAAGAGTAGCAAAAAATAGTATGGAAGCATGTTTGCCACTGTATGCAAAAGTTTGAACCTTGGAATGACAAGTGAATGTAGTTCTTGTTGCACTTTACATATTGAAAATTCAGGGGAGACCTGATCTTAAAAAACCGAAGTTTGTAAAAGATGCCCTGAAGAATACACAGTACTCTGCTTGCGCATGATTCCTATACTTTCTCACTCTCAAACAGTTGCAATATTTAATTCCCAATGCAAAATGGCAAGGCTACAGAAGTAAAAAATCCAAGTCTGGTAAAGATGTTTGACATCATCTAATTGGCACAAGTGTTTCCCAGAGCAGACGGATGATAAGATTGCTAGAGAGAGTTAAATCCTACTAATTTATGTAAAGGCCATGGAAACCTAACAATTCTCCTTCCATGCTAATAGAAATGCCATAAACATTCAACGGAGCTAAGTAATACTATTTTGACAAACAGGTAGAAGAACAAGTGCCATTTCCAATTTGAGAAAAGGTATGGCTTATGAGTATTGGCCTTGAGTGAAATATATTTACAAATTATGGCAGTAGCACTAAAAAGGGAGGAAAACATCTTGTGGAGAAACCAGTGAACAATTAAATAATTGGTTGTTTAAATTATCAAAGTTAATAGGTTTCTTTAGTTAAATAAAACTGTAATTTTGTAATGTAATAAAAAACGGATGGTATGGTTGTTTACTTTACAAGACAATTTATAGGACACATGGCCCAATTACAAGAAAAACATTGAGAGTTGTAAAAAACCTCAAAAAAATGGTGAAACGAGGTCTACAAAAAACACCACCAATACATCTATTGACTATGTAATGCATAGTTACCTAAGACTCCGAGACGGTGGGACGGGGTTTTTGAGACGACAATATTTTTTTCAAATTTTGGGGATGGCGGGGGGAACGGGAAGGGGATGGCTGATAAAAAAAATTAATTTTATTAATTTTTACAAAATATAACATAATAATTTCAATAAACTATAGACTTAAAACTGAAAATTTGAAGATTGAGACCATTAATGATTAATCCAATTATTCATCACATAAGCCAAGGTCCAAAATTGCTATATATTCAATGTTCAATATGACAATGAAAAATTAAAAACAACTACAAGTCTTCAATAATCAGCATGAGAAGAGTACAACTACATATGTTATTAAATATTATGTCATAAACTTATAGTCATAACTCAAAAGTACATATATGATATTACATAACCAAAATGGCAACTCAATAATCACTATCAGAGTCCTTTGAAGGAACACTCGCGAACCACTCCTTTTCACGTTTAGGTATCTGTATCAACATCATTTACATTTTCAAAGGAGATATCAACCAATCCTTGTTGCTCCTTATTACAATGAGTGTGAGATGTACTTTTTTATAAGTTTTTAGAGGCTTTTAGGGTTGGGGTAAAGCAATGACATATTGGAATAAATAAAAGAATAAAACTTTAGCTTTAGCTCTAAGTTTTTATTTTGTTTTTTTAAAAATATTTAGAAGAGGGACAACATAGGAGACGTTGTGATGTCCTTGAGACGTATAAAGCAATGACATATTAGAATAAATAAAAGAATAAAACTTTAACTTTAGCTTTAAGTTTTTTTTGCTTTTTTTTAATATTTAGAAGAGGGAGGACGTAAGGGACATCGTGACGTCCTCGGGACATCCCTCATTACGTCCTCCAAATTCTGAAGCACTTGGGATGTCCTGGGTGCATCCCTTGACCTTAGGGGATGCCCCCTCTTTTTTTTAGAATTCTGGAACTCTGGGGAAACATCCTGTCCCCGTCCTCGTCCCCAAGTCCTTGGGACGTCTAGGACGGCTGGAAAAGGGGGGATTCGCGTCCCTGCGTAACACTGATGTAATGTTAGCAACCTTACTGACATTGGTTGATCATATTATTGAGCATGCCTTATCTTGGTGGAGTGTTTGGTATGAAGCTTCCCATCCAACATTACTATCTTCCTCCTATTTCTAACCTCATTCCAAAATCTTTTGTTTGTGGTGATCAAACCTAATCCATGGGTAAATTAAAGCTTATTGTTGATGTCACATCCCACATTGACTCCCTTAGTTTGATGGTTAGGTAACCGTCAAGACGTGGGTTTGATCGTCAACAAAGAACACTAGACATGAGATTAAGTAATAAATGTTGATAACATTGTTTGACTTAGAAGTTGAATATCTTTTGCTTTCAAGTTAATTGAATTACAATGAACGAAAGCTTGGTTCTTATATCACCTTATGGGGTGGTTAAGTAAATGAAGATAATATTGTGTCACCAATTCAAGTTTGGTTACTTTGCAACTATATGGAATTTTGTGCTTGATTGATTGTTACTAACCCTTGCATGGATTTTTCTTGTAAGTTGTGATATTCAATTGTATGGGATTATGTTATATTGACTATGAGACTTTGGAGGAATTAACCACTTTAGGAAAATCAGGGACATTGTTTTGGGATTTTAGTCCTGCTTGCCGCTTGAGGAGGCAATCATTATGTTATAAAATACTTGAATGAGATTTTGATTTATATCATAATTTCTCACTTGCACAATATGGCGAAAGACTCCTCGTGGGATATAGTGATTAAGAATTATCGCTATTACATTTCAATCAGATGTTTTTGGTTTGTTAGCATGATATAAGTGGCATATTAGCTTGACTTCGCATTTAGAACCATCACATGTGAAATACCGCCTGAAAGGTTATTGGGTAAGGAACGTTATATTGGCAATGCTTTTGGAATTATTGACTAATGACTAGATAATCGATTAAAGTGGGTGATCCCCACCACGGGCATTAGTTGGCATAAGCCATCATAAAGCTTTGACATTGTTATTATTTTTTGCTTTTGCTAGGAAGAAAATAACGACCACTTTTAAGAGAGACAGGTCTTGGACCCAAATGCATTTCAAATATATTTGAAAGGACTTTTGAAGTCTGATTTTAGGGTTAATGTAGTTTGCAAACCAATGCCCTATCATCATTTTGGTGGCCGGCCAATTAGAGGAGTGCATAGGCCGCTAGAAAGTGGGAGTTGGAGACTCCATTGTTGGCATATGCAGGGTAAAGGAGGTCACCTAAATACAATAATCAGGCCAAGACTGCAGTGATGTATGTAAGTGGAGACCTTGTTGAGGGCATTATTTGTTTTTTCAACTCAATCAGCCAATTTCTTCCTTGTGCGGGTCGATCTGAAAGTGACTGCAAAGAAGATTAAGGGTTTTGAAATCAAATCAGGGGATATATTCATGAAATTTGTTGTTTGGGAGGTTTTAACTCAATGCTAGTGAAATAATTTCACACAGTTACCATTGGTTGGGACTTTGTACTGATGGCCGTGTGGAGGAGGCATAGGGGTGGCAGCTTGGACGCTGGCGCCAAGCCATGGCAGTGCCAATCTCTTCTTCTTGTAGGCATGCTTCTCTCTTCCCTCCAGGCTTGATGCAAACGAAGCCCTTGCTAGAATGGTTCGCCAAAGAAAACTAAATAACTAAAATGGAAATGATAGGGGCCTGATATGGTTGATTACGAATCTCAGCTGGTTATTTATGTGGGTTTAAACTTACATGGATATTGTGTTGGTTACTTGCAGCAGCAGGGTTATTCGGTTATATTCTTGAATGCTTGTTTATTCATGATCTGGTTGGGCATACCCATGAGATGTAGCCAAATTTTATGACAGCAGTGAATTGATTTAAAATTAATTTAATTCTTAAGGGTGTTTGTAGCCCTAGATGCTTGCAAAACTGGGTATACGGCCTATACACCCCAATATATTTTGATATTTTTCCATTGGGTGTTTTCATTGATGTATTTGGGAGGGCATACCCATGCAAAGTTACCAATTTTTGTGACAAAAGCAGGTTGATTTAAAAATAATAAAATGTATGAGTGTTATAGCTTTAAACGCCTGCAAATTAGGGGTAAACAGCTACACACATTTATATATTTCAATATTGCTATTGTGGATGTCTTTCATTGATGTGATGGTTGGGCATACCCATGAGAGGTATCCAAGTTTTATGACAGGAGTAAGTTGATTTAAAAATATACATGTGTTTATAGCCCTAGATGCCTGCAAAACTGGGTATACGGCTATACACACCTATATATTTTGATATTTTGTTGTTGGGTGTTTTCATTGATGTATTTGGGAGGGTATACCCATGTGAAGTTGACAAATTTTGTGACATCATTTGGTTGATTTACAAAAAATGAAACTTATTTTGAATGTTTATCATTTTAGACCCTGCAAACCAAGGTTATACAGCTATACCCATTTTTATGTGTTGACATTGTTATTGTGGATGATTGCTTGTTGATGCATTTAGTTGGGCTTATAGCATGAGAGGCTATCAAATTCTGTGATATTGAATTCTCTTTGCTGTTTGAGAAGTTATTCTTTTGGAAAAATTGATGAATATATGATGTTGGTCGAGTAATTTTTGGTTGAATCAACCTATGGGCTTAGGTGGAATTTTTAAGATATCTACTCATTATGATCTCTTCTGATGATATGAGAACTAAGGGTATTTTGAGTTATTGTTGTTTCAAATTGTTTGTTGATAGATTGCAAGGAAGGTAAAGGCATTTCAACTATACACCAGTATTACGCGGGGATGCACACCCCCATCCCCAAGCCCTTTTAGGCATTTTGGGGACTTAGGGATGGTGACAAAATGCCCCCCCTGCACTTGGGACATCTTAGGTGCTTCAAGATTTGTAAACGCTGTTGGGGACATTGTGACGTCCCTGGGACGGTCAAGGGATGTCCCCTACAACCCAACCACTTTCATCATAATTGTTTAAAAAAAAAAGCTAAAACTTGTTTTTCTTTTTAACTAAAGGCCTATCACTCAACCCTAACCCTAAAACACTCTTTAAAATTTTATAAAAAGCATAACCTACATTCATTATAATCATAGAAAACAAAGAGCAAAAGGTGTGTACAAAGATTTTTTTTTTTTAAATTTCCAAATGTAAACTTAAAGTGGGTTAAACAAGGGAGGGCATTGCTGTTTTGTTAAAATTTCCAATTGCATACATCGTTTTTTATCCCCTATTTCCAAATGCAAAATCAAAATGGGTTAAACAAGGGGACTGCGTTGATGTTTTATTTAAATTTCCAAGTGCATACATAACTTTTTTTTATATTTCCAAATGCAAAATGGGTTAAACAAGGGCATTTGCAATTTTGTGCATTGTTGTTTTTTTAAATTTCCAAGTGCATACATTACTTTTTTTTTTAAAATTTCCAAATGCAAAATGGGTTAAACAAGGGCATTTGCAATTTTGTGCATTGTTGTTTTTTCATTTCTAAATGTGAATTTCAAAGTGGGTTAAACAAATGCATTAACATTGTTATTTATTTATTTTTTTGAATTCCAAATGCTAAATGGGTTAAACAAGGGCATTGTTCATTGCTGTTTTTTTTTTCAGATACAAACTGGTTTAAAATTAAAAAATTAAAACAAGGGTGTTTTTTTAATCTCCATATGCAAAGTGTGTTAAAAACTTTAAAATGCATAGTTATATTGCTCCTTTTAAATTATTGCAGCACAAAATGAGTTCAAACGACGAGTATAAATCAGTTTTGAGATGGGTGGGGTTATGCAAGGAGAAAGAACTAACAATTTACATGGGAGTGTTATCAAATTTAGCTGCCCCTCCATGATGTTGAACAAATATGCTAGAGGACTGTTTGACAAAAAAAACTTTGAAATAATTTGCTCTAATTGTTGAAGGTCTTAGATCAAACACTTATGGGGGGGCTAAAACATGAAAGTACAATATATGCTCATTGATTTGGTTGGGCAATATTACTAGGTTGAATGTGCACTTATAGCATATCTCGGGGAAAGTTGTTGTCCTATATGGACAACTATCACTTGAAGAGAGGGCAAAGATGGTGATGTTGTATAATGAAGATACGATAGAAAAAGTTCTAACAGTTTGTGGTGTTGGTGTTACCCCTTCTTGTTTTCACTCTTAGAGAAATCCTAGGAGTAGTTGTTCAAATACTTCAACTTATGAGGTCACTGAAGTGGATATTTTAACTAGTAGGGGGAAGAGGAAGGTTGTGGCCTCTGATCTAATTGTGGACATGTAAGTTATAAAGGCTAGGGATGAGACTGATAATGCCATCAAAAAATTCTTTTATGCCACTGACAACCCATTTTATGTTGCTCGCTTTTCTTATTACAAGGAGGCTATGCCTAAGGTAGCCATAACAAGTGTAAATTATTTGTTCCCAAGAGACACAAAGTTGAGGACCACAACCTTGGATATGAACTTTGCCAAGGTTAAATTATTGCACATGGGTCTCTCATGGTTGCAAATTACGGATAGGTGGATGGATATTAGATGCCACCCACATAAATATCATTGTTTGATGTAGAGAGGGTCCTTACTTTTTGAGGGCTATTGACTGTTTAGGAAAAAGAAGAAAAAAAATGTAGAGTTTCAATTCACGATTTTGCGAGATGCCATTGAGGAGGTTTTCTTGCCAATGTTGTATAGGTTATTATAGATGCAACTCACGTGTGCCGGACAACATTTAAGGTTGTTGAGGCTCACTAATAACATATATTTTGGACCTCATGTTGCATGCATGCGATGAACAATGCATTGAAAAACATTAGAAAAGTTGATTGGGTCAAAAGTGTAGTGACAGATGCTAGAGCGGCGCAGATGTTCATTTGCAACCACCATCATTAATACTCTTTCACAACTTTTGGAGGAAGAAATTCCTCAAGCTAGTAGACATGAATTGCATCCTACATTATTTTGTTGGATAGGATGGTTGAGTTTCAAGATCCTTTGTATGGTCATGACATCATAGTGGTCTAGGTGGGATGTGTCCAAAAGAAAGCACGAGAAGAAGGTGAAAGCAAATGGTGTTGAGAGACATTTTGGACAGACGTGAGATACATCACATCGATTGTATCTTTGGTTTTCACTATGATAAAATATGAAGATTTTGAAATCCCCAACCTCGATGAGATATACGAGTGTATTGATAGTATGCTTGGCCAGATGAAAGTTGCTATTTGGGCAACAGTTTCCATCGTTGAGTGGATGGAGGTGGGAGAAGTTGAACACCGATTTATACATGGTCACATATGCACTAAATCCTAAGTGGTATTACGAGAGGCTTGGTAAGCATTGTCCCTGTAGATGGCGAGGTGGCGAGGAAGTGTTTCTAACTTTCTTGAAAGCCTTAAAAATATGTATAATGCAGAGGATGGTTCACGAGTCAGAATTGATTGTCTCAAGTTTGCTTATCTTGAAGGCTACAAAACTTTGACAAAAATAGATAGGGGCACATTGGCACAAGAGAGTCTAGTTAGTTGGTGCCACATGCATGGGCCTCTAGGATTGCTGCATACACTTGACAATTGCCTTCTTTCTCAAGTTTCTAGTTCCTTTGCTTCTTAGAGAAATTGGTCAACATATGGGTGGATCCACTCTCTTAAGAGGAACAAACTTACCTTTAAGAGAGTGGAGAAACTTTGATGTTGTACATGGTGCTTTGCGTCTCATGGATCACAAGACACCTATGTACAAGGAGAGACCAACATTATAGTGAGATGTAGATCCCTAGGATTCAAGGCGGACCGACAAAGATCATGGGGATTGGTTGAGATCCCCATTGCAGGTGTAGATGATGCTGATATTTCTAGTGATGAGGAGTGGTTCACAAGTATTCACTCAGAGGACTCTGACTATTGAGTTGCCATTTCTATTATATACTTATGACATAATAACATATGTACTCTTCTCATGTTGATCAATGAATACTTGTTTTTCATTGTCATATTGTTGATGTATCATTGTATCGCTATCTAGTATCAATGTATCTCGATTGTAATTTCTATGTTAATGTAAATGACTCAATATGAAACATTGAAATATGAATATTAAATATATCATTTTTGTTTATGTGATGACTAGTTGGATAAATGGTTTCAATGTTCAGGCTTTCAGCTTTAAGTCTTAGTCTATTCATGTTATATTTGATATATATATATAAAATTATTTTAGTAGTTGTCCCCTAGCCGTCCCCAAAATTTGGATTTTTTTGCTGTCTTGGAAACTCAATCCCTACATCCTACTGTCCCAGAGTCTTAGGTGACTATGCTATATGCTGACTCTATTTTATAATGTTTTAATTAATGCAAGATTTGAAGGGTTAGATCATTATAAAAAAATGCAAGCAATTTTCTACCTTTTGAAGAGCAGCTAGAAGAATTTCATGACCTGTTGTGTCTTACATTGCTTCAGAGATAAATATAATTATTCCACTATGTTTTCAGCTGTTTTAGGTATTTGTAGTAAGTAATGATATTATAAAACATAATCATAGAAGTTTCCTCTTTGTATTCATCAGTTGAAAACTCTGAACACCCACTGTATTGGCTGGAAAATGCCATTTCCTAGTAGAGTTTTATTTAGATATGTTACAACTGAAAGTGTTCATTTGTGTAGAGAATAATATATTTTGGATACAAATAAAATAAGCCTATATTTTCAGCTGTTTTAGGTATTTGTAGTAAGTAATGATTATAAAACATAATCATAAAAGTCTCCTTTTTGTATTCATCAGTTGAAAACTCTAAATCCCCACCGTATAGGCCGGAAAATGCGATTTCCTAGTAGAGTTTTTTTAGAAATGGTTCAGCTGAAAGTGTTCATTTATGTAGAGAGAATAATAGATTTTAGATACAAATAAAATAATCCTGTGTTTGATTCATGATGGAAGCTTTTCTTGTGAAAGGGGTTTGTGTGTATTCTAATTCATCCTACTTTGTTTCAGTTATGGGTTTGGAATATATACAATATTTTTGCACACTTTAAAGCAAACCTTTATTGTGATTGTATACACTGGAATTGCCTAAGGGGACTGTCCTACAGTTGTCTTTGAATTGAAGAAACCAGTTTATTATAAAAACACTTAGACTGTGAGATAGTCATCTATTTCATAACAAGAATATATCACTGTACCTTCATTTAATCAGGGCTTGACGGTGGCAGTTGCCCCTTGAGATGCCATACGGCCCATAGGTTCTTGATTATACCTAACTTATTTAATGCAAACCCCTTGTATGGCTGGAAAATGCTCTTTTGTTGAAGAGTATTGATAGTTGGGCATGGTTCTATTTGTTGTTCATTTATACCTATACCAAAGACCTGAAGGATCCAAATTCCAATTAGATAAGGGCATGGATAATTTTTAAGGGGTAGATTGTCAAGACCAAGTGATATACATAACATTGATTAACTTATTGATTGGTAAAACTCTATTACGGCAGTAGTTAATTGTAGAAACTTAAATGAAAAGACATACTTGTTACATAGAATGTAATATGAACACCAACATTGACCTTCATTGCTGGAATTTAATCAGAGAATATGCTCAACCGGATAATAATACATTTGAAACATCCCTAAGAGACTTTCATGTAAAGAAATATTTCCTTCTTAGACAATGGTGAGGATGCAGTCTAGGGTTTGCTAGGCCCGCTTATGTACATATTTGGGATAGGATCATAGAACCCAATTTCACTTGCATGTATCACCATGTTCACATTGTATGGGAGATATTAAAAAAGATTGAATAATGATATCACTAAAATGTGGAACTCATCTAGAGGTAGTTGGGCCTAGAATGTTCAAAGTATGGAACAATGGGCATCATCTTGGAAAAGTTTGTGGAATTCGTTTGACTTGGTTACATGGTCTACTCCGCCTTGTTTACTTAGGCTCCAGTGTTATGCGGGGATACGTCCCCTAGATTTTGGTGACATCCCAGACTTTGCGGGGACTTGGGGACATGGAGGGGACATCCCCTATTTTTTTTAGATCTTTCAAAAAATGTCTAATGTTTTTACTTTTAAAAAATTGTTATTTTTACGAAGAACATTAAATTATAATCTTGAAAGTATTTGAATAGAGTTTAAATCCCTAAATTTCATTGAATAAAGTTAAAATATTCAAATATTAATATTTTATATATTATTTTAATAGCCGTCCCCAAAATGTGGGAATTTTTTCCCGTCCCGGAAACCCTGTCCCTCCGTCTCCTTGTCCTCGTCCCCGAGATTTAGGTTAACTATGTTAGGCTCTCACACTTGCAATAATTCTTTATGAATTTTACTGGTTGGATGATTATATGACCGCTACCTTCCATGGGTATAATATTTTCTACCTATGATGGTATGTCAACATGGATTTAGATAACCTTTTCAATCCTTATCATGATTTCCAGTTATGTTACTGCTTTCGAATTTGCTGAGGATAAAATTCGTCAAAAATTCGCCGCTCAAAAGTTGACAATAAAATTCGTGATTTAATTCGGCTATATAAAATTATTATATATTTTAATGTTTTATAAACTATAACACTTTAATAAGGTTATTGATGTATAAAAACATTAAATTTAAAAGATTATAAATTATTTTAGAGTTGATTGAAATTATTAGAAAAATAAGCTATAACAAATTAACAATTTATTAAATCCGTAAAGTTATAAATATATAACTTATTAGAAAAATAAACTATAACAAATTAGCAATGTATAAAATCCAAAAAATAAAGATGTTATTAAAATTATAAATATATAACTTTATAAATTAAACATAAAAACAATAACAAACATTAATAAGAGTTCTAAACCGATGATAGGGCACAATCCTGCACAGTGTCACTGTAATTGTCTTTCGAATTGCTTAAACGACTCCACGAATCCTCATTCAGGCACGAGAGAGGTCGCAAGGCACAGATTGTAGGGCATAGGTCGCACGACACAGTTTTTCATTCATGCACGACTCTGGTTTAACTGCACACGGCCATTGTTTTCCTCTTGGCTACTGTTTTCCAGTTTCTGGAGGCTTCACAACTTCACAACAAGGGTTTACAATGTCATCAAGATTCCATCAACACTCAAAAGCTTCCAAGTTCCAACATTTGATTTTGATGAATTTATTCACGAATCTCAATGATTTTTTTGCTGCAGCTATAGATTCGATGATTTTCAAATTCAATGGATGATATTCGGCAAATGCGGCAACACAGATTTCTGGCATGTCTAGATACCAATGTTGTTGTAAACCATGTATAAAATATCACCTTGCGATGGTGTAAAAAGTTCCTCACTATAAATTCAACAAGACTGCCTTTGTTTCTATGGGATTGGTATTGGATGAGATTGTAAGTTGTCAAGTCTTTGATGTGCTGTACCTAACCAAATCAGCAATAGGAATGAAAATTAAATCTGGATAGTAGGAATTGGGTATACCACGTGTGGCATAAGAAGATTGTACCATTGAAATTAAAGCCACTATCAAACCTGAACGAAATTCAAGATGGCTTGCACTTGAAAGGTGATAACAAAAGAATGTAAGCACTTAAGCTCAAAAGAGAATCTTAGGAAGTGCCTTATAGGGGATAAAATTATAAATAATGAAAAGGGTAAAGATTAGGCTATTAAAGAATATAGAAGGTGAAATAAGAATGATAGAAGAAATTCCCGAGTTTAGGGGTTCGTGTGAGTTCCTTTGGCATTGTGCTTGTGGGTACAAAATTTCATAATGAATCCTTTGATCAGTTTTGAAAGTTGCAAAGGTATTTGCACTTATTACTTGTTGTAATAGTCATTGGTAATCATGGAGATTGGATTAATAAGACAACTTTGGAAGAACAATTATAAATTAAAAAAATAGGCCTTTTTAGGTGTTCTCCGAAGGCGTTTTTTATAGTCGAGTATGGCCAGGTAAACAATATGAACCCCTAAAGCAATTGTGGGGGCTTCTAATGGATGCATGCCTCTTCTTCTTGCTCTATGAGCGCCCAAAGTGTCGAAAAGTGGCATCTGGCAGAGCTATGCTCATAGATGATGGGGGCATTGCCCCATTGGACTGTGAGCTTATAAACGTGGTCCAGTTCAACAACCTTTTCCGCTTGGTTGTGGATCTGTACGAACCTATGTTCCACCAAGTTTATGAGATAGGGATGGGAGGATGCATTTGGGAAATGGATTTTCTTTGGAGACTATTGTAATGGCCCTTTCTAGGGCACATTGGGAAATGATGCGATCACCACAAATCTGATCACACACAACTGTAAAGCACAAATATTAGAGCATAAAAATGATCTTGCAACAAGCATAAACCAACCAACAAATCTTCCCAAGTATGTTGAATCAGCCTATATAGATTTGAGGGCTTTAACCTTCATAAATCCTACCCCAAATATGAATTTCACAATTTGAAAATGACAGTCATAAACCAACAACTGAAGATTGATTTTAGATTCCCCTTAATTGCTACCAAGCAACTCCTTACGCAACAAAAGACTCCTCCCAATGGAGCGGCTGGTTTGGGGAATTCGAACCCTTGAAACTAGGGTTAATTCAACCTCAAAAATTGCATGAGTGTGCTCAAAAATCTTAAATAAATATTAGCAACAACTTCACGCAAGAAAACTAAATTTTCACGCCCTAGATATGGAGATACGATTTTATGTCAAACCCTTGTCTGCAAAAAATTATGGCAACTTCAAATATTCATAACTCACTCAATAATGCTCCAAACCACACAAATAAACTATGCACGGATTCACAAAAATAAGGAGAACAAAAATATGAATGCTAATATGAGAAATCCCCTCTAAAGTACCCAAACCTGCATTTTTACTAATTCGCCCAACATAAAAACCCTCCAAAATGAATGGAAACCCCACACATGCAAGTCGCTTCAGCCCTAGAGGGTAGATCAAACCATGCACAACACCCACAATGATTAGGGGATCAATTTCATTGTCAAATGTTCCCTAAACTTTCCTAAACCATGCCAGTGCAGTAGAGCCTTCAGAGAGCTTTCCGACGACTGTAAGAATGTGAAAAACAGATACTCTGAGCTCAAGTTATGTTCGGTCAAAGTTCAGTCAACAGGAAAGTCAACTTTGGTCAACAGGTCAATAATGGACCAATAGCACTGCGACACGTGGCAAAAGGAGAAAAACGCTAAATTAAGGGTGTTTGAGTTGTTTTCAACCTCGTCTTTGATACACGTAAAAGCGGGCTAGAACAAGAGGCTCAACTTTTATAATGGAAGGGAGCCTGGCCGCCGTGAGGACGATTATATCATCGCCGATGTGGTGGGTCCTCAAGCCACCACGTGTTCGATTTGCCTATCGAGGATCGACAGGTGGTCTTAGTTGTCATAGTTCATTTTGAATATCACATTATATTACTTGGGTTGAATTCCATTTTATTACCTTTGTAATTCTTTGATATTAACTTCCATGTTAATTACCAAGCCACGTTATTTGCTATGTTCGGGCTTATTATTATCCAACTTGGAGAGCTCAAGGATATACCGGGGATTACCTTATCAACAGCCAAGGATATATCATATCCTATCAACTTGGTGTATGTATATATCCAAACATACCAATATCTCCTTTAGCGCAAGATATTATCTCCCACGCATTTCATGTATTTGCCACGCCTTATATGATAAGTGCCACACATTTTATTCAAACCTTATCCCTCCAAATACACCGCTTATCCAATATGCTATGGCGAGTCACCAATATAAACGGCACCATATTTTTTTTGGCACAAAAAAACAAGTGGAATAGATGTGGCCCAAGCCACAAGGATAATGGGTGGTTTAGCCCAAAATAAACCTTCTTTCCACCTTTCACGCCGAAGATATGGGATTTTCCCACTTGTGAAATAAGTGAAGCGCCGGCAAAGGGATAGGAGATGAGCCTTACCTCTGCTGCCCAAGACACATCCGCCAACCAACTCGCTCAAGGGGCACGATGGGTTATAAAATGGGTTGCTGCAACTTATACAAGGAAGTGCCAGGTGTGTGTAAAAGCCGCAAGGAGGCAGTTTTCAGAAAACGCCATTTTTGAAGGCCTTGCACTCAAAATGGGAACTTGGAGTAAAAAGGTGAAATGTAGGGAATTCTGAGACGATTCCAACGATGTAAGATTTGATGTTTTTTTGTTGAGTTTTAACCTGTTTTTGGAAGTTTTGAATGCAGTTTTTAACAGGGATCTACAAGACAGCTAGTTGGAAAACATGAATTTCAATGCACTTCTAGTCCGAAAAGTGACTTGGTGTAAACATGAAAAGTGTTCAAAATTCCGAGATGATCTCAGATATATGATTTGTTTTCATAGAATGTTTGTAAATCTCCATTTGTAGGTGTTTTTCTAACACAGTTGCAGGGAGATCACATTGTGAAAACACTGTAGGAGCCACGGATCGTTCTTGGGATAGTTTTATGCTATTTTTCAGAGTTCTTGGGACATTGATCAGTTCATTTGCAGGTTGTGATTCATTATTGGTTGTTTGTAAGAGTTATTGTACTTACATTTCAATATTATTAATGGATTGGTTCAATCTGAACTCGGGGACGTAGGAATTTCCGAACCCTGTAAACAATCTTGTTTGTTATCTGAGTGTTTTCAGTTTCTGATTATTTATTTGTTACCCAAGTTTTCCTCACTTCTATGGATGAATAATAATCAAAATTTAATCAATTTGTGAAGTTTAGAATACTTAAAATTGGTTAAGAAAATCACGATCTTTGGAAACTTTGAAAAGTGAAAAAAAAGTACAACACACGCTTTTAGATCACACAAGTAATTCACTCCACATGGAATAGGAAATATACACTGTGAACACAAAGAATATGCAAAATAACTCCCCAAGGAAATTCGCTACAGCTAGGGCACAAACCAACAATGATAACACACTTTATTTGTAGAAATAAACTTCAAATCCGATCTTCAGTCTAGCTCCAAATCGATTGGCAAAGAGAAAGCAACAATAGCAAGTTAGGGCATACATCCCATTTTCTTCAAGCATGAAGAATTCAGTTTATTTAAATGTTCAACATAACTCTCTAAGCATCCTCCTTTTATAAGCTAAGGGTTTCAACATAAGCAGTGGCTGACCTAATCCCTTTTTGGAGGGAAACATAAGAAAACATAATTAAAATATAAAAGTACTAATCCTAAGTGTACTTTATGACTTTCTAATTTATTGACTGCCACTTGTAGCGCATGGCATGCCAAGGGGTTACAATGCAAGAAAATAATGCAACAAATATCTCAAAGAAGTTACCTAGCTTAATCCTTGAACCCACGGGGAATGGAATGAGTTGAAGGTCTTCGATTTTCTTTATGTTTTAAACAGCCATTTTTAGGGGACGACAGGGGATGAGGGTTAAAACAAATAAGGGAAAATCTAAAAATATATGAAATTCCAAATATTCATATGATAACATTGATAAGGCATTTATCATATACATTATAGAACTTTAATACATAACATTAGATCTGTTTTGAGATTTCACATATGATTCAATGTAGATATAAATAATATTTTCAGCAAAATTCCGAAGGGCTGCAAGTTTCAACTACAAAATGACAAAAACATAGAAAATCTACTGCTGCCCCTAATGAAAATCTTTCTAAAATTGCATCAAAAAGAGTTTGAGTCTGTCATTGAAACTATGAGGAGATGTCGCATTCAATGGAATTCCATCCGATCCCTCTTGTGTCTTCTCATCAACTTGTGTGGCATCTTGCCTTTTGCTCACTGTTGTTCTCTGCTCTTCTCACCGCTGTTCTCCTTATTTGTCTTCTTAACAAAATGCGAAATGGTAGAAATAAGTTTGTTTTTAGTTTTAGTTGTTAATATTGTTGTTTTAGGTTTAAAGTTAGTAGAAAGGGTGTGTGGGGCTTCTCGTGACCCCCAAAAACATAGAAAATCTACTGCTGCTCCTAATGAAAATCTTTCTAAAATTGCATCAAAAAGAGTTTGAGTCTGTCATTGAAACTATGAGGAGATGTCTCATTCAATGGAATTCCATCCGATCCCTCTTGTGTCTTCTCATCAACTTGTGTGGCATCTTGCCCTTTGCTCACTGTTGTTCTCTGCTCTTCTCACCGCTGTTCTCCTTATTTGTCTTCTTAACAAAATGCGAAATGGTAGAAATAAGTTTGTTTTTTGTTTTAGTTGTTAATATTGTTGTTTTAGGTTTAAAGTTAGTAGAAAGGGGTGTGGGGCTTCTCGTGACCCCCCCATCTCCTTTTGTTTCCTATTTTTGAGGTTTTTTGCAAAAAAAGTGGTTTACAACTGTTGGGACATAGGTTATGGCTAGATTTCCCCTGCAGATCTTTTCATGTCATGGCGACATTTCCTAAAAAAATAAAAAAATGGGGATGTCTAGGGGACGTTTCCTACACATCCCCGTGTCCCCGAAATGTCCCCTATAGGGGATGGCCCCAAAAACAGAGGGGATGCGTCCCAGGGGTACACTGGTATGAATTGATTGGATATAATAAATCCTTTATCCTTTCATGCAAAATAATTGCAGCTCGAATATGCTTGAAATAACAACATTGTACTTTTCCACAGTAAAAACCTAAGTCACCACATTCGGCGAACTACATCCATTTAATTGGAAATTCGTCGAATCAGTGGGCAGACCTATAAATTCGTTTGAATTCGCTATTTGGTTCGTGCAAATCAAAGCGCATGGGTTTTAAGGCTTTACAAGTTGTTTCGCGGGAGTTCACTGCCTGTAGACAGGAATAAGTGATACGATCTGAAGCTGTGTAACCAATCGGTGACTGCTTGCTGGAATCAGGGTGTTTGCTATCAGACTTGCGTTCAGAAATTACTGAGGCGGCCGTAATTTCCTTTCAAAATTAATGTGGCAGATCTGCGAGCATTCATTGTCGAGAAGAAATTGCCGGAATCCTAAAATTCTGTGGTTAAATATTATATGTCGTGGTGTTCTATCACTTATAAAGTTATATTATATGTGTGAATAAATATCTAAGCAAATGTATTTTTTTTTTTTGATTGATTATATCTATAAGCAAATATTAGTAGCATTTAAAAATATATATTAAATAGAAGGTATATATATTATTCAATAGTCAATAAATTAGTAAGTAATAATCACGAATTTATGACAGTGGGTAATAATATATTAGTTATTATAGAATAGTAAATCAATTTATTATTTGTATAAGAATAATAATAATAATGATAACTAATTAGTATATTAAATTAGTATATTAACTAATTAGTTATAATAATAATAACTAGTTAGTATATTAAATTAGTTAATAATAATAAATTAGTAAATCTCTTAGTTGAATTTAATCACGAATTTTTTCTTGAATTTTTGGAGTATCGTATTTCTTATGAATTTTATACTCCACGAATTTGAACACGAATTTGAATGCAGTGACTTAGGTAAAAACTTGGAGGAAATTGAATTCCATGACCAGTTGGTTGAATCCTTAACAAAGACAACTTTTGAGGAATGGGACTCAAGGTGATAAGGTTGGAACACGGAGGAAATGGAATTCCAGACATCTTTACCTTCAAGACAAAACCAAAAAGTGTGTTTAAAAGGCTGTGGTTCCTTAGAAGCTTGACATTGGAAATAAGGCTGCCAAAGATGTCGCAATCTCAACCTGGAAGGAAAAATCTGATAAATTGAAAATGAGATAAAAACAGCTTTTTCAGCATGAAATGGGCTCTCCAAACACTCTCCAAACATGCTTTAGATAAACATTCTTGAATTTTTATTGACGAGTGAATTCTCCAATGCTCATTGAGCTAAGCCATAACAGGATACAAAGAGAGCTATTGGTAAGCCATACCACAGAATGGTTGTACAATGTAGAATGAAAGCCCCGTGCAAAACTGCTCCCCACAACAGCAAAAATGGGACTTAATTGCTTCTCAAGCTTTTCAACTGCTTTAACTGCAAACAGGGGGATTAAACCACGGACTCTCCCAACAATTTATACCATATGAACCACCAAAACCAAGTCACTAAAGGTAAATGTTTCTTAAAATTGATCTACAAAGGCTTGGATTGACCCGACAGTGAAATCCATCACCATCATATTACTTTTCTTACCATTTCTAATTATTATTATTTAGATTACTTTATTGGGTAATTAATTGTCTTGGATCTCTTAACTGGCTGGATAAATATAAAGTCCCACAATATGCATGACATGTTGATGATTAATTTAGGCTATTTTGCGAAAAACTGCAAGGGAAATTACTTGACCAGCGTCTCAAGAAAAGAATCAATGTGGGATATTTATATTATGTTCTGTGCTAATAATAATGATATTATGAAGTTGTAAGCCAGCTCTCCTTTTTTTAATGGAACTGGGGATACCATTTGCAGGGTTAATGGGCAGTGGGTCCACCAACCTATTTTTTTTGGTTGATATGTCTTTATTATCCAGGCTGTTTTGTGGGAATTGGTACGTCTGAAATTAACAGGTTGTCTAATGTAAAGGCCATGGAAAGAGCTTCCCTTGAATGGGATATGTGACATGATTTTCTTTTAATGGAATATTTCTATTTTGTTCTATGCCAGTAATAATGATATTATGAGGTAGCAAGCAAGCTCACTTTTTTTTAATGGAACTGGAGATAACATTTGCAGGGATAACGGGCAGTGGCTTCACCATCCTACTTTCTTTGGTTGATATGTCTTGATCATCTAAGCTTTTTTGTAGGAATTGATAGGTCTGAAATTTACAGGTTGTCTAATGTAAAGGCCATGAATGGGATATATGACATGATTTTTTTCTAATGGGATATTTCTATTTTGTTCTATGCCAATAATACTGATATTATGAAGAGTAAGCAAGCTCACCTTTCTAAAATGAAACTGGGGTTACTATTTGCAGGGCTCATGGGCAGTGGGTTCACCAACCTACTTTCTTTGGTTGATATGTCTTGATTATTTAGGCTTTTTTGTAGGAATGGCTAGGTCTGAATTTAACACGTTGTCTAATGTAAAGGCCATGGAAAGAGCTTCCCTGAATGGGATATGTAACATGATTTTCTTCTGAGATGCAGGAAATGGCTGAAGGGGGCATATACTAGGGGAAGCATTTTGGAGGCAAAATACTGATCTGAGACTCCCAGAAACGCTCCAGAAACACTGTTACAGTTCAGGCACATGTCAGAAACAGCTCTGATGTTTCTGGGCAGATTCTGGCACCTGCCTGGCTGCTTCTGGCGGTGTTTTAATTTAAAAAAGCAACTTCAAAAATTAAAAAAGAACCCCTATACTAATCTTACCCATTCTTAACCTGCCTCCTAACCATGATCAAATACAAAACAACATATTAAACAAAAGTAAAAATAGTGCAAAGAAATTAAAAAACACAGCAGCTTGTTCTTTTTCATTTCATGAATGTTTTAAGCATGTTGATATTCTGAACTTTTGTGATTACTAATTTTTTTCCTAGGAAGCAGGGTACGTCCTTGAGTGGCTCTGAAATGTGATGAAATGTGGTGAGCATATGGCCTTGGTACTCTGCTGTGTACCTTGTGCATTTTTGGGATGATCCCTTATGGATAAAGGCGGGAAACAAATTGACTCTTTAAAATAAAAAAACACGAAACCTAACCCTAAAAGACACCCCCCAAATGCTTTTAAACAACACCACCACCACATTACCTGCATACTTCTCTCTCATTGCATATTGCTCTCTCGCCTTCAAATTTGCAATTGCTTAGGGCTGATCCTACGCCACTATTAGTGCCAAGCTAGACTGTTTCAGTATGGATATGGGTACGGGTATGGTACGTTTGTACAATATATTTTTAAAAAGTAAAAATTATAAATATATATAAAAATTTAAAGAAAACAACAAGCTTATAGTCTCAACAACCTATAAAATATTAGAAGCCAACAACAAGCATTATTATGAATAAGAAGCCATCTAAAGGAAGATTTCTTTGACTTCATACAAGAAGACCACAAAACATTAAATCTATGAGTCCATCTACTAATGGGCTCACAAACATTCCACTTATTATTAAGGCCAAGGTAAAGGTTTGGGGAGAAGGCAATCTTTTCATAGAGTTGTTTGGAGGTAGCCTCTTGGAGAAGGGGCCCTTTGAGCCACCTCATAGTATCCCAAAAGTCATTCTCATCCTCCATAATTAGTCCAGTAGAGGGAGCTGTGAAAGCATTTCTGAGCATTGTATACATTCTGAACTGAGATTGAGGAAGCTTATAGAAAGCTTTAAGGTCTGTCCATTCCATCCACTTCCCAAATCTGTACAAGTCATGAGATATTTTAATTCCTTTCTCAAACCAAAGGAGGGCAGAGCAGCCTCTTGTCAAGGCAAGGATCTTGTCATTATATTTCAGATTCGACAAAATTGATTTGTAGGCTTGGCACCTAGTGTCAAAGGAAGAGAAGATAGGCTGCCCAACCCCCAAGTGCTTCACTTGTTCCCATGCCTTCCAAAATTGACTGAAGAATAAAGAACCCATGAGGAGCAACAAGAAAGCACCCAAATGAAGTCATTTTCATCTCTCTTGACCCTTTGGAGCCTATTGGCAATATTGAATCTCACACGAACTTTCCAAGGTTTGATTCCAGTCAAAGCCCTCAAGTTTTACTTATTTTTTTGCACTTGAAAAATTAAGAAAACCATGTGGGTACGCTGTGGGTACGTACACACAGAGTACCCACAGTGTACCAGTACCAGTACCTGGTACGTATCAGGCCTGGTAAGGGGGGGTACTTGGCGTTTCCGTGCAGTCTAGGACTGCCAAGTAGTAGCAAGCAAGGTGAAACAACGTACCCACAGAGTACCCACAGCGTACCAGTACCAGTTCCTGGTACGTATCAGGCCTGGTATGGGGGGTACTTGGCGTTTCTGTGCAGTCTAGGACTGCCAAGTAGTAGCAAGCAAGGTGAAACAGGGTGTTGGGATGTAGACCTAGAGACTCCAAACTTGTAAGCATCCATTGGCCACCTTTTATTGGTAGAACTAGAGCAAGAGGGTACTTTGCATGTTCAAGCTATTAGGAGTGGCACTATTACTCATTGTGGATCTAATGAACCACATGATGGTTCTAGTGATGCTCTCACTGATTACACTGGAGAGCATTATGATTATAATTATAACGAATATGCTGATTTGTCTTGATTTTTGTGTATACATTGTAATGTGTGCACAATGTACTTGTTCTATGTTTGACAAATGAATATCATGACATTTGGCATTGGATTATCAGTATGTTTTTTGAGTACTTAGTTTATTTTGTTTACTCTATGCATATTTTGTTGTTAATTTTGCTTATTTAGCAATATTTTATGATATTTTATATATTATAGCTGTACCTAAATCCGGAAAAAAAACATTGTACCAGTGTACTGGGTCCCCATACCCGTATCTGTATCTGTACCTGTATCGGCTATCTAGTATTTTCCAACTGATATATTTTATGGACTAAAAAATGAGTATCATACGTGTATATGTATTGTTCTGTGCCATTTTGTTTCCAATGGTTTCTGGAAAATTGGGTTTTCCATGTTTCGGATCTGTTTCCATTTCCTGTTAACTTGGATTTTCTTGATTCTCTTTTCTTAAGGAGTGTGTGAAAGGCCAAATCTCTGGTCAAATGCAGTGCCCATGCCGCTCTTGGGGTTGGCTAGACATGTTTTGATGACAAGTGAAATCTTTAATGTTTTTCACCCCACCAAAAGGCTTCCGGATATCAAGTACTTATTTTTATATACATATTAATGAAACTTAAATCTGTTTTTGATTATTTCTAGTCTGGGAAGATATTTGATGTTTTCCCTGAAAGAAAAATAACAACGGAAAAAAATGGAGCACTTTCAATTGGAATGTGAAGCTTGTTTCTATTGTTGTCAATTAAAAAACAGCTAGCCTTCTTGATCTTTTGATAGCTCTCTACTGGAATATGTAGAATGCCGTTATGATGGGCATCAACATCTTGAAATTTTTATAACTGAATTGCTAATCATTAAGCATTTGTTTTGACTTTTTTATATCTCGTGCAAATGCTTGCTGCTATGATTTCACTGCTCAAAAGAGGGGCCCACATATTTACTTGGGATTGATTAGTTTGGCATGACATAGTTGAACTATTACCATGCAGGTATAAAATCTGACAAGATGCCCACATCAAATGGGGAAAAAGTGTTTACTTCATCTGGTGCTGGTCAAAAGAGGATGCACGTATCCTTGGATGTGGATGAGGATAGGGATTTGAAACAGCAGTTGCTCTCTATTTTGGAGAGAAATGGCGAAGTGCTTACCTCTCATCTCGAGGCTCATAATCTAAATTGTCAACTGGACAGGAATCAGAGAAATGAACATGCAGAAAGTTTGATAGGAGTTTTGGGGAAGCTCGCTGATGCCCTGGGTAGAATAGCTGATAAATTACAGTAATATCTTACTGAGATAACGAAATTCAAGAATTTCATCAACTGGGATTTTTATCTACAATTGAAGGGAAACTTGGGATTGATACTTTTCAGAAATAGCGACTATTTGAAGATGTAAATATTCCTTCTTAGAGAGTATTATTCAGCTCACATCTTTGATCAACCTAGTTCCAGCATTTTCTAAGGTAGCTGAATGCAAAGAGATACTAGGTTTTGATCCTTCCACGAATGTTAAAGCTTTTAGTCTATACTTCAAGGTTGTTCGCCGGGTGTAGCCTGTATCACAATATGCATACATAGATGACAGAAAAACTATTTGTCCATTCCGACTTTTCCTCGATGAGAAAACTTTATAAGAAAAGTGGAAAGTGTTGCGATGTATTCTACACAATAGCTGCATGTTGAATACTGTTCAAGTTCAAATTGTAAGACAGGTACGGTCAAGGGTGGTACTGGTAAGTGAGTTGGTCCGAGTGCCAATTTTGTATTTTGCAGGTTTAGTTTGGTTACACTTCAGGGCAAAAATTGTCCAAAACTATTAAAGACATTGAATGCACAGAATAAATTGGAGACTTATCTGGAGTACTGTTATTTGTCTTCATCACAGACGAGATTGTGATAATATTATTGCAATCATTCAGAAACATTATGATGCGTGTGCTTTCGTATATCATTTTTATGCAGACTTTTTGAGTTTGTAACAAAATGTTAGTGTTAGAGTGTTATTACTGGAGTTGTATATCATACTAGCATATAGAACATATGGTCTTTGCGCTATAGCACTTTCTGGGCCCTTTAATGTTTATCTACAGCAACCATGAACCTCGATTGCACTGGGTTTTTTGTGTTGTACAAGTATGGCCTCTTCCTTTTTCTTTTTGTGTCATCACTATTGCAGAGTAGGACATCTATTCCTATCTGCATCTTTGTACAGCCCAAAAGCTTAAGGGTAGACTTCAATCTGAACACTGACCCAAAAGTGATGAACTGCGACAAGCCTCCCTGTTTGTTTTTTGGTCATGTATACATCTTTTGTGTAGAAGAAAATAATACACACTAATCTACGAAGGATCTTATGATGGAATGAGAATCCACTAGCTCGCTTCTGAATGAAAAACTAATTATTGTAGTTAATTAAAAGTTGCAGACTCTTTTGGGCCTATGGGCAAGGAATTTTGCTATATCATATTGTCCTAATGGCAGCCAATTTGAAGAATTTAGGGAGCTTGCTTTGAAAGATTCCAAGGGTACATACCCTGACAGCAAGAGTTAATGTACAAACTACTTGTTCAATCCATTTTTTTTCGTAAGGGTTGATTTTGATCTGAACACCGACCTTAAAGTTATGGACTGCAACCGGCAGTTTGTTTTTTGTGCATCATATATACATCTTTGCTGTAGAAAAATGTAATAATGCACACTAATCTACAAAGGATCTGTGATGGAATGAAAACCATACTAGCTCGCCTCTGAATGAGAAACTAATTATTGTATTTAATTAAAAGTGGCAGATTCATTTGGGCTTATGGGCAAGGAACTTTGCGATATCATATTGTTCATGAGGCAGCCAATTTGAAGAATTGAGCATGCATGTTTGAAAGATTGGAAGGTTACACACCCTGGCAGCTAGAGTTAATTGTACAAACTAGTTGTTTGGTCATTAGCAGAGTCCAATTTTTCATTTGGAATAAACATGAAAAAATACTGTTGCATGATTTTTGTTGCTTGTATTTGAATAATTAAACTTGATTAATAAAACTAAAGTATAATTAAGCCTGAGTATGGGGTCTGTGTTTCTTTTAGGTGGCTTGATATTTGCCAGTCTTGGCATGGAGTTTTTAATGGTAGAGAATATTTAGAGCTACAAGGGTCTTCTAGATGCCAAAAAATTTTCTGACCCCATTGTAGTGTGCTTTTAAAACATTTTAGGGTTTCCCACCTAGATAAAAGAGGTCGGTTTAAAGGCAATGATCTACAGCTAACATATGTTAGTTTTCTAGATATTTCTTTTAGGGTGGCTTGATATGTGCCAGTCATGGCATGGAGTTTTTAATGGTATAGTATATTTAGAGCTACACGGGTCTTCTAGATGCCAAAAGAATTTCCGACCCCGTTGTAGTGTGCTTTTAGAACATTTTAGAGTTTCCCACCTAGAGAAACACGAAGTTGAAGGTGATAAAAGGGGTCATTTTAAAGGCAATGATCTAAAGCTAACATATGTTAGTTTTCTGGATATTTCTGTTTAAGGAAACATGGAGTAGCTTCGAAGTTCTGGGTCATAACATCAATCCATCTTTAGGAGAGAGTAAACTACGTATAAAACCCTCTTTTAGTTGTTGCAACTTAAACATATCTCTAATTTTTTGATCCTACGTACAACATGAGCAACCTTCATAAAAGCCACCTTGTTTATAGGTATGGTTCAAACATAAAGCCCAGGCAATGTGGCAAAGAGATCCCCCTAATGATTAATTCAAATGGTGGGGGAAAACAAATCTTTAGAACAAGAATCTAATAGACTGACCCAATATAGGTGGATATTGTCTAATTTGATTGCCTCAACTTGATCAAGTCCACAATTGGCAAGGAAGTTTGCCACCTTGTTGGCCTCCTTGAAGCAATGTTGAATTTTCTAATTGGCGGAGTTTTCTAAAAGATGTTGGGCTTGACTTAGGATGTTGTCCCAACTACCAAATCTTTGAGTTCCTAAATTTGATTGCTAGAACAATTATTGAAGAATCTACGACTATCGAGAGCCGATTCACTTCTAGTTAAAGGCCAAGTGTATGCCCTATAGGAGGGCAATAACTTCAACCTCATTACACGATCCATCTAGAAGATGATGAAAGCTACATGTATTAGGGATCCCATGCAATCTCTAATCACACAATCAACCCCAAATTTCGTAGGGTTGCCACGAGAGGCTCCATTGAAGTTTAGTTTAAAAATTAGGCTTCAGGGGGAGTTAATGAGAATTTTCCCATCCGTTTTCATCCGGGAGGGGAGGGACCCATAACTTGACTCATTATCGAGAGAGGTGTATAAGAGGCCAATCATTTGATATAGAAATATCCTAGTTTGAGAAGTTGACACATGATCTGGAGGTATTCATCATGACCAATTTAAAGATTAGGCGTCTAATATATTTAACACAGGATTATTAGATTCATTTATGAAGATTCTTTTGTTTCTTTCTCACCGTAAGCACCAAAATAGATGTGATTGGCTACATAACCAAATGGAGGTGAGGCAGTTCTTTGGATGAAGGACAAACATGATTGAAAAGCTTGTAGTATGGTGGCAAAGTAGCCCAATTGTAGTTAAGTTTAGAATGTACCTAGTCTCAACAACTTCTAGCAAAGAGGTAGTGCAACAATGAGTGACAGACGTCTCTTCATGATCATGACATTAAAAATAGATCGTAGAACCTTGCAATCCCATTCTTTGCCTTCGATATTGTGGGAATTTTTTTCCATGAGAAACCAATCAAGTGAAAGTTGTGGCCTTTTGAAGACACTCACACGAGCTCAAAAATAGCTTTAGAACTCATTAGTTTGTGATTCTGAATGAAGAATAACATTATAACAAGTTATAGTATATTCTCTAGATTTCGAGACCACTCATATGAGAGAATTTGGTTCTTGTGAGTGATAGTGTTGTGTCCACAACATGCCCCCTATTTTCACAAAGTGAAATCAAGGAACCCCTTAGCTTTTCTCAAGGTAGTTCCACATTTTTGCGCCCAAAACTTTGCTTTACTTAGTGCACAATACCTATTTGCAAGCATTCTTTATGCCTTAGCCATATTTTTCTTGAGCGCTTGCCCTCATTTTACTATCTTTTGCACCCCTTCGCAAATTATGCTTGTCTCCCATTGCGCGATCCTTTTATGCTCTTATCCCGACCTTGCACAAAGTTCCTTCGCATTGCATCATCATGTAATTCCTTGTGTAATGATCTTTCATCCCCTTACACACTTTCACAATATTCATGTCTAGTCTGAAGCTATCTATGGTCTATTTACGTTCAAACAAGCTTCCACGCAATTCCATTGTATCAATATATTAAGTCTTACGACCCTCTTAATGCTCTGTGACACTTCCACTTGTCTAGGAGTGCACAAACCTATTTCGAGTCCCCCATGCATTCCCATGCTGAACCACTTTCAATCCCCTTCTACATTGCACTAATGTTTAATTAGTGCGCAAATCCAACCCTTCCATTGTGTAGTCGTGATCACACAAGGTAGTGCACACATGTTTACACTGATGAGAATGTTGGGGAAAGTTTCTAAGTAATGGTGCACACACCCTTACATAGGCACAAACCATTGCACATACACTTTGCACAATGAACATGGTAAAAAGCTATGCACTCACAGTAAATATTACCCCCATTGCCTAATCTTATTGCACACAAGGATAACTTCTTTCTCTTTTCATTTCTTGTGCACAAGATAAATTCTCAAAATTGCAGAAGTATGGATAAGCACCCACCATTGCGAAAAGCCCATTGTGTATAAATTTTAAAGAAGACCATCCAAAGGGGAAGTCTCCATTATGCAAAGTTGTGCACACACTTAGGAAAAGGCCTAAAGGCACAATTCATTGCGCAACACTCAAGCACCACACACCATTGTGTGGCGCAAATGAAAGACACACTAAACAAAAATGTAAAGTCATCCAATAGTCTAGTCAAATCACCCGTATATCATGACATTGTAACTAGTCAGTCAGTTAGAAAGTTATAGGAATTAGCTCAATGTTTGTACCCCCGCCTTATCAGAGGAAGATAATCAACTTCAATGAAGAATTTGACTCATGCACACATGCACACCATTTTGCATTAGAATCTGTAAGTCTGAGCAAATCATAGCTAGGCCTATTCTTGAGCCTTATCAACATTTAATGAAGATCTTCCTTCTTGCACATGATATTCTAACATGTCAAGCACTTTTTAGAAGGCCAACTTGGCATTCAATATGACCGAGCTATGCATCTACCATGTAATTAATTCATCAAATATGGGGGTATGATAGAGCATACCTCTATTAATGCTTGTAAACATTGTTCATCACCTGGGGTTTCCTATAAATATCTTGATTGATCTCTTTGTAAAGGTCTTGAAATTTGGAATAGAAAAGCTTCTAAGAGTTTTTATGCATTTGCCTCGTCTCACTTTACTTTCCTTATTTCTGGCCTAAGTTAGGATCTGTACATGCTTTGTTTTAGTTCAATGAATGTTAAAGAATCCACTCAGTTTGTTAATTGCAATATCCTTCAATTTAGTGACTAGAAAATTCGAGTGTGCATCATGTGCGTGCAATGGTGTTGCACCTAAATTTACGTTTTCCTCCTTTCCTCAAACTTGCATCTGGCCGTGTCGTGGTCGAGTGCATATTGGTTTGAGCGTGGACATGGTTTTGAAGGATCTTAATGTTCAAGTGAGTTAGAGCTCCTCCTACATATTTGCTACTTATTTCTCTTTCTGCCTCACCCTACTCTCTTTTTCTTTTTTAAAAAAAAATCTATTTGTAGCTAGGAATGATGGGGTCGAGAGAGACTAGACTTATTATTTTGATAGACCACGAAGCTTGTTTGTAGATGATGTGGTATGGAGGCTGTATGTGAGATACCCTACATGGCCAGAGATGGATGCACAATTGGTAGGGTTGAGGAGGGTGAGTTGGGTGCGGGGGATGAGACCAGATATGATAGAGGCCGTATAGTTTCCTTGAGTGCGGCGACAGTTTGGGTTTCCTTAGTAGATTCCTGCTAAGCTGATAGCATGTCAGTGCGATGATGCGGAGAAGAGATTTACCTGCACTGTTAGTAGATGAGGTGGGGGCCCAACTAAGGAGGCAAGAGAGTTGGAGGATATTGAGGAGGATGATGTTGGGGTGGATGCGGGTTCCATGGCTTGGTGGTGTTGGCATGTGAGTATTGAGTTGTCATTGATGCAAAAGGCTCATTAATGACAAAAACATGATGAAGGAGAGCAAGAGGAAGCTTAGAGTGAGTGTGACAAGAAAGGTACATGAGGAAAACAGGGCATGTTAATGGATTATGAGGTGAAACAAGCTAAACTAGGCCTATTTCAGAGACCTAGTGTAAGCATAGTATGGAGTATGGAGCACAAACTATGACGGTGGATAAATTGTAAGCACGTGAAAACTGAAACAAGTCTTGGTACATGTGAAGAAGGTTGGTCCTAACAGACAAACAACCATGAAGGAGGCCAATCAAATAAAATCAAGAAGGTCTAAATCAATTAGACAACCAAATGCATCCAGGTATGAAAGAACCTTTAATGGCTATTGCTTTACCTGTCATAACTTTGGGCATAGAGCTAAGGAATGTAAGAAGCATGTCATAGATGATCATCCATGGAGAGATTGTAGAGATGAGTACTCAAGGAATATCAGTTGTTTCAATTGTCAAGAGAAGGGTCACAACTCAAAATATTGTCTCTATGAATCATATAGTCAAAATTGGAGTAATGAAGGTCCTAGAGGCAAAAATTATGTTGTGTTTCAATTTTCTTAGACAAGGACATTTTGCAAAACATTGTTATGTTTCAATTTTCATAGACAAGGACATTTTGCAAAAACATTGTTATGAACCTCCTAGATATAACAAGAAGCCTCATGCAATCAAGAAGCAAAGCAAAAATGTATACAAAGTGAAGACACATCCTAAAAGTGAGTCCAAGATAACAAGGTCCGAGATAGTCAAAGGAAAGAAGGTGGTTAAGCACAAATACAGAGTTAAGGAAACTAACTCTAGGCTTGAAGAGACAAAGAATCACAAGAAAATAGTATGGGTAGATGATGAAGAGACAGAGCTATCCATGACTGTCATAGGAGAAACAAGTTCAAATAAAGCATCAAAAGGTAGTGATCAAGTCAAGAAGAAAGAAGACAAGCCCAATGAAATCCAAGAAGAACTCTTACCCCTAGATGTGATAGAATAAGTATATGAGATGCATTATGTATGTTTTTGTCAGGCATCCAATCAGAAGAAGAAAACATAGGAGATGAGGTTATCATACCTAGAAGTGCATTTAAAAAGGATTGATAAGGTCTCAAGGGCAAGAAGAGAAAGGGTAGTGTCATCCTATTTCTTTGATGACTACCTACTGTTCAATAAGGCGATGTAACAAGCATGGGTGTGCCTTCTCTAGGCTTCTAGACGGCATTGACTACTAGAAAAGAAGTTTAGTTTTTCTTTTGAAAGTGTAATGTCCTCCATTTTTGAAGACCCTTAGCCTATCATTCCCCCATGGGCTTTAGGGATGTTGCAAAGGGGAAAATTATATTAAATAATTAAAGAATAAGATAATATTGCCTGAAGAGTGATTTTAATCATTTGACATTATAAAAACAATATTTATTTAATTATTTAATATTTATGGAGTAAGTAATATATTTTATTATTTAATTAAATTTCCAAAATGCGAAATTAAAAAGGGGAATTAATTAAATAATATTAAAGTGGCTTTTAATTTTATAAAGACCCTTAGAAAGGGGACAGCCACACTTAGAGGGGGAAATTAAAATTTAAAAGGGGAAATTATAAGGAAATAATTATGGTTTTCCCTCCAAAAGGGAGTTGCTCGACCCTAGGAAGAATCTATAAATATATGCTTTGACATTGAGGGAGGGTTATGTTGATTGATCATTTTGATTTCACTCCATGCTTGGAGTATTGGAATGTATGCTCATGGGATGTATGTCCTAGTTCTTGCATTTTGCTGTCTTTCATTTGGAAGCCATTGTTGAAGATTTTGAAGATTTTATTGTTCTCCATTGTCCATTGGGATCTCTTTGTGTTGGTGTTGGCGCATTTATTTGGACGAAAAATCTACATGTTCAATATTGTGAAGGGTTTTATGTTGCTTTTATTTCTGTTGTTACTGTTGAAATTATTTTAGCCATGGCGACTTGGTTTGGTGATGATTTGTTCATGTTTTGATGCCATAAATGCTAGATCTGCAAATCTGCTGTGTTATTAATTATTTCAGAGCAAAAGGGCTAATTTTTTGGTGTATTTGGAGGTTAGGAAAGAGTTGGAAATTATTTAATTAATTTCTTGTAACTTTAGCTACTTGAAATCAGTTTTCTGAGGCTGTTTTGGCTAGGTTTTAATGCTTAGAAAAATTTAGATCCTTAATGCAGTAGAAAGCCCTAAATTTCTAGTTTATTTTGCATCTTGTTTCATAGAAAAACTCTAAGTATTGAAGGAGTTATGATTTTTTCCAAGTTTCAACTGTCCTGGGTGCATGATTATTGATTAACTGCTGTTATATAAAATTTAGATCTGCAGTTTTGGGGTCAATTTAATATTAAATGTGATTGTGTAAATTAGGAGAAATAAGGAGAAGGTGATTTCATAATTTTCGGAGTAGATTTGGCGCCTTAAATGTGTTGGGTGACCTACTTTTTCGGTCAAAATTAGGGTTTCATGTTGGCTGTACGAAATCTGGTTTTTGCACATTATTCTTTATATTTTTGTGACCCAATATCCAAAGTTTGAAGATTTTTGCTTGGATGGTTAAGCGATAATTAAATTTAGAAAATTGCAGCAGTTGGTGGTTTTAATTTTTAATTAATTATTTGTTGATTAAAAAATCAGATCTAGGCAATATTAGCTTTCTAATTAGTTTTTCCCCATCTAACCCACACCACCTTGGCATACTCCAACCCCACTTTGGGTTGTATTATTGCCAACATTGGGTTATTTGAGGTCAAACTAAGAAGATTTAATCTTCCCTAGGGTGATCCGGGATAATTAATTTTTGCAGATTTGCATAATATCCCAAAGGGGGATATTACAAGAAAGTATACTCCCATCGGTAGGTGCTGAACAAGGTCTTCAAGATGTTGCAGATGTGAGAAAGGTCAAAAGGTATGTTGTTGAGTTTTCCTCATAAAGTCCTTGTGCATTATATAAGTCTGTTTTGAAGGTCATGATTGATTATCCAAGAAAAGAAAATTGTCCTCATGTCCTTTGCATAACATGTCAAGTTTGTTTTTTAATCGTTTCATCCAACTCCATTCTACTTTTCCTCAGTAATGTGTGATGAAACCTACACCAGTTTTCAAAAACAAAGTTATGAAAAGAGTGATTATTGGGAGAGTTTGTCATGAACTGCAACCAAGTTGAGTTGAAGTGACAATGTAGCCTTCAAAAGAAATGATCCATCAAATGTGTCATAGTAAGCAAATTATCTCAAGACATGCTCTCTAATAGTACAAAGTCTTCAAAATACAAAGTTGTTCTATATGACGCCCCTCATCTCATGAAGATTTAAACTACTAAGGAGGTCAGAGTGTCTCTCAAATTGTCCTATGTTCACTTGAAGTCTGTACAAAAGGCTTAAATAGTCATAAGGTCTTGAGTTCCTTAGAGTGCATGCAAGTGAAATTTCAAGCCATCATGAGCTACAATTGTGTGGTTCAATGTCTGAGAGTATCCCATAAACATGAACATATACCCGTGTCTTAAGGGGTCATAGTCAAGTTTTGAGATAGACACTTCAAGTCTAGATTGAATGTCAAACTCACAATCTTGTCACAGTCAAAGCATTGCGTTGAAGTCATATCCAAAGGTCTGTGGGAGAGGTTCAAAGTGTTGACAATCATGAAAAAGTGTTGAAGTCATGCTCTTGTATAGTCTATTGAGGTTTGTCCTTAAGGACTCAAACTAGTCCTAGTCAAGTATGGCATAGTGGTCATGATATCCATTCTTGACTTCAAGAACATGTCTGTATCAAAGTAGTAAAGTAAGACTTGGCATTTTAGTGGCCATTCAATCCCTTAGTCACGTTTAGACGGAGGAGTAGGCAAGACAAACCTACAAGAAAATTTTGAGACTTTGAAATGAATGAATGAAAGAAAGATTTTAATAACGTCCATGAGACCAAACAGTCTATGGGACTAAGAGCCACAAAAGGAATTTGCCCAAATACAAGCAAAAACATCAAATCACAGAGGTTGCCTGCTCATATTGTAAAAAATTAACTCCTTTCTCTGTGTTAGCTCTTCTACTATGTATCTTGATTAAAAAACTTGATATTTTGGTTAGCCTTTCCTCTTGAAACAAGTCCGTTAACTTGACAACGCTTAAACTATCCTTGTAGCTGCTATCGAATGTCATTCTAAGCTGCACATTCCATAATGAAGTGCCATTCTGTCTCCACTACCCCCCTTGACATAGAATAAACAGGTTCTTGTTTTTGATTCTTATTTGGGTATTATCCACCTATCGGTTTCACACTTACGATGATGCGAGCTGGTTTTTAGTTGGGCAATTAACATCTTTTTGGTGAAATAATTACTCTTGTCGGGTTGTTAGAAACCCTCACTAGGGGTTTTACCAAACTCAAAAATTTTGAAGACTCGAAATGAGATGAAGTTTTGAAACTCCTCAAATATTCTCTGAGAATTGTGTATAAGATGAGTCGAGTGATGTTAAGAGAGAGAAGTCATTAGTAGCTGAGAATGTTTGATAGTCAAGACCAAAACTGTAAGTGGACAATCAAAATGTGGATGCTTCTTAGGTATACTAGTAAAATGAACAATGCTAGTTGTAGTGCCAAGAGTCACACTTCATATGTAAGAAATATCAAGTGTGGGGATGTCTCATGGAGTTGAAATGAAGTTCTCTAAAGACTGTAATGACAAAAGTTAAGTGTCTCACAGAGTTAATTAGAGTTGTAATTCTATGAATGAGGTCTACCAGACCTAGGCTAAGGTTAGTAGACATTAAAACATGCTCGAGATGCCTCTTGAGGGGTGAACAATCCTTTAATGAGGTAACTGACACTTCAAGGAAAGCTCCAAATTGGATCAAAGAGATGGAAATGCTATGGTTCTTGCATTTGTGACCTACCAGGGTTTATGAGGAGCAAATCAGGGCTGTGAAGAACAAAGAAAAACTTCTTCAGACACTGTGAAACTTGTGGTGATGTTTTAAGCAAGTAGATGAGTATTCAAGATGTTGTGTAAATCTAAAAATGTAGACTCTGATCATAATATGGATCCATGAAGTATGAACCAGACATTTGAATGTTTGAGATTACTCCAAGTGTATTGCAAATTTGTAGGGTCACAAAGGCACTGTACAATCCATAAATGACGACCTGTGTATGAATGAACAAGGTGAAGGGGATAAGAAGTCTTAAGGACTGGAGTATTGCAAGGTGTAAAAGGAATATCATAAATATGCACAAAAGACATCACAACTAGAACTATATCAGGGTGTTAGAACTTGACAGAGCATGTAATAGAGACCTGAGAGAGTACACATCAAAGGTGTATAATGAATCATGTTTGGTTTAATGAGGTTGATCTTTTGGTTTAACGTAACATGAAAATGATTTACAATACTCTTTAGTCACAAAAGATGAAATTAATAGGTTTTAGGACCGAGTTGAGTAGAGATTTGCTATGGTATTGCTAAATGTTGGAACTCTAAAAATTGCAAGCTTCATGACTGAGTGTGTGCTCACTAAGATATATGGAATGTCAAGAGAATGGGATAATCTTTACAAATCTAGAATCAGGGGGTCAAGGGCCTATGGAGACCTACAAGTTGATTCAAAAGACTTATAACATTACATGTCCTTTAACTCACTTTGGTACCATGACATAGAAGAAAATTGATGAAGGCGTTGTTGCAGTCTAAGAACAATAGTTTATGATACTTTAAGATGATGTATAAAAGATTAGAATGGAAATAGTTGTATAAGTGTGGATGAAGGTTGTTAGAGTGAAGTAAAGTTTTTGAAAGTGTTGCAATGACCTTTAGAGTCAAGAGAAGTTAAGAAGTGTATGACTGATTTGTATAGTATTCTTGTAGACAAAAAGAAGGAAGTTAAAAGTTTGAAAAGGCTTGAATGAAATGGTGGAGTGTTGAAGGTGTTAAGAGAGAGGCTAGAAGCTCAAGAAGATGATGTAGGTTGAAACTCAACCAAATAAGCAAAGGGTAAAAAGAGGGCAGTGAAGGTCTGATACAAACAAGAAGCCAAGAAACCTTGAGATGGAGGTGATAGAATTATGACAAGAAATGACTTGATTGAAGCCAAAGAGGAGTCATAGAGGGTACTAAGGAGTGTTAAAACATTGATGCAACATGTTGAAGGCAGATCTTCGACAAATTTAAGGAAAAGGGAACAAAAACAAAGTATAAGGTAATTGGGAGAGTTTAGAAACAAGAGACTGGATCAAACAATAAGGTAAGAATGAATGTGCAGGGGTATTTGAGCCTTAGGAAGGTACAAGCAAGGCTTAATAAGGTGGAACCAGGTGTCAGAGAAGTAGGTTTAGTAAGGAGTCCAAAAACCAAGAAATTGCCTTGAAACTCTAACAAGGAGCTTGAAGACCTTGAAAGCCCAAACTTGCAAAAATAACTCATTAGAAGCAACAAAAACCGTGGCAGCAAGGTGAATCCCTTGAATGTGATGGAGTGAAGTGGAGAAAAGTTTTTAGTAGGTAAGAAATTACTAAAAAAATTTAAAAGGGCTAGAAAATGACCTTGAAACTCTATCTAAGATTACTTAATAAGCAAAAAGTGAAAAATTAGTGTTGGGAATGATAGAGGAGTTGAAAAAATAAAATTAGCAAAAATAAAGATCTCTCAAAAGGGTATTTGGAACAATTTTTACTTTTGGCTGATTATTTGTAGAATGCTCCCAGTTTTAAGATTTGTACATATTGAGGGCTTATTGAGACCTAGTGCAACAATTACTAAAAAGAGGATAACATTTTAAGGAGAGAGGAGAGTTAAGTGTTGAATTTTGACATATATCTTAATGAGCTTAATGGGTATCTAGAAATATTACCAGTTTTGACTTAAAAGATGAAAATGTGTAAGTTTTATCAGAAAAACAACATTTGCAAAGGCTACAAGGCCATATGGAGGTCTATAAGGAAAAGTACCAAAAATGAGTTGGTGAAACTTCTTGTGTGTATTAGTCATGTTTGTTAGGGGGTTTTGAGCATGTGTAAAGTGAATTTGGGATCTGATTTAGTATCTTCGTACATTTTAGTGGTTTGAGCAAGATATCTTGAATGAAGGGTTTGCACAAAGTTGAAATTGTGACTTCTAATGCTTTGTTGGTATTACACGAGGGTTGTATGTAGGTCAGACCGAGTGATATGCAAAATTAGTAATGTAAGCAAGTATTTAGACATGGGGAGCAAAGCTCATAATCAAGAAAGTCATTATATCACCAAATGAAGACTATAAACATTGAAAAAGTGACTCAGGGCAAAGGTGAATATGTTTTCTCATCTACATGGCATGAGATCAAGGTATGTAGTTCAAATTTTACATTGACAGTTAGACAGTGGCTACATGTTACCAGGGGGAGATATAAAGCATACTTTCAAGTGATATGTGAACCTCTATGGCTTGAAAAAGTTTGAAAAAATGCACTAAGAAGATGCTTCAAGGACCTAAGACGTAAAGGAGCTAACGACTAGTATATGGAAGAGTTAAGCTAATTTTTTGAGCATAATCAATTGAGATAGATGAAAAAGGAGGTAAAAATGATGCTGTTACAATCATCGTTTGTCAATGTTGTGGTGAGGTTTGGATAAGCTTGTAAAAGGACATCTTTACTGGAGCTTGACGAAGTTGTTTAAATGATGGTATTCTTTACAAAAGTAGTGGATTGGGTATGTGGAGTAGCAAGGATGGATACCTTAGCCTTAGAGGATGGAAGATTTGAGGATTCGGGGGCGAGAGGGATGGAGACTTTGGACTTGCTTTGATCTGAAGCCTTAGGGACTTATGCATGAGCTTTGGTAGTTATAAGCACTATGTCAATTTGATGAAGTAGGTTTTTTCTAAAAGAGGCCTCGCCTTTGTTAGATTGTAGTCGTAGTGTTAGTCGACAATTTGGGTGTTGTGGTTTTGAAGGTCTGATGGGTTGCTCTGACTTGATTTGGTTGTTCTAAATCTGCGGAAAGAAGTCCTTTGTTAGCAAGGCTTCAAATGGCAGTGTGGAGGACTTTGCAGTCCTCGATGGAATGTCTTGGTGTTCGATGATAATCACAAAATGCTTTAAAAGTACTTGTTATCCAAAATTCACCCCTCAAGGTAATTTTGATAACATGCATCAAATTATTCAGTCCCAAGCAAGTAGATCGATTCAAAGCCCAAAATCATGTTTTTTTCAAGGTCCCCTCGGCCTCTTTCTAACTCTCTCATCCAAGAAGAAATCCCAACAAGTTAGAAAGAATGGAAGAAATGCAAAAAATAAGGTTGCAGGACTGTTTTGAGGCATTTCGGGTCTGAAGGGCTCGGGTTTGTACCAGTTCGGGTTGAACTGAGGTTCGTCGTACCAAGCTTGGGGCCGAAAAAATGGAGAAAATCAGCTAAGTCCTAGTCCTAGGCGGTCCTTGGGACAGTTGGGACGTTGGGGCACGAATCGGCCGAAAAGCCGAAAGCGTGGGGCCAGAGTGGAAAAAAATGCGCTAAGTCTTGTTTCATGCAGTTGGGACATCGGGACAAAAGTACGCGCGGGACGTGATCAATCGGAATTTGGCGCAAGTCAAGGAATTTCGGGCTTCGGAGTATTTGTTTCAGCGCCGTTTGGGACATCCGGGCCAAAAGTACGCGGAGGACACGAATCGGCCGATTCGGCTGAAACAAGAGACTTTCGTCCGGGACATTTGGGCCAAAAGTACGAGGAGGACGTGAAAAGCCGAAAGAGCCGAGAGCCAATGGAATCTCGCCACGTGTCTTCACCGCAAAGAGGGACAAGGAAGCCCGAATCGGGCGGTTCAGGAGATATTTTTCCCAGGCAGTTCGGGACATCCGGGCCAAAGGTACGCGGATGCGTGGGACGCGAAAAGCCGAAAGAGCCGCCAACGAATCAAATCTCGCCACGTGTCTTCACCTCATCGGCCTGACGGGAAAATTTTAAATTTTTTTCCAAAGGCAAAAAACAAAAGGGAAATGGTCAGGAAGGGCCCACATCCAATGAAATCATGCCATGTGGCAATTGAGTGGCGGAGCGTGGGGGAGAAATGGAAAATTTTTTTTGGCCAAAGTGAAAAATACCAAATTTTCGAAGGACAAAGTGCGCCGTGTCAGGCCCGAGCCAATAAAATAGTGCCACGTGTCCAAGTGGCAAGAAATTAAGGAAGGGCCCGAAAGGAATTTTCAAAGGATGAGCCCGCGTGATGAATCAGAGCCTGACACGTGTCATCCAAGTGGCAGAGCACGGGAAAAAAATTCAAATATTTTCCCGCCGATCCGTTTTGGCCTGTTTTTTCCCTAAATCTTCAGATCGCCATAACTTTCGATCCAGAGCTCAGATTTTCACGTTCTTTATATCAATGGAAAGCTGGTGAAATTCTCTACACGATTCCTAGGTCAATCTTGCATTTTGGTTCAGTTTGGAGAGAGAAAATCAAGAAAACATCTCTGGCACGTGATAATGGCCAGAAATGACGTTTCAACAACCAAGCTTAAATGCAAAATACAGTTTGACCGCTTTTGCTAGGGTTCTCACCTACCGCCATAATGAGATGAATTAAATGCAACCTAGAAGTGGTTGGGGTAGATTTGGATTTCCTCTCTCTTCCCTCTCTCATTCTTCCTATAAATTGTAAGGAGGGGCTTCTTTCTAAGGGTCGAACATTCTTGTTTTGCCCCTCCCTTCTTCTCTTTGGCAGGCGAATTTGTGGAGTTCAAACCTCCCATTTAAAACTGTAATGCAACTTTGCCTCTTGGCATTTTGTAGTGTATTGTATCGATCTTTGGAGCAAGTAATGCATGTCTGTGGATGATTCTCAACCCTCTCTGTGTTCATTTGCATCCTCCTGATCTTTCACTGCAAATTTTGTTATCTGTGCATGATCTTGCATCACATTTGAATGGTTTGTGTTTATTGGCAAGATAGGTGTTCTTCATTCCTCGGTGCATCACCTCTGTTAGCTTAGGTTTATTTTTATGCATCTTCTTACCCTGTCTCCTTGGCAAGATTAGATTAGGTTTTGAGTAAACCCTCTGCATTTTTCGTGTGCATCTGAACAGAGGAATAGGAACCAGCCTTCTCTGGAGATTCCTTTCTCATTTTTGCAAGTCCCACACTTGGAGAAAGGATTCCATGTTGTGCAATCACACTGGATGCTAGTATGATCAACCTAGAAATCTGATCAACATCCAGGGGTGCTGTGATTTTGCACTAACAGTTTTGGCACGCCCGGTGGGACATTAGAGGTCTTCACCTTCATTACAACAAGATCGATGTGCACTTGTTCCACGTTCCAGCTTTGAAGGAGCTTTGAAATTACACATCTGGCGACTCCAAAAGAGGCATAATCCGCTGGTTTCAGCAGTCCAAGCCTGGAAAATTTATGAGAAGAATACAGACCAGGTCAAGAACTAGGGAGGAAGGATTGTTTGTTTATCTGCACCTATCTCCAGGCAGAGAAAGAAGGGGAAGAAGAGCTCAAAGATCACCATCTCCACCTAACCGGACTTTGTCTACACCTCCACCTGGTAGACCTTTTCTCCAATCAACAAGGGTTCTCAGGCCAATCAGAATGGCGCAACCACCGAATCCCTTTGTCAATTTCACTGGCAGTAGCCCACTTGCCCTCAATGCACAGAATCCAGTTCCAATTGCAGCGTTGAAGAACATTCCATTTTTCACTGGAGAAAATCATACCACTCCTGGTGATCATGTCAAAGACATTGCTAACGTCTGTGCAATCCATGAGATAAATGAAATGGATGTGGCTGTCAAATTGCTGGCATCTTCATTCAAAGGGAAGGCATTGCAATGGTTTAGGAGCCTTGGAGCTGGTTCTATCACAAATTGGAATCAGTTATGCATAGTTCTCCATGAGCAGTTTGGGGAAAAGGGAGACAATTTGTCTCTACTAGAACAATTGACAACTATCAAGAGAGCTCCCAATGAGCAGCTGACTGACTTCAACTTCAGATTTCAAAGGTCTTGGGAGAGGATTCCAGTGGCAGTAAGGCCAGCAGCAGAAGGTGCTTTTCTATACTATCTTAAGGCTTTGAATTCTGATATTTCTATGTTAATTCAATCTATGGGAGGCACAACCTTACCTGCTGCTTATAGCATTGCCATTAGAGCTGAAAAATGTCTTATTCAAGCTGGTAAACTGGCTCCTAGGCCTCCCATGCCCTTGTATCCAAACTTAGAAAATCCAAGCACTAGTCAAGCACCCACTTTGGCTCCTATTCCCACTCCTAGAAATCAAAGTTCAAATGAGACTTCTACTTCATCCTCTAGTACTTCAAATGAACTCCAAGAGGTCATGAAACAATTGCAAAATTTGGGAAATGAGCTGGTTACTATCAAAAGACAGCAAGCTCAAAGTGCTAGACCGTATCAGCCTCAAGTGCAGTACCAAGCTAGGCCCCCATACCAACAAAATAGGTCACCAACTCAGGCTGCAAATCAAAATCAAAGCCAAGTAAGGCCTCCCACTAATAGACCATTTCAGCCCTATAACCCCAATGTCGTATCTTCTTCTAAAGCATTAGTGCCAGTCCAAAATAACATGGCCCAAGAATATGATTGGTGTTTCCCATGCAGTCAGCCACATAACCAATCAATGTGCTTTAACGGTGCATTAAATCAGGCTCTTATGGTGCAAACCATTGGTGGGTCGCAAGAGTCCAGCCATGAAGAGGATCAGCAGCAAGAAGCACCTCAGCAAGGAACATCTCCGAACGAAACTACTCTTGTCAATTGGTAGGCTGAAGATTTCTGTGGTATGAATCAAATACCCTCTCAAAGTGTTGCAGCCAACACAAGGTCAAAGAGGAGAAATTTGGGTGAAGAACAGCCATTAGCCCCAAGTAATCCACAACCTTCTACCACTCCACAAGCCACTGGCAAACAAAATGTAGTTCCAAACATGCAAGGGGCACCCAAACCAGCCCCTAGGCCAACTCCAAATGCCAGTTGCTGCTGCCCATGTGCAAGGAATGAATGTGCAGGCCAAGGGACAGCAGAGGGATACTTCATCTCCATTCAGTATCATTGATCAGATGAAGAAGACAAATGTAAACATATCAATGTGGGAATCACTATCTATCCCAGGACAAAGAGATTTGCTACAAGCTGCCATGAAGGACTGGTCAACTTCAAATCAACAGGTCCAAATGCAAGAGAAGGTACTCACAAATGCTGCCCAGCCTGAAGGAAATCATGGAGGACAGCAAGGTAAAATGTTGAATCCCCCTCCATTTTATGTTTCATTGATCATAGGAGACAAGTTGGTACATAATTGCATGATTGACTCTGGGGCAAGTAGCTCAGTAATGCCCAAACAAATAGCTGATCAGCTAGGGCTCCAATATGAAGTCATCTCCAAGGGTGTAGTGCAATTAGATGGGACAGCAGTGACAACGGTTGGAGTAATCAAAGGTTTGAGCCTCACACTGCACGCATGTCCCAACGTAATAGTGTTACAAGATGTGTCAGTCATAGACCTGCCACCACTCTTTGCATTGTGCTTGTCAAGAGACTTCACTGCTAAAATTGGAGGCTATCTTTCGGCGGATTGGTCACACATGTTGTTCAGAACAAGGTATGGAACTAAGGCCACAATCAGATCTGAACCTATCGCAAACTTTCACATTGAGCCTTACACTCCAAGCCAAATCAATACCAACTGTTCAGCGTTTGATCAAGAAGATTATCCAAGCACTGATGAAGCTGACACCAAGGTTGGAAGCATCCCAGATTTGACTCTTGATGAATGGGCAAGCAAGGTGCATGCTTTTGATCCTTATCAAGAAATAGAAGAATCTGAGCTAGGAGTTTATTGTTTACATGAAGAGAATCAACCTCTCCCCAGCATCACCAAGCCAGATCATAAAGACAAGAATGAAGTATGGCAATTGTTCTTTGATGGGTCAAGGAGTAGACAAGGTGCAGGAGGAGGAGCTATGCTCATTTCTCCGCAAGGTACAAAGTATTACTCAGCCTTCCATTTTCAGTTTTCTTGCTCAAACAATACAGCTGAGTATGAAGCCTTAATTCATGGACTGCACTGGGCAAAGAAGAAAGGCATCAAGAATTTGCAAGTATTTGGTGATAGTGAGCTGATCGTAAACCAAGTTAAGGGGCAGCATGCTGTCAAGAATAATCTACTCAAGTGCTACAAAAATCAGGTATGGGATCTTATGGAAGATTTTGAAGCTTTTAGCATCAATTCCATCCCAAGAAAAAGGAATGAAGCAGCAGACAGACTGAGCAGCAATTGGGGCTGCGTTTGATGTTGTAGAAAATATCAAAAGTGAAAAATCTCAGCCTCATATCAAAGTGGTTGTGAGACCAGCTGTTCCGGATAACAACACAAGTTGGCAAGTCTTCGAGAATGATCAGCAGATTGTTAATTTCCTGCAAGAAGAAGCTGAGTTCTCCGCCAGAAATCAAGACAAGCTGGAGCAGCAGTATGGTGACCAAGTGGTGCAGCTGAGAACTAACAAATTACCAAAAGGCCTCATAACCTTGGAGTCAATCTTCAACCCGAATGATCAGTTCCAGAAGGAGAAAGTGAACATTCAAGTAAAGGGTGAAGATTCAGAACCTATTTTAGTAGATGAAGGCAAGACATTGCAAATTGGCAAAGTAAGTACTCCACAAGAGAAATCTGATTTTGTTCAGCTTTGTCAAGAGTTCCCAGATGTCTTCGCTTGGACTTACAAAGATTTAAGAGGTTTCAACCCAAAGTTGGCACAACATACTATTGAGTTGGATCCAAGAATCCAAGCCTGTCAGGAAAAAGCAAAGGCCAGTAAATCCTCATATCGAACCTCTCATGAGAAAAGAGTTAAGCAAGCTCATTGAGGCCAGTATCATCTTCCCCATCAAACACTCAAGTTGGGTTGCAAACTTGGTGCCGGTAAGGAAAAGAAATGGAGAAATAAGATTGTGTGTGGACTTTCGCGATCTAAATAGAGCATCACTCAAGGATCATTATCCGCTTCCATCAATGGAACAAATATTGCAGGTTGTAGCTGGTTCAGAAAGGTTTTCATTGCTAGATGGATATTCAGGCTATAATCAGATAATGGTGAAAGAAGAAGATCAATTCAAGACGGCCTTCACTACAAAATGGGGCATGTATGCTTACAAGAAGATGCCATTTGGACTGTCAAATGCCGGAGCAACATTCCAGCGAGCTATGGATATGGCATTCAAAGGCTTGATCAACAATATAGTGCTGGTATACCTAGATGATATCACTGTCTTCTCAAAGAATGCAGCAGACCATCTCTTTCACCTTAGGCAAGTGTTTCAGAGGTGTAGAAGGTTCGAGTGTCATTGAATCCAAAGAAGTGTATATTCTTGGCACATGAGGGAAAATTGTTGGGTCACATTGTCTCTAGGGAAGGGCTAACAATTGATCCTGAAAGGGTTGAAGCCATCCGAACACTTCCATTGCCACACCACAAGAAATCTCTTCAAAGCTTCTTAGGAAGGATAAACTTTGTCCGCATAGATTTGTGCCTAATTTTTCCACTCTTGTGAAGCCTTTAACAATGATGTTGAAGAAGAGTCTGGCATTCAAATGGACAGCAGAAGGCAAAGAGAGTTTTGAAAACATCAAGCATGCAATATCACAAGCTCCAACTCTTATCAACCCAGACTTTTCAAAGGACTTCATGTTGTATGCGTTTGGAGGATCAGATACAATCTCAGCTATCTTGACACAGCTGAATAGAGAAGGTTCAGAACAGCCCATAGCATTCTTCAGTCAAACCTTGGAAGATTACGAAATAAAGTATTCTTTCATCGAAAAGCATGTCCTTGCCGTCATCAGGAGCTTGAAGAAGTTCAGACACTTGGTCTCGAACAATAAGATTCAACTGCTGGTGTCTCATGCTGGTGTCAAGGACTTCCTCCTAAACAAGGATTTAAATGAGAAGAGAGTAGGTTGGATCACTCGGGTGATGGAATATGATATTGAAATCAAAGTGACCAAGCTAGTTCGTGGCAAAGGTTTGTGTGAGCAGCTTGCTTCCAAACAACCAGACGGCTCAAAAGGTGAAGAAGATGTTGTCCTACTACTACAGAATGATCAAGAACAACCAGCTGATGATGCACTCATCCCATGTTGGACTCAAGACTTGGTGCATTACCTCCAAACAGGCTTGTGCCCTCCAGAAGTGAGCAAGGCAAAGAGGAGATACTTTAGATTACAAGCTATCCCGTATGTACTCATTAATGGTATCTTGTTCAAGAAAGACATCCATGGTGTTCTATTAAGATGCATTGGAACAGGTCAAGTTGAGAAGATCTTACACGAGTTCCATGACGGGGAAGCAGGAGGCCACTTTGCTCCACGAGTGACAGCTCTCAAAATCATGAGAGCTGGTTACTATTGGCCTACTGTGTTCAATGATTGCTACTCATGGGTCAAAAAATGCAAGAGATGTGCATTCTTCACAGGAAAAGAGAGGTTAGCAGCGCTGCCCCTTCGTCCAATTTCAGTAAATCAGCCATTCATGCAATGGGGATTGGACTTCATTGGGGTTATCAATCCCAATTCAAGTCAAGGTCACAAGTGGATACTTACAGCAACGGATTATTTCACCAAGTGGACCGAAGCAGTGGCACTCAAGGAGGCAAATGAATCTAATATCTTAGATTTCTATGAAGGGATAGTCACGAGGTTTGGTGCCCCTACCACTATCATATCAAACAATGCATTGGCATTCCTTGGCACAAAGATCACTGAATGGGCGGTCAAGAATTGTGTGTATCTCAGCACTTCATCGAATTATTACCCTCAAGGTAATGGCCAAGCCGAGTCTACGAACAAGAATCTACTAAGAATCATCAGAAGGACTCTTGGATGAAAACCAAAGGACTTGGCATGCAAAGCTCAAATCAGCCCTATGGGCTGATAGGATCACACCCAAGAGGTCTACAGGAAGCTCTCCATACAAGCTTGTGTACGGGAAAGAAGCAGTTCTACCTATATCACTTGAGTTGCCAGCATTGGAGCTCATGAAATAGTTGGAACTAGCTGAGTTTGAACCCATGGAGGTTAGATATGCAGAATTAATGGAGCTCCAAGAAATTAGAGAGCATGCAGCCCAGGCAATAGAGAAGGATCAAGCCTTGATCAAGAAGACTTTTGATAAGAAAGCCAAGGCTAGAACCTTCCAAATTGGAGATCTAGTGTTGAAATGGGATGCAGATCATGTGAAGCCGGGAAAGCATTCCAAATTTGATGCCATCTGGAGTGGCCCTTACATGATCATTGGATGCAAAGGTAGCAATGCCTTCCGACTGGCTAAGTTGGATGGTGAAGAATTGTAGATTCCGGTCAATGGGATCTATCTCAAACATTGCTACTAGAAAGAAAGCTTCTCACCCTTGTAAATATTAATTTAGAATTTCCATTCCTCTAAGTGCTTATGCACATTGTACTGCTGTTAGAGTAGTTTTATTTCCCTAAGTGCTTGTGCACATGTCCTATTGCTTCTGGTATGTGCATGTTTGCAGTTCATCAAGCTCCTGGAAAAGAATTTGCAGCCACAAGAGAACCAGATCAACAAATGTTTCAATAGCTCAAGGACACAGGTTTTCAAATTTCAGATCAGCTGAGAGGTTATCAAATAGACTCCATGCCCAATGGATTGCTACGAGCAACTGGCCATTCTTCATCTAGCAGGCAGATAACCCCGCTGAGTCGCCAAAATTGTTATCCAAAATTCACCCCTCAAGGTAATTTTGATAACATGCATCAAATTATTCAGTCCCAAGCAAATAGATTGATTTAAGGCCGAAATCATGTTTTTGGGGGCCCCTCGGCTTCTCTCTAACTCTCTCATCCAAGAAGAAATCCTAAAAGGTTGAGAAAATGGAAGAAATGCAAAAAATAAGGTTGCAGGACTGTTTTGAGGCATTTCGGGTCTGAAGGGCTTGGGTTGTACTAGTTCGGGTTGAACTGAGGTTCGTCATACCAAGCTTGGGGCCAAAAAAACAAGAAAATCAGCTAAGTCCTAGTCCAAGCGGTCTGCGGGACAGTTGGGACATCGGGACGCATGGGATGCGAAAAGCCGAATCGGATGAAAGAGGGAAAAAATTGCCTAAGTCTTGTTTCAAAAAGTCTCGGATATCCGGGCAAAAAGTATGCGCGGGACACGGATCGGCCAGTTTGGCGCAAGTCAGTCCATTTCGGGCGGTTCGGAGATATTTGTCCCAGACAGTTTGGGACATCCAGGCCGAAATTACACAGAGGACGTGAACTGGCCGCTTTGGCTGAAACAAGAGACTTTCGTCCGGGACATTTGGGCCAAAGGGACACATGGGACGCGAAAAGCCGAAAGAGCCGAGAGTGAATGGAATATCGCCACGTGTCTTCACCGTAAAGAGGGACAAGGAATCCCGAATTGGGCGGTTCGGAGATATTTGTCCGAGGCAGTTTGGGACAGCCGGGCCAAAGGGACGCGTGGGATGCGAAAAAATGAAAGAGCCGCCAACGAATCAAATCTCGCCATGTGTCTTCACCTCATCGGCCCAGTGGCCCGAAAATTTTAAATATTTTTTCCAAAGGCAAAAACAAAAGGGAAATGGTTAGGAAGGGCACACGTCTAATGAAATTGTGCCATGTGGCAACTAAGTGGCAGAGCGCGGGGGAGAAATGGGAAATTTTTTCCAAAGTGAAAAATACCAAATTTTTGAAGGACAAAGTGCGCCCCTCATGCCCAAGCCAATAAAATAGTGCCACATGTCCAAGTGGTAAGAAATTAAGGAAGGGCCCAAAATAAATTTTTAAAGGATGAGCCCACAGATGAATCAGAGCCTGACACGTGTCATCCAAGTGGCAGAGCGCGGAAAGAATTCAAATATTTTCCCACTGATCCGTTTTGGCCTGTTTTTTCCCTAATCTTTAGATCGCCATAACATTCGATCCAGAGCTCGAATTTTCATGTTCTTTATATCAATGGAAAGCTGGTGAAATTATTTACACGATTCATGGGTCAATATTGCATTTTGGTTCAGTTTGGTGAGATAAAATTAAGAAACATCTCTGGTGCATGATAATGGCCAGAAATGACGTTTCAACAACCAGCTTAAATGCAAAATACAGTTCACCGCTTTTGCTAGGGTTCTCACCTACCACCATAATGAGATGAATTAAATGCAACCTAGAAGTGGTTGGGGTAGATCTTGGATTTCCTCTCTCTTCCCTCTCTCATTCTTCCTATAAATTGTAAGGAGGGGCTTCTTTCCAAGGGTCGAACATTCCTGTTTTGCCCCTCCCTTCTTCTCTTTGGCAGGTGAATTTGTGGAGTTCAAACCTCCCATTTAAAACTGTAATGAAACCTTTACCTCTTGGAATTTTGTAGTATATTGTATCGATCTTTGGAGCAAGTAATGCATGTCTGTGGATGATTCTCAACCCTCTCTATGTTCATTTGCATCCTCCTGATCTTTCACTGCAAATTTTGTTATCTGTGCATGATCTTGCATCACATTTGAATGGTTTGTGTTTATTAGCAAGATAGGTGTTATTCATTCCTTGGTGCATCACCTCTGTTAGCTTAGGTTTATTTTTATGCATCTTCTTACCCTATCTCCTTGGCAAGATTAGATTAGGTTTTGAGTAAACCCTCTGCATTTTTTTTGTGTGCATTTGAACAGAGGAATAGGAACCAGCCTTCTCTGGAGATTCCTTTCTCATTTTTGCAAGTCCCACACTTGGAGAAAGGATTCCATGTTGTGCAATCACACTGGATGCTAGTATGATCAACCTAGAAATCTGATCAACATCTAGGGGTGCTGTGATTTTGCACTAACAGTACTACTAGGAAGGTTTCCACCCCCGAGAGCTAGATGGCTTGAGAGGAGGTAGCATTATGATAGATCATTGGATAATCCTTGCAAATATTTTAGCATAATACCCTGTCGAGGTTGAGGTTGAGGGGATTGGTGTTTCATTTGATGATTTAGAAGTTGGAGTTGAAGGGATCGTTTTTTACGTGACACGTTTAAGTGCCGATTGGGGAACAATATTGGATTTTGTAATGGTGACTAAAAATTTAGAGGGGTGTGGCCCTAAAATAGAAGGGATTTTGTATTGAGGTTGTCAGATGATCGGGTGATATGATTGTTACATTTTTGGATGGATGGATGGGAGGTTGTGAAATGGGTTTCTTGAAATTCTGGATGTAGTGTCGGGGTGACATGATCTCCGTAAGAGGTCTTCATATTTTGTATGATGGGTTCCTTTCCTAAGGATTTTCAAGAGGCAATATGTGAGTTTTGTAGACACATGTAGTTTGATCAATACACTATTATTTCTAATGGTGCACTAACGCTTCTTCCTTTTACAAATTGACGACACACCACCAGTTAGACCTATCTAACTCCCTTCCTATGAAACCATTTTGGTCATTTTTTCTCTTATAAACCATTTAAATAGGCAGTTATAGCCTCGTTCTAACTACATTAGCTTCTTATTATCTTTCTAGTTTGCTTCTATTAGCTCCCCGGAAGATCAATCCACTTTGTTAGATTGATTAATCCCTTCAGAACCCTTCCTAGAACCCTAATTACTCTCTAAGAGAGATTAATTAATCTAACCTAGGTCAAAATCCCTAAACATAGTCAAACCACACTTTGACTTGCTAAAAGTGCTTTTTGGATTTTAACCTTTGTCCCACATACACCCAAATCTCCCTTTTCTTCCAAACCAAAAACTATAAATAGGGCTATACCCCCTCCCTCATTTCCTAAGAATTCTCTCTTCTTCTTAGCACAAATTATAGCAATTTTCTTAGGCTTTAGTTTGTATTTCATCTTCTTGAACATTTGAGCTAAAAGCATTTAATCTTGTAATTTCATAGCATTAACATGGAGTAAAAGGGAAGATCCATTGGCCTTGAAGCCATTAATGGGGATATCTCTTTCTCTTAAACACATAAACTGAATGTTTAGATCCTCTTAGGTTCATTATTTTATAGCTTTCAAAGAATAGAGATTAACTTCATTTGCTTAGTTTGCATGTTTATTTCAAATTAATGTATGCAAAGAAGAGAACCTTGCTCATTTCTTATCACATGGTCCATTGATCAGATTGTTAAAAGCCTTTGGGGTTTCTTTAGAGATTCTTACCCCAAATCCATGGCTTTTACAACTTTTCATTGAACACATTTGGCACGCCCAGTGGGACACTTATGTCCACCCTCCATTAATGGAGGTCTTTTAGGTTCTTCAAAGCTCATTTTCAAGTTTTTTTGCTCAAATCACATATTATTTCCTAATTTTAATTTCTAAACCTAGATAAATGACCTTAATTTATATACATTTTATGGGTTTGATATAGAACTAGGACATTTTGACTAACAACTAACCTATTTGCTCTTGAAAATTTGAAAATCCATGTTTTTTACAGGTTTTTCATAGGGTTCGCGTAGGTGTCCAACAAGGGCCGCGTACACGTCGAAACCCTAGCATACCCGTTATATCAAGCGCATGTACTTGTCAGAAGATCCTCATCATTTGAAAATTTTACCTTTACAAGGACACGCACACGCATCTCTGTCATCTGGGGCGCGTATTCTACCTTTTTGGTCACGTATACGTCAAGTGCTAGACTATGTAAATTTTTTCTGAAAAACCTTTACATGAACGTGCATGCATCTCTGTCATCTAGGCCGCATATCCGCCTCTCTGGCTACGTAGGTGTAAAAGGTCTGACTATGTAAGAAATTTTTACAGTTCACTGTTTTAGGCTTAAGCGTGTATACGTTGTAACCTAAGCGTCCATGTCAATACAGGCACGTGTCTCTGTCATATTATGAGCATCTGTGTTTACTGCATTAGGTTTTATTAATTTTTGATTGTAGGCATACTTATTACAAGGGGCACGTATCCGTCGGATAGGAAGTGCTAGTGTCGGTATAGGCAGCGTAGGTGTTTGTGGCAAAATTGAAAATTTCTACAGTCTGTAAAAAAAATTTCTTCTAATCCATCACTGCAGGTTTTTAGGACTAACAATTGGAAAAACAAGGTTCTTTCTTAAACGTTTCAATTTGCATAGATTAAAAGTGTTTTGTTTACTTAGAAATAGTTTTTGTAGAAGTGTGTATGCTCTCTCCTCGCGTCTTCCAAGGTGATCTTGGAGATCAAAAACACCAATACAAAACTCATATAAATTGTTCAAAAAAAAACACTTGCTTTATAAACGATTGAAATAAAACTTTCATTTCAGTAGAGTTTTTTCACGATTGTGTATGCTATTCCTTCATGCCTTTTTGGTGATCTTAGGAATCAACAATCAAAGTGGGTAACTCTCTTTCTTAACATCAACCTACGAATTAGAAATTTTTTGAAACTTGTTGTCTACAAGACCTATTCGCTTGTCAAAGAAAGGCATCAAAAACAAAAAAACACAAACCTTCTAATACACTTGCTCTTACATGTTGCCAAATAGTGTGCTACTTAAAACCACATTAAGCTAAGCAAGATAAAAAAACACACCACATTCGAAAACATTATATTGCAGGTTTTGGAAAAGGGTATGTCCCTATCCACTCAACTAAAACATAACCACTTTGAGCATAACACCTTAAGCTATAACAATGGGGGGTGGTACCAGGAACCCTAAAGTAGTCCACCGCTATGTAACCTCGTGGATGAAACAAGAAGCACTTCGCTTACCCACTTGACTAGTACGCCTTGTGAGTTAAGAGTTGCAAGTATGTCTGTATCACGACCTTAGTCAGAGTACACGATGGATGCATTCATTGCCCACTGTACTTGAAGGGGGACAAAGCCGAGATACTCCCAAACTAGTCATTGTGACTTTTTTGGTAAATCGCGCCTCACTCTTATAAAACCTTGTAACACCTAGTTGAGATAACTTGTTAGGGAAGCCATTTTGTTAAGGAGCCCACTTTACTAGTCCTTGTTGTGTCAAGCCATCACAAAGTGACGACTCATATGGATTCTAAACCTTGTTTGTTGAAACAAGGCAAAAAACCCTTATGAGTTCAAACTGAGTGTCTTTTCATGACGGAACTAAGCTACATCCCACTTTTTCTTAGTCTTATTCTTGTCTTCTGATGAGGTGAAGCTCTGCCTAAGTGTTGCTTATCTTGTGTTCAAATTTTGATCAGTACCCTTGCATTCTCACTGCACCTATTGTTCAGGGTGAGGAAGGTGCATACATCATGCATTTTTATTCAGAGATAGTACTCATCACTTTTTTGTCCATTTACGCCCATCCATGTTTGCGGCTGGGGTTATTAAACATCTAAAGTGTGCGGGTATGCTTTTCGTATCTTTGATAAAAGTCCTTCCATCTTGATTTCAAGATCATCTTCACTATTGTGTATTTGGTTCATATTTTGTCTCTTCTTGAGTTGATAGTATTTTTCACATCCTAGACGTACAATCTCAGTACTTACATCATATTCTCACTTTGTGAGGAGGTGGTATAAGTCCCTTTATTTTGTGGTTACGCTGCTCACATGATTAAAAACTCCTTGTTATACTTATTACTTGGTTTTAGTTTCGATCGTCATTTGAGTCTTCTTGAAAAGTGTTGATAATGCCTTACATATATCATAATAAAGTTATCATGGTACTAACACTTTGCTTTCTCGATTAACGTATCATGGTGACATTATTGCGCTATATCTATTCGCGACTTCCATTTTTGAGAAGGTTTGGCTTTCATTAGACATTCAAAATAGTTTTAAGTATACCTTGTCGAGGGACTGCAATAACATCGCGTCAGTGCTTAGACCTTGTTGGGGTTCTAACTTGAATTACATATTGGTACATCATTGTCGCTATCTATTTTTAGGGCATAGGCTTAGTCACAACAAATTGAGTGGTCATTGCATTAGGTGTGCATGTGAGTGTTTCTTGATAAAGATGACTACATAATACTACATCTAGGGTACACTTATGGTATAATTCCAACATCACCTTGAACAGCTTGGCAGAAAACCATACACTTGGGGGTTATGCTAGCTACATACATATGTCTACTAGTGATGCCTAAAATCATAAAAATGGCAGCGCAAATCAAATGAGTAAGATATGGGAGAAAACGCATTTCGACACATTCCCATTCAGTGGTCACAATTTAGGACCACTCTTCTCTCAAGTCAAAGATACAGAGACATTAATTGATCATAGTGGAGAAGAGTCAGACTCTTCAGGAGAACAACAAAGGTTAGACCTAAACAGATTTGATGAGCTCTTATATTATAACAAATATCAAATACTCGCAAGAGTCTTGGCATTAGGAGCTAAACTTCTGCACGAGCACGAAGAAGAAACAAATGTCATTAACCCTAACTTAGGAGAGCGAAGATTCATCTTAGACACATATATAATCCTTTTGATGTGGGATACGCTTCCACTTCTGGGCAACACAAGGTCGTTGTCGAAGGTGAACCATCACGTAAACCTCACTTTAAGGCTTTGCGTAAAGTGAAAAACTAAATGGAAAGCTTCCCCTTCTCCGAAATTTGATGAAGAAGAGGATCCCCTGGTTGAGGAGGAGATCCTCCAAAAACAGATCTTGAAATTGAGTCAGAAACTAGAAAACCTAGGCTCTTTAAAAATAAACATATGCAAAGACAAAGACAACATAAATTTTAACGAGTTTCAATTTGCTCCGCATACAGACTATACCTTTAAGGAAACTCAGGCCCAAAGGTCGATATCACCTACTAAAGAGCAACTCATTCAGGATGAATTGAAATCTATGAAAGATACGCTCACGACATTACAACAAGGAAATATAGGCCAAAACAAAAAAATATTCGTACAAAGAACTATGTCCTTACCCCTTTGATAAAGACATGCTACAACAGCCTTTCCCAAAACACTTTACTGTTCCCAAGTTTGATAAGTATAAGTGCAAAAGTGATCCTTGTGATCATATAAAAGACTTTTACATGGCTTGCCAAGAGGCCGCGTATAGCGATAATTTCCTAATAGGACTTTTTCCTCGTAGCCTAGGAGCCGTGGGATTGGAATGGTTTTATAGCATACCTAAGGGCTCCATCACAACATGGCCCACACTAGCAGAGAAAATTTGTAAGGCATTATTCCTATAATATGGAGAGTGACAACACGATGAACAATCTATGTAACACAAAACAAAAACCCAATGAGACATTTGCAAGATTTTTACAATGATGGCGTGGGTTAGCTAGTCACTTTTCTTGTGCCTTACCCGAAAAATAGTTAGTGAGCATATTCATTCCGAACTTGAACCTAGAAATATCCTTTCACTTGTAAATGCATTGTGGCTCAAAATTTGAAGAAGTCATAGAGAAAGGTAGTCAAATTAAGAAAGCACTCATTGCCAAAGGAACGCTTAAACCTGTTACTAAAAGAAAACATGAAGCCAAATCCATAGATAAACCTAAATTCTTCAATAAGAATAAACATGTTGTTGGTGATGGCATTACAGACTCCAAGAGAGTCCAAGCCATGTAGACAGGCCCTCTCTTAAAACTTTCACAAGGGCCTCTTCCCAAAGCGCCTACCAAACGTACGTTCACATCTTTGATAGAATCCTTATCTACCATCCTAAAACAATTAGATGGTGCAAAGATGGTAGAATATCCAACTGCAACAATACCCTACCCGGAAGACGCTCCAAAACTGGTTTCGTTCAATGACAATGAATATTACGACTTCCATCATGCTAAAGGACACAAAACGAAGAGATGTTTAAGATTACGCCATTATATCCAAGACCTCATAGAGGAAGGGAAGATTTTTTTAGAGTCTCCCCCCGAGACTGGTAAAATTTCAAATGAAAAAATGGGTATTTACAAGGAACCTTTTCCTGACCATGTACGGATAAAAAGAAAAAGAAAACAGATCAAGGGAAAACTTCCAACGACTATAGGACTACTGCCTATGTGTACCCTACAAATGATAGTCCTTATGATTCCCTCATTGGGTGTATTAACTCATCTAATGAACAGATTAACACCATTCGGATCTTAGAAAAGAGCTGCGCAATTGGGACAAGACGTGCCCGCTTAATCATACCAGATCCTATGCCTACCCCTGAGGAAAGTCAGTATAACTTGATAGAGAAATTAGAAAAAATGTCTGCTAAGATATCTATCCTCGATCTCCTAAAGATCTCCAATGCTCATAAAAACATATTGTTCAAAAATTTGCAAAATTCAGAGGTTTCCATAGAAATAGATCCCATAAACCTTCAAGCCATGGTTGCACGATTAGACACCAACGATCATATTAATTTTGATCATACTGCAATCCCACATAACAACCCAGAGCATAAATTACCATTGTACCTCGAAGTGGTGGTTACCTGCTCGCAAAATCAAAAGAGTACTTGTAGATGGGGGATCTGGTCTGAATATTTGCACCTTAAAGTTGGTAAAGCAGCTAAGGCCATTCAGAAATAGAGCTAGGTGATGAAACTATCACAATCGCAGCATATGAAAATGAAGAAAGAGAGTCAGTAGGTAATATAGTGGTCCCCATGGAGGTAGGACCAACATGTCATGACACAATGCTTCATGTCCTTGACTTGGATCTTCCATACAACATGCTCTTGGGGTGCCCATGGATCCACTCCATGCAAGTTTTTCCGTCAATGTTTCATCAGTGCATCAAGTTATGCCATGAAGGGCAGGTGGTTACCATTTTGGGTGACCTAGAACCATTCACACATTGCAGGGCATTGCACAGTTTCTCTCATGCCGCTTACAAGTGTCCTTCTACAGATGTTGTTGTCCCCCTACAGACAGAGGCTATGAAAAACTGAGTGGATTCAGAATCCCTCACGCCTTTCAATCAATATTTTCCCTCATTGGTCAATCCATTTGCTTCATGGGATGGCAACATCAACAAAATATGGCCGAAGTAGGCCATTCACTCTTGAGTAGGCTTTGTTAATATCAGACTTATCACTATCCCCCAGGACAAGGGGTAAGCCTTATTTCAGTTCAAGAGCACCCACGAGCAATGTCCTAAATTTTTGGATAAATTTATCCCTAGTGGCCTCCTGTCTAAGGAGAAAATGTTAGAAGACGCTACCAGTAGAGTACTAGAAGGAACCATGGCTTCATGCAATCAAGCGCCTCAGTACATCAAAGGTCCACGCATGATGTTTGTCATGGGCTATAACAGGTTTGGATGTGGCGTTAATGTATAAGGCCGGTTGGAGCCTATCCCTATCCCTTGTTTCAAAATTGATAAACATGGCCTTGGAATAACATCCCATGACGCTCTACCTTTTGAGAATGACACCACTTCTTCTGAAAGTGGGGATGTTTCATCTCATTCTGAAAGTGACGTAGATTCCCAATGTAGCCTTTACAAAGATCTTGCCTCCATGAACCTATTCCCAGATTCGTCAGTCCTTACCTTATCTGAATCCATCCCCCTAAATAAATGTCTAGTAGCCCTTGTATATCTTGAACTTATAGATTGGGATCAATAACTTCATGTGCCCTTGGATTTCTTTGAAAATGATGAGGCACTCGCAGAGTTCATGGGACTCAGGGACTTTATTTTGGCTGGAGACCACAAGAAAGGATTTGAGATTCAACTAGATGCCTACGCCTATTTTGGGGAAGAAGCAGAGATGTGTGGATGGTTGAATAAAAAGGTTGTAACTAAAAGCATACCTACTCCTGAGAAACCAAGCAAGAAGGCTCAACAGGAATCCCATAGTGAAAAACTCTTTGATGAACTCATAGACAAACAGAACAAAGAGTCTAAAAATGAAGTGATTTATCCATTTAAAGATGATCATGAATTACCATAGGAGGTCGATCTTACTCTTCCCCCTGATCCTATAAGGATGGAGGACGCATCTAAAATGCTTATTGAGGAAACAATCAGTGTCAACATTGGCTCAGAGGAGACACCTAGAATAGTCACTCCTTTGGTTCAAAGATAGTACTCGTCACTTTTTTGTCCATTTACGCCCATTCATGTTTGCGGCTGGGTTGTTAAACATCTAAAGTGCGTGGGTACGCTTTTCGTATCTTTGATAAAAGTATTTCCTTCTTGATTTCAAGATCATCTTCACTGCTGTGTATTTGGTTCATCTTTTGTCTCTTCTTGAGTTGATAGTCTTGTTCGCATCTTAGACGTACAATCTCGGTACTTACATATATTCTCACTTTGTGAGGAGGTGGTATAAGTCCCCTTATTGCGCGGTTACGCTGCTCACACGATTAAAAACTCCTTGTTATACTTATTACTTGGTTTTAGTTTCGATGTTATTTGAGTCTTCTTGAAAAGTGTTGATAACGCCTTACATATATCATAATAAAGTTATCATGGTACTAACACCTTGCTTGCTCAGTTAATGTATCACGGTGGCATTATTACGCTATATCTATTCGCGACTTCCATTTTTCAGAAGGTTTGGCTTTCATCGACATTCAAACAAGTTTTAAGTATACCTTGTCAAGGGACTGCGACAACATCACATCAGTGCTTAGACCTTGTTGGGGTTCTAACTTGACTTACATATTGGTACATCATTGTCGCTATCTATTTTTAGGGCATAGGCTTAGTCACAACAAGTTGAGCAGTCATTGCATTAGGTGTCCATGTGAGTGTTTCTTGATAAAGACAACTGCATAATACTACATCTAGGGTACACTATGGTATAATTCCAACATCACCTTGAACGGCTTGTAGAAAACCATACACTTAGGGGTTATACTAGCTACATACAGACGTTCGCTAGTGATGCCTAAAATCACAAAAATGGTAGCCAAGTCAAATGAGAAGGATATGGGAGAAAACCCTTTCGACACCTTCCCATTCAGTGGTCACAATTTAGGACCACTCTTCTCTCAAGTCAAAGATACATAGACGTTAATCGATCATAGTGGAGAAGAGTCAGACTCTTCAGGAGAACAACTACTACGCCCTTAACCTATTGCTTGTATTAGGATACGAGTAGCCGACTTGTGGCTTACCATATCATTTTATTATATCATTTATACTTTCTCATGCTTAGTAGGTCGGCCTTGGTGTTGACCATAACATATGAATAGTATATATAGGGGATTTTAGGTAGTAGTTCATTATCTTTTGGAGCATTTGAGTCTTATTGTTTGGTTTGGAGGTTGCCCCCTCGAAGTGGCAAAGCTATTCTAATTGCATATTGAGATCATTATTCTAGAATATTGTGTTATTTGGTGTTATATTTCTGCTCATGATCTGAATTATACAAGTAATTTCATTACAAGTGGTATCAGAGCTACGATCTGGGCCAACATTAGGGCAAAAAAACCCTAATTTTTTGTTTCCGCCATATATTGCAAACCAAAGATAATTAGTGGGAGATATTTTTACCAGAGTTGCAAAACATTTCAAGTAAGGTTCCCTAAAATATTCAGACTTGTTTGATTTATTTTACAAAAGTTATTACAAATTTAGGTTTTTTCATAAAATCGCTCCCTAGGGTGCAAATTGTGGAATTTTTTCAAATTCGTTACATTTTCAGAAAGAATTTTTTTTTTTTTGGGTTTGTTCTTTAAGTTTTTTTATATTTGGCTGAATTCATATTGAAATATGAAACCCTAAAATTTGACTGTGATCCCTACATCCTACTATTTTGGGGCATCATGGCTGGGCCTTCCACAAGAGGAAAAAAGAATCCCATCACTCCGTGTAAAACACCAGAAAAGGATGAGATAGTAGCTGAGGAGTTGGAGACAGAAGGTATAACTACAGATTCCTTAGGGTTAGGGTTTACTTTGACAAACCACAAAGTAAGCCAACTTGAGTTTAACCTGAGAGACCTCGAATCTTGGGTGGCCAGCAAAGAAGATGTGGATAGGATTGGAAAAAGATTGGAGGATTTCATGTAAAAATTCAGTACGTATATGATGGGTAATCATACTTATGTCAATCAAGGTGGATCCTCAGGTCAACGTAATAGACACATGAGCCAGAGTGGATCTCTGAGTGTGCACAATCCAAATACGAGCACTCTGCAGGTCCATACTATGTTTCCAAAAGTGGAGTTGCTTAAGTTTGATGGAAAGGATCCACTCAATTGGATCAACCAAATGGGGAATTTTTTTGAACTACATCAAATTCCACTAGGAAAAAAGGTGACCATGGAAGCTTTGTATCTCGAACCTAACCAATTCGTCTAATATCAATGGTTATGTGCTCAAAGGCAGAAGAGTGGTCTTAATGTTACATGGACAATGTTCACTGAAGAGTTGCAATTACACTATTCAGATAATTACTTCAGCCAATTAGCAAAATTGAGACAGATAGGATCTGTTAAGGATTACATTCATCACTTCCAAAACCTTTCTCTACGGGTGGAAAATATTATTGAAGAGAATCTAAATGACCTATTTCTCGGGGGTCTTAAGGATCACATTGAGCATGAGGTGCGTATGTTTAATCCTCATAAGGTTTCTGATTTGATGATTATAGCAAGAAGGAAAGAGAAGAAATTTGTTTCAAGTAGGAGACAACATTTCACTTATACCAGAGATCGCAACACCTTGGCCCCAGCACTCCCTCGACCAGTTAGATTGACACCTCAACAAATTGAAGAAAAAAGAGAAAAAGGTTTATGTTTTAACTATGACAGTAAATTTGGACCAGGACATAAATGTGCTAAAAAGAAGTTGTTCTACATTGATGGGCCTAGTGAAGATGAAGAGAAGGATGAAGATTCAGAGTCAGAGGTCTTGGTTTAGCCAGAGGAGGAGTCAGAAGATCCTCAGCGAACAATCTCATGCCACGCAATTTCAGGTATTGGCACCCCTAAACCCTAAAGGTGGTTGGATTCCTAAAAAAATAGATGGTCACAGTGTTGATTAATTGAGTAAGTACTCACAACTTTATCAATCATAAGTTAGCAGTGTGCCTAAACTGCTTCATTTATCCAGCTCCTGAATGTCAAGTAATGATTGCTGATGGAGGTACTGTTACTTATTCTAGAAAATACCATATCATTAAGCTTTCCATGGGAGATTACATACTAAAGAGTCCCATGTATGCCATTTCTATGGGAGGAGTAGACATTGTGTTAGGGGTTCAATGGCTTACCACTTTGGGAACCATTGAGATGAACTTCCAAGACTTGTTCATGCGATTTCACTATGAAGGAAGGAATTTTGAGCTAAGAGGCTTAAGAGCAAAGTCTCCACAAATAGTAAGTTCTCATCAGATGCACAAAATGCTAAAAAAGGGTGCAAAGGGATTTGTAGCACAACTATTTTAATTGGAGGCTCATCATTCTAAGGACATTATACCATCAGATATGCAAGCAGTGTTGGATGTACACTCTGTTGTATTTGAAAATATACCAAAGGGCTTACCTCCAAAGAGAGATCATGATCATGCTATTCAATTAGTACCAGGAAGTCAACCGCCTAACATCAGACCCTATAGGTACCCACATGTGCAAAAGAGTGAAATTGAAAAGATTGTACAAGAGATGTTGGAAGCAAGAATTATCCGTCATAGTCAGAGTGCTTATTCTTCTCCAGTAGTGATGGTATGGAAGAAAGATGACATGTGGCGCATGTGTCCTGATTATAGGGAACTTAATAAGTACACAATCAAAGATAAGTTTCCTATTCCAGTAATTGATGATTTGCTTGATGAATTGCATTGTGCTATTTATTTTACAAAGCTTGATCTTCGTTCGGGATACCACCAAATCAGAATCAAGGATGAGGATGTTCATAAAATTGCCTTTCAGACACATGAAGGCCATTATGAATTCCTGGTAATTCCTTTTGGACTCACAAATGCACCTTCTACATTTCAAAGTTTGATGAATTCTATTTTTAAGTCATTCCTGTGGAAGTGTGTCTTAGTGTTTTTTGATGATATATTAATTTATAGAAAAACATGGGAGGAACATTTGTATCATGTAAATAAGGTTTTGGAAACCCTTGACCAACATCAACTTTATGCAAAGCCCTCTAACTGTTCTTTTGGACTCAAGGAGGTTGAATATTTGGGTCACATTGTCTCTCATGAAGGGGTTAAAGTGGATCCTAATAAGATCAAAGCCATGATGGAGTGGAAGGTTCCAAAAACCCTAAAGAATCTACAAGGATTTTTGGGGCTTACAGGTTATTACCGAAGATTCGTAAGGCAATATGGAAGCATATTTGCACCTCTCACAACTTTATTAAAGAAGGACTCCTTCCATTGGAGTGAGGATGCAACCAAAGCATTTGAGAAACTAAAGGAGGCCATGTGCACCACTCCAGTCTTAGCTACTCTAGATTTTTCCAAAACATTCATTATTGAATGTGATGCATCAGGGGTGGGTATGGGTGCAGTTCTCATGCAAGAAGGCTATCCTATTGCCTTTTTGAGCCGTCAATTCAAAGGTAAGAATATTTCCAAGCCGACTTATGAGAAGGAAATGCTATCAATACTTCATGCAGTAAAGCAGTGGAGACCATATCTCATAGGAAGACACTTTAAAGTCAAGAAAAATCATGATAGTCTGAAATACTTCTTGGAGCAGCATTTATCATCTGAAGAACAACAAAAATGGGTCTCCAAGATGTTGGGATATGATTTTGAGATTATCTATAAGAAAGGGAAGGAGAATGTAGTTGTGGATGCTCTATCGCGGAAAGATGAATCAACTGTAGCCTTGTTATGTGCCACATCCATATTACAGGAAGATTGGATAGATGAAGCAAGGTCCGAGTGGAGAAATGACCCAACCACACAAAACCTCATTCATCATCTCCATAATGATCCAAGCACGTCTAAAAAATTTGTATTGAAAGGGGATGCTTTATGGTATAAAGATAGATTATACCTATGTAAGAACTCCACTCTTAAAAATAGGATTCTATTTGAGCTTCACTCTTCTCCAATAGGGGGGCACTCTAGATTCTTGAAGACTTATCACCGAGTCAAACAAGATTTCTTTTGGGAAGGTCTCAAAGGGGATGTCCAAAAATTTGTGGCAGAATGCATGGTTTGTCAGCAAAATAAGGGTGAAACAGTTCGATCCCCAAGTCTTCTACAACCTCTATCTATTCCTAGCCAGCAGTGGGAAGAGGTTTCCGTGGACTTTATCACAGGATTGCCTAAATCTGAAGGAAAAAATGTCATCATGGTTGTGGTGGATAGACTCACCAAATATGCTCATTTTTGTGCCTTGGCACACCCATTTGCTACAAGCACGGTAGCAACAACCTTCATGGTCACAGTTTAGAAGCTTCATGGGACACCAAAGATTATAGTAAGTGATTGAGACCCTATATTTACTAGTAATTTTTGGACTGATTTATTCTCTTGTTTGGGTACATAGTTAGCTCGTAGCTCTTCTTATCATCCCCAGTCTGATGGGCAAACAAAAGTTGTAAATAAGTGTTTGGAGGGATATCTCCATTGCTTTACATCAGATAAACAATTAAGATGGGTCTAATGGTTACCACTTGCAGAATGGTGGTATAACACTTCCTTCCATACTTCATCTAAAATGTCTACTTTTTTGGCACTCTATGGATACCATCCATCATCCATCACATTGTCATTGAGAGGACAACCGTGGGTTAGAGCAGTAGAAGAACACATTCAATATCAACAAGAGGTCCTCTCTAGTCTCAAGGAGAACTTGGTCATGGTACAGAACTACATGAAGCAACAGGCTGATCAACATCACACAGAAAGGCATATTGAAGTCGGTGATTGGGTTTTTGTGAGGTTACAACCATATAAGCTAATGTCTTTGAAACAACAACAAAAGGATAACAAAATTTCACTAAAGTATTATGGACCCTATCAAGTATTGCAGAAGATTGGTATTGTAGCATACGAATTAGAACTTCCACAATCAACCAAATTACATCCAGTCTTTCATGTTTCTTGCCTAAAGAAAGTAATTGGATAGAGAGTATGAGCCCAAACAGTGTTACCTAAGCTCGATGAGGAGGGGAGAATCATCTTGGAACCTGAATGCATCCTTCAAACATGTACTAAAAGATTGAGGACACGGGTTATTACTGAGTACCTGATCAAGTGGAAGAATATGGACAATGAAGATGCAACATGGAAAGATATGACATTCCTGCAGTAGTAGCAAGAGCTTCTCAACATTGGGGACAATGTTGCTTTGAAGGGGAAGGGCATGCTACGCCCTTAACCTATTGCTTGTATTAGGATATGAGTAGCTGACTTGTGGCTTACCATATCATTTTATTATATCATTTATACTTTCTCATGCTTAGTAGGTCGGCCTTGGTGTTGGTCGTAACATATGAATAGTATATATAGGGGATTTTAGGTAGTAGTTCATTATCTTTTGGAGCATTTGAGTCTTATTGTATGGTTTGGAGGTTGCCCCCTGGAAGTGGCGAAGCTATTCTAATTTCATATTGAGATCATTATTCTGGAATATTGTGTTATTTGGTGTTATATTTCTGCTCATGATCTGAATTATGCAAGTAATTTCATTACAACAACAAAGGTTAGACATAAAAAATTCAAAAAAAATTAAAAAACCACAAAATATTGGAAAGTATCAAAATGGCTTAAAATTGATTAAACCGATCATCTACAACTGAAATCTGTGTCTATCGCATGGCACTCATCCCAGATCTTGTTGACATTCTCAAAAATATTTCAAAACAACGACTCGCGCATCACGAAAATCTTCAATCACCGACATAAGCTATGTTGCTTACTTTGTCTGTACTCTGGGGCACTATCAATTGCCTGGTATTGTTTTCATCGTGCACATTACTTTTTTGCCGGACCCAAGTGTACTCCATCTTTCCCCTTGCATAATACACCTTGCTTGGGGCATCATTCTTCACCCTAGTCATTTATAAGAAAATTTGGGACTTCATCTCGATAGCAAAATATTGGTGCAACTATCTTAAATGTTGTTGGTTTAAGTGTGTGTGATTCTACTTATTTCCTTGTCAGGTGATTCTGTTTATTTCTCGTATTGCATTACATTCGTGTATGTTGCATGGAGTTGGTCATTTTTAGCACAAGACGGTTGTTTGTATCTTGGCTTTTAATGTCATTTTACGCTTCCGTCGCGTGCTCACATTTTAATAAGGACCCATGAGGAGGATTCTAAGCATTATGATGATTAAGTATTGTTAGTAAATTTTGATTTGCAGATAGCTCAATATCCCTTTTTCCTTTTAGTTTCTCATCTTCACTCGACACTTTTCTCTCTATTTGTTTCTTTTTCGATCGTCGATCGAGTTTCTTCGTCAGCCCATCAACACTCGAGGGGGCATTTGTCATCCTTCACCCTATTAAGTTTTCTTCTACCCCTTCAAAAATTTTCTACTTACTTGTTTTTTTCTACTTTCTTTGAAGTGACGTAGCTTACGTTACCTCAAAGAGGGGCAAATGTAGACACCTGTAGTTTGATCGATACACTATTATTTCTAATGGTGCACTAACGCTTCTTCCTTTTACAAATTGATGGCACACCGCCCGTTAGACTTGGCTAACTCCCTTCCTACGACATCCTTTTGGTCATTTTTCCTCTTATAAACCATTTAAATAGGTAGTTATAGCCTTGTTCTAACTACATTAGCTTCTTATTCCCTTCTAGCTTGCTTCTATTAGCTCCCCAGAAGATCAATCCACTTTGTTGGATTGATTAAGACCTTCAGAACCCTTCCAAAACCCTAATTACTCTCTAAGAGAGATTAATTAATCTAACCTAGGTTAAAAGCCCTAAACATAGTCAAATCACACTTTGACTTGCTAAAAGTGCTTTTTGGATTTTAACCTTTGTTCCACATGCACCCAAATCTCAATTTTCTTCCAAACCAAAAACTATAAATAGGGCTATACCCCCTCCCTCATTTCCTAAGAATTCTCTCTTCTTCTTAGCACAAATTATAGCAATTTGCTTAGGCTTTAGTTTTTATTTCATCTTCTTGAACATTTGAGCTAAAGCATTTAATCTTGTTTTTTATAGCATTAACATGGAGTAAAAGGGAAGATCCATTGGCCTTGAAGCCATTAACGGGGAGATCTCTTTCTCTTAAACATATAAACTAAATGCTTAGATCCTCTTAGGTTCATTATTTCATACTTTCAAAGAATAGAGATTAACTTCATTTGCTTAGTTTGCATGTTTATTTCAAATTAATGTATACAAAGAAGAGAACCTTGCTCATTTCTTATCACATGGTCTATTGATCAGATTGTTAAAATCCTTTGGGGTTTCTTTAGAGATTCTTACCCCAAATCCATGGCTTTTACAACTTTTCATTGAACACAAGTTTGAAGTAGATGCGGTGGATGTGGAGGGATTCACGGTCTTTTTAGAGGCGAAGCTAGGGGAGTTGTGTGATTCAGTAGGTGCTTCTGTGGTAGAAACACTAGGTGTTTGTGGTGCGGATGATTTGGTTGATGTTTCTGTGGCAAAAACATTTGAGGATGTGGATGGGAGATCTTTTATGGTATTGATAATGTGATGAGAGTTAACGACATTGGAATGGGGTTGACTAGTGGATGGGGCATGGTTTGTAAAGGGTTATTTAAAGATGTCTAAATTCTGATTTGGAGGTGCATTTGGATTATCTAGTTACAACTCACCTTTGTCAGTAAGTTCTCGAAGGATGTTCCTAAACGAACGACACCTTTCAATGTCGTGACCCTTGACCCGATGGTATTTACAATAATCATTTTCTTGATACCAAGAGGGCTTTGAAACATAAGTGTCGATGGGACGAATAGGAGGGAGCGTGATTATACATGCAACTAGGAGTTTATCGAAAAACGTGATATAGGATTCATCCGATGGGTGTATAATTATGTTGAGGGTGGGTGCGTCCAGAAGATGAATGTTCCTTGGAAGCAAATTTTACGACGACTGCATTTGTTTAAGTTTTAGATTTGTCATGACTGGTAGAAGGTTTGAACGAGGACTCAGGTTTAGGTTTCTTTGATCTGGGTTTGAATCTACCATCCTTGAGGGCACGCAGTTCCAATTTGCGAGCCATAACAAAGGCTTTGTCAAATGTTTGGAAAGATTATATGTTAGAACATATTATTAAGTATTAGTATAAACCTTAGTTTATAATTAAATAATTCAGAATATTTATATTCTTAATTATTTAATATAAACTATGAGTTTATGGTTAATTGGTTTTTAATTAAATCAATTTATTTAAACCGGGGGTATACCCTGTCACTTAGTATTCATAACTTTTGGGGTTATTTAAATATGACAGTGGGAGAAGAAGTTATTGGACTGTAAAATCTCTTACTCGTTAATGCAAAATTCTTCATCCGTGGTTTTTTATCCCATTAGGGTTTTCCACATTAAATTGGTGTCTTGTGATTTTTTATTTTTATTATGTATATCTAAAATGTTTGGTGAATGTTTATTTGATTATAATGCTTAATTAACATTTCACACCTCAAACTTGACATGGTACGACAATGAGCAATAAATCAACCTATTAAATAATTGGTTTTATTTAATGGTTTGGTGGAAATTGCACCCCCGCCCGCTTGGATTATAAAATATTTTCACTCGTTCAATTTTTTGGTATACTGGAAAGGTTCGTACACTGCAAAGGTTAGAACGTGTAGGTAAGTCTTTGCAAGATTATTTGACATGAATTTAATTTATTTCCTATATTTTAAAAGTGTGTAGGAAAATTTAAATTCAAGGTTAATGGGAAGGCGAGACAAACATTCAAGATTATTCGAATATGAATTTTCTTATTGGTCGGAACCCCTCACATTTCTCCTCATGAAAAATTTACAAGATTATGTGGTTTTTATATTTAAGACTCTCCATGTCCCACCTTTCATACAGAGGTAAGTTTTTAACATTTATTTCAAATGTTGTAATGTATAAGGTAAAAATAAAATATGTAGAAAATAAATTGAAAGGTCTTTGGATTGGAAAGATCATCCATAATAATAGGAGCCGGATTTTTCTTATTGGCCTAGGATGAGAGCCCTTGAAAGGGGACTTTTTCCCCTTTTTAATGAAAGTATAATAGATGTTTTTTTAATATAATCTATAAAACTTTATATTATTCTAAACCTCTTTAACCTAACTTGATATATATTCACAAAAAATCATTTGATATGCCTCCTTTTTTAAAAATAAACTTATACCTAAAACTATGCCAATATGAATATAAATTGTTTTAATAAACCGGAATCTTATCACTCCATGGAATATCTATATCGAATGATGCCCTTATAAACAAATCTAAAATGTGTCCCAACTCTTCTCACAAGCACCTATGGATTCTTTGCTAGTATACTTGCTTTGTGAGGAATAATTTTTTGATGTATGTAAACTCGAGAAGGTCCACAACGACGTCAAGTTAGCGGCCTTATTTTTATTTACTCAAAAATTCCCCCATTAAGTCTGAATCACGTCTATAATGTCACGTTGTCATTTCCACGTATTTATTGTAGGATCCTTCTTGTCAAGATTCGTTAGCGTGTAAAAATAATAAGAGTATGGTAGCATATGTTGATTCTGTTGGTGGTGGAAACCATACAACTGGTATCCCACTCTGTGATAAATTTGCCGCTTTAGGAGCCAGTTCGAGGTACTATCTCCTTCTCCAGCTTTCCCAATTGAAACCTTGAAACACTATCTCTCGGCCGGTTCCAGTACCAGAAAGTTTCTGAGAAGGGGAAACAATATGGATTCCTAAAAACAGATGTCCAGCCTTAGCATGAGGTTATTGTTTGCGACGATCCCAAGTTTCGATATCTTCCACACACCACCAAATATTGACCACTCTCAAGAGTTTGTACGAAGAGACATTAAAGAATGGTTAAACTGGTTGTGGACTGATATTGGTTTTGATGGCTGGCGTCTTGATTTTGCCGGAGGATTTTGGGCTGGCTATGTGAAAGAATACATTGAAGCATCAAATCCTGCTTTTGCCATTGGTGAATATTGGGACAATTTAGCATATGAAGGTGGGAATTTGTGTTATAATCAAGATGTTCATCGTCAACGCATAATTAATTGGATAAATGGTACAGGAGGTACTTCATCAACATTCAATGTAACTACTAAGGGAAAGGGAATTTTACATGCAGTATTGTACAATAATGGGATGGTGGCCTTCACGGGCTGTCACTTATTTAGAGAACCACGACATAGGCCCAACACAGGGACATTGGCCATTTCCTCGTGAAAATCTTATGCAAGGATATGCACATATTCTTACACATCCTGGAACTCCAGTTATTTTCTATGATAATTTCTATGATTTTGGTCTTCGTGATCCAATAACAGAGCAGATTGATGCCCGTAATCTTGTTGGAATGCAATGCTGTAGTCCAGTGAAAATTTTCAAACTGGGGAAAACTTGGTCAATTTAATTGGATAAACATCTGCAAATGTTTGGGGATCTTTTGTTTCTTGCAGTTTCCTACCCTATACGAGAGTTTTCACAAGTTTTTGGGGGATGAACCTCAGCTTTAACTCTCTTTTCATAATGCCCTTTGCAGCGCCGCTCGCCATCCCTCCACGTGGCCATCGTGTCTCCCCATTTCCGACCTTTTCTAAAGTCACGTGGTCACGGCTCAAAAAGGTCGCTATTTTTTATTATTATGTATTGAAGTTTAGTCCCACATGACTAATACAAAGGGCAGTAGGAGCCTTTTTATTGTGAAGGATGACCAGAATTTAGCGTGGTTTTGGACACACATTGGCGTGTTTTAGCACTCATTGCAGCGGTCTTTGTGGGGACGTGGCATGGTTGACGGTTGGAATGCTAAGTTTAGTAGAGTTTGGCATGACTCCTTTAGGGAGGTATCCTCCGCTCCTCCATTTTTTCCTTTTGTTTATATATATTTAATCTATCTAATATTAATTTTTTTCAAAGTATTTTTTTCTTTGTATTAGATAAGGAAAACTATTTATTTTTTACTTTTGACGAAAACGTATATTATATTAATTCAATATGATACAAGATAACTTTCAACAAAAAAATTGGTTGGTATTAGAGCACGCCCCCAAAACCACAAACAAAGCTAGGCTAAGCCTAGAGGAACGAAAGACAAACTAGGCCGAGCCTAGGAGAGTACGAAGGATAGAAATCACCTAGAAATAAAAAAACACCAAGTCATGCAACAAGCAACAAACATGCCTGAAGTGGGAGGATCATGATCATCCAGCCAGCCAGAGCCAGGTAAATTTTTTCCAGCATCCAGGAGCTCCCAACCAGCAAAACTTTATTCTTCCAGCTCTGCTTCTCCATGAGTAGGAATGATGAGGATGAGATGAGGGAATTTTTCAGAAGAAGGTGGCAACGGAGGCAGGTTCCAACCATCAGTAATGTATGACACGACAGGAAGAGGAGAGTCCCATCCATGCTAGCAAGGTGGTGAACCCCAGCCATGCTAGCGAGCTGGTGAAGGACTCTTGTGTTGGTGAGGTGGTAGGCAACCCTCCAACCATAGTGGTGAGCTATTGAGTAGATTCATTGATGTAGATGGCTTGGGGAGTGGAGAGCCCAACTGAAAGCACACCATTGGGAATGGATACATCGAACACCACGTCTCGGAAGGAGGGGAATGCCTAGTAGGAGATGATGGCACATGGGAAACATTACATGGGGCTTCCCCCAGTGATGTTGCAAGGTCTAGAGCTGGTCCACCTCTAGCGCAACCTTATTTTCCTTTACTTATATCTCAAGTAGAACATTGGAGATCACCATATATTTTTTATAAATGGAAAAATATTGATCAAACACAAAATTAGAAAAAAAAAAACATTTCTTCCTTTCCATATCCAAAAAATATTTTCCCCTCTAAAAACATGCCAAATTTGGGTGAACATAGGTATAAGCTTGGGATTGTCTCCTAATAATATATGTTTCTAGGTAAAGTAATGTGGTCTTAGTGGAAAAAACATGAGTGAATATTGTACCAGGAATTTTGAGCTTTGGGAAAAAACCAAAAAAGATGCAGAATAGTTTCCGAATGACCACAAAATTGGCATTTGGGATTTGGGATTTCAATTTGAACAAGACGAGCCCCAATAGGAAGTCCTTAGTGTAAAATACACTGGAGGAAATGGGCAAATCTTTGGCTCCACACAAATAGACCAAAAAGTTACAAATTGCCTACTCCAGATAGACATAGTGGAATGAATTCCCCATTGCTTGTTGAGTTTGTCCACAATGGGCAAGAGAGGTAAAATCCAACGATAGCCTTTATTGGTCAATGTAGTTGTGAAATAGGGTATCCGCATACCATTTCAAGTCTATCTACCAAGGGCGAGAATATTACATAGAAATTTTGTACAACATGTGGTCAGGGATTGAGATGATCATAGCATTATAAGTATCCTAGGTCCTGGTTAGAAAGCTGAAAATGAGTTTTAATTTCTAGCCAAGAAAACCAAGATTGTGCTTGTTTAGAATAAGTCTTCAATTTGAATTTCATGTTTGAAGAATTTGAGTGTTGAAATTCCCAAAGCTTCTGCCAAATAATTATTATGTGCTTGAAAAAGTGGTGAACACCAGACGAATTGATGATTAACTAGAAATCCCATTACGAAAAACATTACCTTTAAATAGGAGCCAGGGTTTGATTCATTCCCATGATTTTCAAATGCTCTTAAGGATAAAAGTGCTAATAATTTTGAAAGGAACTGGGGTGATGAAAAAGTTAAGAAACCCTAATCCTTTCCACACATGGCATAAATAAGGTGATCCTTCATCAATACCATGACATATGAGAAATTTCCAAGCTTCTTGGCCCGTGTTGCTTCTGATAATCCATTTTGCGCAAAGTTCCTGCCCTTGACATTGAATGTCAATAAGGCTGAGTCCCCTAGAATTGCGGGGAAGGAAACATATCTCCAAGGCCACACGATGGAATCCTTTTCCTATAGTGACATCAACCTATAAAAATGATTTGAGAAAAATTTCCAAGTTTTGCATGGAGGCTTTGGAGGGAACCCAACATGACGAGTAATAAATGTGTGTGGCTGCAAGAACTTTGGAATAAATTTGGAACTTCCCAACCAAAGACAAAGGTCTGGTAATCTAATACTCTAGTTTTTTTTCCACCCTTTGAATAACATATTGCTAGAGCTTGGCCGGGGAGGATTGAAAAGAAAAAGGAATACCCAAGAACTTAAATATTTCACCATATGCCAGAACCTTCCATTCGAAAGTAGCAAGCCAATTAGGCAAAGGAAGGAAGGATTTTCGATAGCATTAGGTTTTTTACCATTGAATTGAGGAGCCAGAAGCTAATAAAAAAGTATTTAAGTAGTGCATGGCATTGCGAATGTTAGCTTCATCTTCAATGAGAGTAAGAAAGGAATCATCTATAAAATGACCATTAAGAAGTTGGGAATTGGGTGTAGAAGGTAGCGAGATTCCCCTAACAAGACCTTGAGAATTGGCTTGGGCCAATAAATATCCAAATCCTTCAGTAGCTAGCACATAAAGTGTAGGGGCCAAAGGGAAACCTTGATAAATAGATTGAAAAATCCCAAAGGGTTTCGAGCTAATGCCATTGATAGTGATCTGAGCAGAGGCATCTGCAAAAAGCATATTGATAGATTGAATAAAAATGGGGCCAAAGCCAAGGGCTTGAAGCATGGAAAGAATAAACGGCCATTCAATCCAATCATAAGCTTTCTCAAAATCAATTTTTATGAACATGACAGACTGATTAGATTTGCGGGCCCATTCCATGCCCTCTAAAACAACAATAATGTTATCCAGGATGTATCTCCCTTGAATAAATCTTGTTTTTTCTGACTGAATAACATCCATGAGGATATTACGAAGCCACATAGCCAAATCTTTAGCAATGATTTTATAGGAGACATTTAACAGGGTGATCGGCCACCAACAAGTAATTTTGCTCTGGTCTCCTTGTTTAGGAATGAATTTAATGTTCCCCTTGTTGATTCATGTGCCCTAAAGACTGGTTCTGAAACCCTTCAAGGTAAACTTGAAAAAGGTCTTGGCTGACTGAATCCCAAAGGGTTTTATAGAATTTGCAGGGGAATCCATCGCATCCCAGTGCTTTATCATTGGCCATCTGCATGGTGGCTTCATGGAGGTCCTCAATGGTGAGCATTCTGTCGCATATCACCTTATGAGCCTCTGAAAATTTTCATGGCACAACACCCATACATTGGTCAAGAGCATTTTGACAGTTGCAAAAGGTTGTTGAGCTTGGAACACAAGCTTGTAGTGGCGCACAAAGGCTTGAAGCATAAGTTGAGGGTTTGTAACCTGAGAACCACCTTCCATGATGGCCTAAATTTTCTGAGAATGTTTTTGGCTCTTAGGGAAAGAAAAAATTATTTCAAGACTCGATCTCCAATTTTGAGCCAGTGCATATAATACCAAATTTGTGCTCCCCTGCATTGTAATTATATGAGATTTGAATTTTTGGCGAAGCTTTGCAACCATGAAGTTGTAGAGTTTCAAAATAGGGATCACCTTGAAGCACCACCACCCTTGGCTAAGAGCTGAGGTGTTAGCGGAGTATGAGTGGCACCAAATTTTAGCCAACTGTCTGCCATAGATTCTGAGGAATCTAGTTTTCTAAGTCAGCGCGTCCTCCCACCATTGAATCCAACTGGTTTGCAGAGGTGGATGATACCACTGGCAGTGACTGGGAAAGGGAGTTAAATTCCAAACATGCTTGATATGATTGACATAGTGGGCCCATGTTGCATCAAGGAAGTGTTAAGAAAGAATTGGCCTTTATGACAAAAAGGGTGCATATCATGCCAAGTGATACAAAATCGTATTGGAGAATGATCCGAAAGGAAAAATTTAGGCATGACCTCCACTAGCAGGGAATAAATGCTATCAAACTCAAAATAATCTTGAGCTGACAACATAGCTCTTTCGAGCCGTTTAAGTACGCAATCTGTCCCACCTCGGATATTGGACCAAGTATACCATGCTTCCGATGTGGGAAAGTGAGAGGCGTTAGGGTCATAAAACCCAAACTTATTATGCATGAAAAACCACACCTCCCTTTCGCCAGGTGTCCACCTCATCAGCAAGTGGCCACATTTATCATTGGGTGATTCAACCATATTAAAATATCCACTAATGACCCATATAATCATTGGGAATTGAGTTGGCGATCCATCGCCACAGATCGGCCCTTTCAGCCACATCGTTAGAGGTGTAAATATTAATGAGGCCAAAAGGATGCCATCCACATTAAATAGAACCCATATGGCATGGTTGGTGGGGTCGATTCCATTAACAAGGAATCCATTTAGGAGAAAAAAGTTAAATTAAACCCCCATGCCCTACTTCATGATTACTACAAAAATCCAAGCTATCAGGCCAGATGGATTTACAAACCATCTGCAACTGAAAACCTGTAATTTTTACTTCCTACAAAAACAAAACATCCAAATTTGTAAATTTTTTGCTGAGTTTCACAAACAACATATTTACGACAGGAGTTTGTAAGACCCCACACATTCCAAGATAAACAATTCATGGGAAACAATGGTCAAGAGCCATGTCACCATCCTCCAAGCCATCAAGGGCATCATATTGATTTTGCAGGAATTGAGCAGTATTATGATGCAAAAAATCCTGCAACTCAATTTTTTTCCATTCGACATATTTGATGTTGTACTCTGCTTTGGTTGAGTCCATGCTACGAGCTGGGCTATGGTCTCGAGAGATGTGAGATGAGCTTCGGGGCCTTTTGGAGGGCCCTTGTGAACTGCTTGGCAAGAGTAGCAATAAGGATTGTAGAATGTTAACTTTGTAAACTGAATTGGTCTAGTCCATGAGAACTGAAGCCGCTTGGGGTGTGTTGGAATATTTTGGCAACTAGATAGCCAAGTTGGCAGCAATAGTTGGTTCTTTAGCAACAACGTAGGCTCTTTAGCATGTGTGCTATGGGGTTGTTCCTTAACAGGTGGCTCCCATTGGCCATTGGAACCAGGTGCCTTAATTGCTGGGTTTTTTTTCTTGTTGCATTGGCCCCCAACATCTTGCCAACCTTCCTCCTGCTGGGGTTTGACTGGTTCATGATATTCTTTGGCCATAGGGCGGTTTTGATATACATGAGGGACATAAAGAGGACAATATTTGATCTTATGATCAGAAGCCTGTGCAACGGAAGCACATGTTAGGCAAGTTGATATACTTGACCCGCTGAGAATACCATTTGTCTCCCATCTAAATGTCTACAAATTCTTTCAAATCATGAGAGAGATCAACTTCAACACAAACACGCTTCTGCGGGCGAGCATGGTAAAATCTATTTGCTTCAAGGTAGACTACCCGACCAAGAGAAGCAGAAATCTGTGACAAAAAAGACACACATGACAAGGGTAGGCCAAGGAAATTCAACCTAGATGGGCACTTTAAGGGTCGGTATATTCAGATACCACAAAGTCCTTGTGCCATGGGGTTAAAACAAGCAGAGAGTTTGCGGACATACCAAGTGGCTTGCTTAGCCAAAATATTGGGGGCATTGGCAGGATCAGAAAAAGCTAAAAAGGAAAAAACCCTTGGTCATGTTTTGAACACTTTCCAGTCTGACTCCATAGGGAGTCCAGACTGTATTGACCCAAGATTTGAGCATTCTTTCAGAGGGGATGCGACCCACAAAATATCCAATGAGATAAAATTGCTCTAACCATTGACAAGCAACATTAAATTCAGGAATGGGAAAAACCACATTAGGAGGAGAAACATTACCTCGTGGAACACTTTCAGAATGAACTTCTGGGGTTGTTTCGCAGGTGGTGCCATTGCTCAAAGCTCCACTATCTCCAGCCATGGTTGTAACAACCGGGTTTGAAGATGGCGAGGTCATTATATAGGGGACGCCTAAAGGGCGAGAAACCCTAGGAGAAACTATAGCAATAAATTCCCGTAAAGCCTGAAAATGCCGTGGTATGTCGGTACAAAATGTAAAACCCTAGAAAAGTAGACTCTAGTTTTCGCCAGAGTTGTAGAGCATTTTTCCCACCTTTGAACTCATTTTCTTTTTTCATGGACTAAATTTTTTTTTTTATTTTTTTCAATAAATTAATCTAATAAAAAGGAAATACATTTTTTTACGACAAGTTGAGTATGTCATTTTTCAATGTAAAAATAAAATAAAATTTCACTCACATTTCAACGAATCAACATTATTGTCAAACTAAAGATGTGTATCTAGAGTACTTGTTTGATATGTCTATTTTCGATGTGAAAAAGGAAAATCCATCGAAATACAACTGACATATATACTTGAACGACAGGGGGATTGTTTCCAAACTCTTTTTGCACCATTTTTCCTTCGTAAAACTTAATTTATCATCAAAAATTTGATCTTAAAAATTGTCGTAATAAACATGGTGCTGGCCCTAGACCCCGTGAGGGGTGCTGTGCGTCGACCCCCGCTAGAGGTTTTCGCCCCCAGACCCTCGCTTCTTGATCCTATGTTCAGTACCTTCTGTGAACAAATCCTCACCTTTGTGTATGTAAGAAGTATCAATGGATGATGTTGTATTCATTATTCAAGCATGATTTGGTCATTATTGCATATATGTTATCTATCTGTCTTATCATTTAAATGTTAAAGTAGATTATATATATATATATATATATATATATATATATATATATATATATATATATATATAATCTACTTTAACATTTAAATGATAAGACAGATAGATAACATATATGCAATAATGACCAAATCATGCTTGAATAATGAAAATATTGTTGAGAAAATATTTCTAAATTCTAATTTAGTATGTTATTGCTAAAATATTATTATGTGTATCAAATGACACTTGGGGACGCCTTTGTGTTTGTATTAGAGACGTCCAATACTGATTGCATCTAATATATATTTTTACAAGAGTAATATGTCTAAAATTTTCAACATATTTTAACATGGTTAGTTGTTAAGCATATTGTTATGTTAGTTGTTATACAACTAGTGTTTAACTTTTAAATATGGTTGAAAGTGAAATCAATAATGATTTATATTATGCTTATTATGATGTCTATATGGATATTATGACTCTAAGCATGGTGATGTTGTACTAGATATAAATTATACATATGGATTTTTGTTCGAGTTGTTTGGTGTAGGTGTTATTACTTGGAACAACAAAAAAAACCAACAATATCCATTTCTTCTACTGAGGTAGACTATACAAGTGCAATGGAAACAACGAAGAAGCTATGTGGCTGAAGCGACTGTTGGAAAAGATACACATGGAAGCTAAATAAAGTATTCCTCTTCTATGTGATGGCCAAAGTTGTTCTTGCTAAAGAATCCTGTTCAACATTAGAGAAATAAGCATATAGATGTTCATATGCTCTTTATTCGAGAGAAGATCCTCTATGGTGATATAGATTTCCAGTAATGATTGTTTGAAGATCAAGTTGTAGTTACGTTTACAAGCCATTGTGTGTTGTGAAATACTGCAAGTTTTGTGCAATGTTTGGCCTTTCAGAGTTGCCATTGAGGGGGAGTGTGCAAGGCAATGTCACCTCCTAATGGCCGACTGGTTGATATCTCCTTCTCCTCTATACTTATGTTCCAATTGTAAAGCATTGTAAAAATATCTTTACGATCTTTTTAAACTTATAAATCTAAGTTTACAGTGTACAGTCCAGTGTGTTGCATCTATTTGTAAATGAGGTCCTTGTGTTATAAAAGGCTCTTAGAGACACGGTTTTAAAAATTTTTCCATGAGAAACCATGGGATGTAGTCTCATAAATCATGCTTAGCCTAAATCATAACTTTTGATTTATGGATTCCAAACCCTTTTGTACCAAAATGTAAGTTGAATATGATGAAGGTGTTATAAATCCTTGAACAATGATATGCTAGCCTAAACCTTCACTAATGGTTTATGGATTTGTAAATCCTGTTGTAAAAATAGGTAATGTTGGCATATGGTTTCCCACTTAATATTAAGGAGGAGTGTTAGAACATATTATTAAGTGTTTGTATAAACCTTAGTTTATAATCAAATAATTCAAAATATTGATATTCTTAATTTTTTAATATAAACTATGATTTTATGGTTAATTGGTTTTTAATTAAATCAATTTATTTAAACCGAGGGTATACCCCGCCACTTAGTATTCATAACCTTTGGGGTTATTTAAATATGGTAGTGGGCCATATTCGGGTGAATTAATTCACTGTGAGTAAATTCAAGGAGAGAAGTTAGGGAAGGATTTGCTGGACTGTAAAATTTGTTTCTCGTTAATGAAAAATTCTTCATCCATGATTTTTTACCCCATTGGAGATTTCCACGTTAAATTGGTGTCCTGTGCATTTTTATGTTTAATATGTTTATTTAAAATGTTTGGTGAATGTTTATTTGATTATAATGTTTATTTAACATTTCACACCTCAGACTTGACATTATATTTGGAGTGTGGATGATATATGTTTAGCACAAGAACAAACAAACAACTGAATTAGTTCAGTTTGTGGGAGGGAGAAGGATAATTGATTAATAATACCCCTCCAGTGAGCGATGAAGTCTACAATAGATTTGTCTTGGAACTGTTTGATGGCGTAAAGGTCTGTAATAGTAACTTTACGGGAGATATTAATTGAGAAATGTTCTAAGAACAACTGTGCAATCTGTGTGAAGGAGAAAAGTGAGTACTGTTATACCAATCTAATGCAGGGTTGACTAAGGACATAGGAAATGTCTGCAACATGAGGTCCTGGTCGTGTATGATAAGATAACAGGTGTGACGAAACACTTAAATGTGTTGTTGTGGGTCCTCTTTACTATAGAACTCAAGGAACTTCAGGAGTTCCCAGCGAGGAGGCTTGTATTTTTACGGTACAGAAGGATGAATGAGTTCGTTACAGATTTTCTCATAGGACAAGGTGTTTTTGGGACCTGTAGAGGCATCTTCTAGACTTGAGATCTTGTTCATTAGTGCTTATAAAGGATCATTTTGTGCTGATTGTTGGGGATTGAATGACGATGGGCCAGGTTGATTATAATTATATGGGTTTTCTTGTTGATATAATTGATACGGTAAAGGGATATTATGTTGGATAGGAACACTCATGGGAATGTTATATCTAGGCTGCGAAACCAGAGGTTGCGAGGGTTGAATATATTGATATTGGATAGGAATTGAAGTGTTTATAGAATGTTGTGACTACTGGAGTATATATTGAGACAAGATGTAAGCATAGATAAGGGGTTGAGATTGTTGTGGTATATATCGAGATGAGATAGAAGTGTTGATGAGTGGTTGGGATGGTTAAGGTACATAGTGAGTATGAATTTTTGAAACAGGGGCATTCGATACTTGTTGTGAAGAAGGGTGTGTGTGAGAAATAGAACCAGTGTTGATAAGGGGTATTGACGTGGGGATGGACATGGATAAACTCTAAACCACAGAGGTTGGTTCTTGTGACGGGACAACATGGGTTGTGTTAGGGATGACGACTGAGCTTACATGAGGTATAAAAGAGACACTGGAAGTTACAGGGCTAGATGTGAAAGAAGATGTGTTTATATTATTTTGGGAAGATGATGAGCCAAATGATAGATTTGGTGAGGAAGATGATTTTTTATTGGTTATATATTGTGACAAAACAACATTAAGGTCAAAAGTGATGATATGTATTGATGACACCATAGTCGATGTTTCTTGTCCACCAACATTGGAATAAGGATGAAGCTGTTGGATGACCGGCTCACGATTGGGATCAATAAGTCGGGAAGTGTTGAAGGTGACAGAAGAGATGGGATGACATTGTTTGGGTGTTGGTTATTGGAGGGATATGCCCCGGGAAGCAATATAGGCACCAAAGGCTACCAGATTAGAGTCCAAAATTTTTGTGAAGATTAGATCACCGCTATTAAAAAAACGTGGGCTGGGTGGATCAGGGATTTATGATGTGGCTGATTGATTGCTACGAGAGTGTAGGGGCTCTTAAACAACTACTGGTTGTGATCAATATTGTTCAATTATGTGTGGAATGTATTGAAGGAAAGACTGTACATTTTCCAAGGACTGTTGGAAACGGTAAGTCATGTTATCAAAGTTTTGTAGATGAGTATGTTGTCTAGTTAGAACCATGAACTAAACAAACAATCACCAAAAAGAAAAAGGAGCTAGATGGTTGATTACTGCAACACAAACAAGTCACACAAGGGAATTTTTTATTATCTTGATTAAATTAAGAAAATATGAAATGTGAAAAATGGTTGAGAAGGTACTAGGAAATGATCATTTAAGGCTAGTTTTAGATGAGTTAAAGGATGGAGTCCTCGATACACCTAAAGGTACGCGAGGCCCAAATATGTGCTGGTATCAGTACGGGGCATGGTATTGGGGCCCACCCCTCACTTCACAGTCCTGGAATGATAAGGGTGTCAAGTGCTTAACCAATATACCGCCCACAAACTAATCTATACTTGACCTGAACACTGAGTCGACTTATCCTCTTGGTGATGAAATCCAAGTAGGTCCACCTGGGAAGAAGTGTTTTAGATGTAAGTTATGTTTGATATGGTTTGGTTATGTGTGAGGGGAGTTATGTGAATGCAATTCTTTAAACTTCTAATTAAGCTATGTGATCAGACAAATATGAGTGTTTGTTTCAAATTCCAAAGGAAATCTTGATTTGATGAGAACAAAACACAAATGCAATTCTGAAATAGAAAATGATAGAAGAAAGGAACATACCTGTGATCGCTTTTCCTTTTTAATTTTTAATTCAAACAACAACAACAACAATGCGCTCCAAGCTGAAAAGTTAGATGAAATAAATAACAAAAGAAATGGAAACTGAAATGAAATCTAAATGAAAAAGGGAATAAGTGGTCCCATTAGGCATGCTAGGATGTTTAAGGTAGTTTTTGGTTAGTTCTATCAAATGCTGAAAATACCAAAAAACTCAAATTAAGCAGGGTTTATCGATACCTGTGCTGATATTTGTAATATCGGGATAATGGAATGTGGACAGTGAAAATGTTCCTCCTTTCACTGAGTGAGAATACCTACAAGAAAAGATAGCTAAGCAAAGATATATTAGATAAACATGATAATGAGTTGCTCGACAAGTACCAATCTCAGGAATCCAAAGGGACTTACTTGAAGGGTGTCAAATCATTTAATACAATTAAGTTATGTTGATAAGATAAGATGGATGATAAATGACAACAAAGCTAGAATTCAAGATGGATAGGAAGATCCTATTCAAATTTGTAAGTGGCCTAGGCTAGGGCGGTGTCAAGCTCAAAGTCTTCGAAGTACTTGTACCAAAATTCCTCGGTTGGTTCTCATATTTCTTGGAGGATCTTGAACTGTTCCTCAATGTCTTCAAATTTTTGTGTGAATGTGATTGCGCACAAGGTGAGTTCGTGGAGGATGTCAAACTGCTCCCACGTAAATGACTGTTGGATGATCGAAAGATCGTATATGCTAGTGATAGGATGAGACAAATTTGTAACAATCATCTACAAAAGATCTATCCTTGCAAACAACTTGTTAGATCAAAATCAGATCGATAAAAATATAAAATATGCTAACATGATTATATGTGACAGGGATCGATAACGATCACAGATCAATGATGATCAAAGATAAAGTGTTTGTTTTGATAAAGTACAAATAAAACAGACATAAATGAATGCAAGAAGGAAATTGATGCTGTAAAGGCAGGCTATGAAGAGTCTAAGAGTATGTGAAATTTAGAAATAAACATTCAAATGTGTTTGTAAGGCCAAAAGATAAAGCAAAGGGCTATGGACACTGATCAACGACGATCAGGTAGGAAATGTTTGCTATGATAAAAGGATTAATAAAACAGACATTGATAAAAGATAGAGAGGCTTGCCAATACAAAGATGGGCTATAGAGGATTTAGAAGCCTATAGGTTTGTGGAAACAGAGGTTTGAGATTTTTTAGGAAGTTAATACAACAAGAAAAGGCTAAAGGACTGATTGACGATGATCGGGGGTCGAAGGCGATCCCTGTGGAAATCACAAGTATTATGTGGGTGGTCTAAATGATTGAACAAGAGGTAGAATTCAAGAAGAGTATGTAAGATGATGATAATGACAACCTATGGATTGTAACTTTCTTATAAAACAAGATAACAAAGTGAGAGAAATGATAATACTAACCTTGATAATGGATTGGATGATAAAAGAGCTCCTAAGAAGGTTGACCGGTGATTTGATGGAGTTCCTGAGGTCCTGATAGGTTTGACAACATGGTGTTGAAAACATTGAACATGATGATGTCGTATACAGGAGAAATAATTCATCCTTGCACGCAGGTTGTGATTAACTAGAGAAGGGAGACATAGGTTGGCGAAATAAAATTGACGACGTCCACAGCGATCACTGCCAATCATGGATCACCGTTGATTTCACCATAGATGTTAAAACCAACAAGAGGAAGAATGGAAAATAGTTAAAACTACTTGTCGTACAAGATATTGGGTTTTTGGGGAAGAGTGGGAGGTTGGGGATTCAAGTTGTAAGAGGTTAGGGGGTTGGGATAAGTGTGGTAGAATAGGTTTAGGTTGTTTTGAATGGTTATGGGAGGGTAAATGGGTTTTTATGTGGGTAAATAGGATTTGTGAAGGTAAATTACATGGTACTTAGGATAGAGATAATAAGATAGGTAATGATGATTTAATTGATGTGCGTTGGATCACCTAGGGGTGAAAAAGGGGTGTCTACAAGTTTTAAAAGTGGTTTTTTCTTGATCTTCTTGTGTAGTCAGAATTTTGTGATATCCAATAAATCCATCTGTAAATGAATATACCTCATGCCCTATTACTACTTCCAAATTTTCATTTGTGAATGGTGTTGGGAATGGATCGTTAACACATGCATCATTTATGGCTATATAATCACCACAAATTCTATTTTCTCTTGTTTTATTTGGTTGAGTGGCTCCTCATTTCACAAAATCTAAGTTCTATATAGGATAGACTAATCTCATGTCTACCATGCGGTCCAATTCTTCCTTGATTTTTTCCTTCATGTTTGGATATAATTTATACAACCTTTTCTTGACATGTTTTGTTCCCTTTTTTAGTTTGATGTGCATTTATCCTAATGATGGGTCCACTCCATTTATATCACTAAATTTGGTGGGGAACACATCTTCATAATCCCAAAATAGTTGTAAAATTACATACATATCTTTTTCTATCTAGTAGTCTCCAATAGTGGCTAGCTTTACTGTTCTTGATGGGTTGATGTCTTCTACCCTTTTACGCACTAATTCATCATATATTTTAGCCTTTTCCTTGTTTTTGGTGTCTCCTATAATTCTGGACCCTTCTATTTATTCAATATTTATACTACATAGATGTTCCTCTTCCTCATTACACAGTTCTTTCTCAACTAATATATGCTCGATAAGTTTAGGTTCAAACATTCTGACTAGTCCCAAGTCCTCCTCATCCCCGGTTTTTTCTTTTCCTTCCCCACTATCTCCTACTATATGAAACACCTCTACTCTATTGTACATATCCATTTTTACTGTTTTAGTTATGTTATTGCTCTCTTTACAATTCCTTTGTTTAGTGTTTTTAGGGTCTAGAAATTCAGCTCCTCCTTTTGAGTCAATAGTTCCATGACATAAAAATGTTTTGATATTTTGAAGAGTTGCATCTACTATGGTATTTCTATATTTTAATGTAAATGTTTGAATGAAATCCTATTGTGTCCCCAATTTTTCATTTCTTTCCTCCTCTCGTAATGAAAATACTAAGTTGTTGGCAATGGTGTCAGTGCTTATAAGAATATATGCACCCACCCTTTTGGTTTACTTTTTTGTACTTTCCAACCTTCAATGCATTCCTGAATGTGAATTTACAAACACTGGTTTGCACAGTACTTGGGCCAATCTTTAGTTAAGTTGGTAGGTAAGGAAAACCTTGAATGCATCATCCCTATTTTTTTAGTCTAGTCAAGGTTTTTTGACCTGTGCATTTCCCACCATGTGATTTCTATTCCTTTTATTGCATATTCTAGTGCATTGATCCTCATCTTTTTTCGAGGTAGATGCTTATGAAATTCAACCAAAATGCGTTGAGACTAGAGTTCTTAAGAATTGTGGAGTCCATTTTTATTTTACTTATACCATCCTCATTGTTCGTACCTCATGATCTCTGTGCATCCAATGGTTCAATCCCACATTCGAATATTCACCAGTTGAGGATTCTAGCTCCCATGGAATATGGATTTATCTATTTATCTTGTTATAATCTTGATCATATTGTACAAGCACATAACATTGTGATATTTTAGTCTTATATGGAGACCTAATGATGTATTGTAATTATTCATTAGCAAATGGGTTCTTAGTTTGCATAGTAACAGGAATTTCCCATTTTTTGAACTCATTTGTATTCCTCTCCATTTTGTATTACGGGTTTATATCCTTTACTTGATGTTTGAATTTAAACCAACTTTAAACATCATGTGCATGGTAAGAAATAGGTTCTTTACTTTAAACATCATGTGCATGGTAAGAAATAGGTTCTTTAGGAATAGTTTATGGTTTTTGTTTAGACTTATTCATTAGAATGACAATAATAGATTCATCAGGGTGTGCTTCCTTCTGATTTACTATTGTGTTGATTTTCATATTACCACCATATGCACATTTATTTCTGATTAATATACGATAGTGTGTTTCATTAGTCTTCATGTCAATCACCTCAAAGTACCCTTTTAAACTCTAGTCTCCTACCTATATTTTGGCATCATCTAACCGACCGATTGGATCCAATATCCCATGATCTGCATGATTGAGAGTAACCAGACCATAATTCAAAACAACGTATCCTATAGATTCTCAAGTGAACCTTGACATCATGTTGACTATGCTTCCAAATCAAACACTGCATATTTTATTTCATTCCCTCAAAGGATTATATTTAGTCGAGTATCCACATCCCATGACTTCATAGTATTTACATGCTAAATAGGTTTCTTTACTTGAATTTCTCCACTTGATGCACACTCAAATACAGTCTTGAGTAAATTGGATATGTTCTATGAAATATCCTACTTGCACAAATAAATTACTATATTCAACAGATCTTGCAATGTGTCAACAACCCCTTCCTACTTTAGGATTATCTTCATTTGATTGTAAATATATGCTTCTGTTTCCCCCGTATTTTGTGCATTGCCCTCTCTATTTTTTATTGAATGAAGAAAACATTTAGCCTCTTAAAGCAGTGATTTTTCCTTCCTTGGGTTGGGGTAAGCGTCTTTATATTCTTGTAATATTTGGGGCTCTATTTTCATGCATTTGTGTTAGACCAAAAATTCAAACTTCCAAGCATGCCAATTAAGCCCAAATTTGAAACTTTGCTCCTGAGTCTTCCCAATTCCCCCTCCCTGGTCAGTCTATCTTCTGTGTCATAATCACATTGACCTTGTAGGTAATTTAAATATATTTAAAAAACATATTGAGGTGTTTTAAATGATGTTTCAAGATCAAAAATTCCATTCAGTGAAGAACAACTGAAGACTAGTTCTCCAGTAGACCTAGAAATGCCAATTTTAGCCTTTTCAAGGCAGGTATGCATCCTTCGGGAAGGATATAGAAACTAAATAACATCCGGAGGTAGTATTGGAGAGATAAGAAGGTTTTGTAACTGATTTAGGAAGATTTATGGAAGTTTAAGGATAATTTGTACAACATCAGGTTTTTTAGGTGTATGGAGTATGTAGTCAAATTTGGTACCTGAAATTCATCAGGGGATTCGAGGAGCTCTGTAGGGAGTTGAAAGGTAATAAAATAATAATTTTAAATATGGGGGAATTATATAAATGGTTAAATCATCACTTTTATTCCAAGAGTTAAGTGCTTCTCAAGATAGTTTAATATGTGCAGGACACACCCTGCTGTCTCGAAGAAAAAGGGGCCAAATTTTGGAGATGAAAGTAGAATTGAAGTATGAAACCTCTCCTATTGTTATTTAAATGGTCTTGGGGGTTAAAATCATATAAAATTTCATGTTAAAATACCTTTTTGAGCTCTGGGAATTGTTTCGTTAAGTTCTCTCTTGTGAAGGTGAGTTGCTCGTACTTAGGGCCAATTTTCTAAGTGACACATGTCACCTTCTAGTGAGGGAGAATTTTTGTGTCCATATTGTCCCTTCTACGAGGGGATAGAAGGGACATAAAATTTCACCCCACCTCAGCCCTTCCATTTGCTCCTTCATATGACCTAGTTCAGCCCGGTATAGTGCTAGTCAAGCCAAACCCATCTCCCTCGCAATGCACCACAGAGTAACACTTGCCATCATTTGGTGAGGGAAAATTTTCTTGTTCCGTTTATCCTTATTCCCAAGGGGAAAGAGGGGACATAAAAAATTTCCCCTCTCTAGCCCCTCTTCAGGTTCCTCATGACTAACATCTCTTAGGTGCTAGGGCACGCTTTCCCCATTTCTCCATCCTTGGATCTCGAAGTGCCACTTGTCACCATCTCCTTGAGGCACATTTTACCATCCCCCTTGTCCCCATTCCTAAGGGGACAAAGGGGAAACAAAAGGTGCTCCATCCTCAAGCCATCAAAACCCTATATTTGAAGAACAAACAACTTTCTCACCGTGAATAAAAGCTAACGGTCGAGTGACTAAAAAACATGACATAACTTCTTCCAAGTTCATTTTTCTTGCGCAGTTTGACCTTGCTGCAATTTTTGATGCCATGAAACTTGTAAATACCTACAAAAACACTTTTCATGCTGCCCAAATTATTCCAGGTAGCCATGAAAATGAAAAAAAATGATTTCTTCATAGTTTCTGTTAGTGCAGAAAAGTAGCACCCTAGGATTTGTGCAATACAAAACCCTACTTCTTGACTAACATGGGTTTTTCTCAAGGTGTGGGACCCACGAAAATGAGACAGGCTCAGAGAAGGCTGGTTCCTCTCCTAACCTAGTGCCAACTTCTCCAAAGTGCAGAGAATGGAAAACTGATCTAATCCTACCCTAATGCTTTCTATGGAGACAGGGATAGAAAATGCATAAAAATAAACCTACTCTAAGGAAAGGTGATGCACCAAGAAGGGGGTGGAGAAATTTCCTAGTGAGTGAAAACAAGGATGAAATGAAGTGAGATAGGGCAGATAGATGTGTCACAGTCCAAAACCACATTTAAATCTCCATTTCCTTGGAGCACAACAAATCTGGGACTTTCAAGGGAATAAGACATGCACACGATACATGCAAATGTAATGGAAAAGAAAAAGAATAAAATATAACTAGAGAAAGGGTGAAAAAGGACACAAAACATCAATTTTATTGATTAAAATGATGCACAATCCATTACAATGCAAGTAGGAGGTAAGAATCCTTCACAAAATGCCCATATTTGAGGCTTACAACTCACAGAAAAAATTCTGGAAAAAATTCGGTGGAGTTGCTCTACAAATCTCCTTGAAAAATGAGGGGGTTGAGTACAATTTATAATAGTTGTGCCCTAATTTTTCCCTAATTTCCACATTAAATGTGTGACAGGTAGTTGACCAACCTTAACCATTGTCATTAATGCTATGCTTGTAGCCTTGGTTGTTGAGCTATCTTTTCATGCTTAAATGCCCGATAAGAAGCATTACATATCTAACAGGTCACATTAAATGTTCTGATAGGTAGCTGAGCTATCTTTTCATATCTACCTTTTCCTAATCCATAACTCATCCATCCTGCAAGCTGCTTGATTCTCGAGACCGTGAGCCATCTGACTAGGTTGGGTTGGACACTGTCCAACCGCACTAGGACATACAACTTGAAAACTTGTGGGGTAGGACGACTGTCTATATTCGGTCTCCATGACTGCAACGGTGACAATTTGCCAACCTAGCCTATACGCCTACGTTAGCAAACAACCCATCTAACCATGCCAGCTGTCCAACCTGCTCAACCGCTCGACCTGCTTAGTCATCCAATTTTCTGTCCCTTCGACCCATCCAACCTAGGTTGGACTAATGTCCATCTATTTTCCATACACAAGATTAGACGAAAACCTAACTAATGGGATGTCCATCCCAAGTTGGACGACCGTCCAACTTGGGACATGTCCAACTCAGCCGTTCAACCAAGGGGGTTGGACCACCGTCTCTCTTTACCATCTAACCTGGGGGGTTGGACGATCGTATGACCTAATGCCATCCAACCAAGTTGGACGGTTGTCTGTCACCACTTCAAACACCAAAATTGCTAAGCTTCCTCACTGCTCCATCTATCTACTTCTGCCACAACAATCAACTAACCATCTCAACCGACCAAGCCCTAGGCATCTAACCGCCGTCCAACCAAGTCCTCCAACCCAGCTGTCCAACTAAGCTATCCAGCCCAGCTGTCTAACTCATCCATCCAACCGCCATCAAACCCAACCATCCAACTTAGCCATCTAGCCATGAGGCCATCTAGCCTATTGAACTCTGTCAATTATTTGATGAGCCTAACCATCAACTCCACCATTCACCATGGCTCGCCAGCTCGTCACGAGTTAAGAACAACTCGACTGAGCCAAAACACGAGCTACACTGAAGATTGTAAAGCATTTTCTTTCCCCATCAACTGTCAATACTCTGACTTGTGAAGTTGTCCATTTTGCAAGGGTGTAAAAAATGGATAGCAGTTTCCAGATTTGAAACTGGATTCCAGTCAAATTTTCTTAGCTGATCATCCTTCCAGGAAACTTGTGATCAATGAAGCTTCAAACCTCCATTAATGGATGCCATCACAATAACAGGTATGAAACCCTCCATTCCAAAATTTTCCTTTTTGATTTCCAAAGAATTCTAGTGGGTGGAACATGACAGAAATCAGAGTGCAGGATCACAGTGCAGAGATGAATCCAAAAATGATGTTTTTTTGCAAACTAATGCCATGATGGCCAATTACTAAAAATATCATATTTTATGCTTAATAACATGCTAAAAATAGTAAACCTATCAAAATTTCAATCTCAGTGACTCAGAACATCTGGAAATAGTGCAAAATGTCAAACATGGCAAAATTGACAATTTTCCCAAAATTGTAGGTTCGGAAAAAACAACTTGCTAAAAATGGTAAATCATCATAAATTTCCAAAATAACAACTCTTGGTCCCACCTGCCAAAAATAGAAAGTTTTAGTTTTTAGTGCAAAAAGTTATAGTCGACTCCATTTTCAATCATATCGCTATTTTTTTGCTTCCTCATATGGTTGTAAGGTGGTTGCATAACTAAAATAAGGAAATCAACCTTCCACAAGGATCTTGAAGCATCATTCTAACCACCATTGTGCCAAGGAACAAGGCATAGCATATCAAAGCTGAAGCATGTGAAAGTTAGGAACATTATAAGGCTGGAAAGTAGGTTGAGGATGGTCAATAGATTAATTAGAATTCAACTCATCAAGAGGATGGTCACCATAAGCATGATGAGAATGATTCTCCGTGAGTAAGGAAAGAGGTTAGCTTAGGCAATGGATATCCCGTGAAGTGTTTCTAAACACTTAATCCATACCCAATAAGGAGCTCACATCCTGCAAGTCAATAGAGGTGGAGTTTGTAGTGCTTCAGTATAGTATGTAGGAAACAAAACATGGGGCTCATTTTCCATTTAGGGATAAGTTCTTCATGAGGATCAATTGGGCAATGTCTAATCATGCTCCCACCTAAGTGGAATTTCATTCGATAAAGTGAGTTTTGAAGTAGGTCATAATGATCACAATGAAATGAAATATTCATGGAACAAATTGAAGTCAATCTCTCTTAAAAGAGGGTTGAACTAAGAAAATTGAGCTATCAACACACTCAAGATCATCATGAGCGAAGAACCAAGGAATCATCCTCATTCCCATTCATTCCTTTAAGTTTCATCAGGGACCAATCTCGCTATCAAGAAAAGGTCACCTACTTCCATGAGAAACATGTGCACAATAGGTGTATGAATTAATCTCATTCAGGAGTGTTCTATAGTCAAGAAAGGAAAATGGCGTGATCTTCATTCAATGAGTAAGAAACTCCATGTCATTATGCTTCCATCTATATGGTAGTGTTCCCAAACACTCACCTTAAAACTTATGGTGTGATCATTGTCATATCCTCATGTCATTTAAAATGGTGGTCACTTCTCAAGAATTACATTCAGGGACCATCCCTTCCACATAATGAAGGCCCATTTCAACAAGTGAGTGACATACATCAAGAGGTTCGTGCATCATAGAGATGATTTGTGATCATAAGGGACAAGTGCCTATGCATCTTGTAGAAGGAGGAGATTGTGATCACCATGCCTCAAATCAACAAGTTCTTCATCAACAATAGATCAATCAGTCCCTTCCCTTTCTCTCTCTTCTCTCTCTTCTCTCTCTCTCTCTCTCCATATTCTAATTATCAATTAAGAATGTACTTTTTTCTATTTCGTCCTACTCACTTAAGTAACTGTTAGCTAAACATTGTAAGAGTCCTTTTTCAAATAATAAGAAAAATACTAACTTCCTAAGACTGTGAATGGTCACAAGTGATGAGGATAAGTGAAGAGTAATGTGGGGGTAGATGAAAGGACATATTGTAATGCTATAAATTGGAATGGTTTCTCCATTCCACAGGGTTAGCAATTATTGATTGAATGTATGTTGTTGAGAATTCCACTTCTGCATCAAGTAATAAAGCTGCAATTCTTCTATTTCTTGTCAATGTTCCTCTAATTTCTCTTTCTAACTTTGCATATATGATAATCTTGTAAAAGCAAGAAAGGTGTATGCTCCTTTGATGAATGAATCAATGGAAGTCTATGTCTATGGTTTGTTTTGTGTTATCATGGTCTGCATTGTTGTGTTCTTCTAATTGAATGTGGACTTACTCTCATTATTGTTTGTGAAATTTTATAGTGCTCACTCACAACAATAACCTTCTCTCTCCCTATTTCTCCAACTCCCCTTTACCTCTCTTTATTGCAATTTCCTCTGTATACTTCATACAAACACTTTGCCTGCAGGTTCAGTGGAGTGTTCCTATGCGATCCCCCGACCTATTGGCCACCCCACAACTTGTAGATAGAATAAAGTAGTTTACATTCAATAATGGGAGCCTCCCTATACACAAAAATGAGGGGCTTAGCCCCATACTATTGGTAAAAACCCAATAATTTTCCACACGATTAATTATTTTTCTAATAGGATCGATTGGGATAATACCTCTTCATACTTATGTGTTGTGTTATTATACCCTACTCACCAAAATGAAATGGATGAGTGGGTTGATTTATGGCTTGATTTAGGTAAAGGTGACCCAGTTATAGGGTTGGGGCTTTGGGTGGCATCATGCCTTTAAATTTGGACTTGTTCCAAATGTTTTTGGTCATATGGGAGAAAGGGCCAACAAATTTTGGTGGTGAAAGGGACATGAGACCATGGAGATATCCTTGAATTTACAGGATGTCCATGGGATTTTGGGGTTTTCCATTAGAGGGACCCATATGTATTGTGATTTGACTCTTGATTCTATAGAGTGGGGTGCCTTATCCACATGGGCTATTGGAGCAAGACATGACGAGGGTTTGTTGTGTGTCTGACTCAGTGTAGTATATCCTTAGGGATTCTGGTTATCCAAAAGTTGGTTATGTTGATTATTGTGGCATGGATAGTGTGTCACAAGGAAGAGGAATCCATTCCATTGTTTTTTAAAGAAATATGCAGAGACGTTGTGGATCATGGTGTGTCTTTCAGTTGGGGAACCACCATATGGGTAAAATTAGTGCATGATATTTAAAGGATCAGACGCAGAGGACAAAGGGTTGTGGGACCCATCATTCTAATGACATCCTGGATATATGAGAGGTAACCTATGTTTTGACTGAAAGGCACACTATTGGTGGTAACAGTAGATGCCATGAGAGTACTCCAGTGGGAACATGTGATGGTAGTGAGAGAACTTCTCAAAGCATTTCAGCCACCAATACAGGTGGGTTAGGATGATGTTATATGGAAGATATATGCAGGGAAGGTGGATTAGTGGCTAAGTTGGCCAAGAATAGAGCACCTAGAGGCCATCATTGAGTTGTTAGGATATTACTTATATTGGGTGGAGACCCCACTTGACAAGTCAGGTCTCGAGACAGTTGGATGACCAACACCCATGTTGGCACCACTATTGCCACCCTACCAAAGTTGACATGCTACAAAGGCTACATGAGGAGAGGTGAGGGTGCAAACACTATGACCCCGTAGCATACAGATGACATACGGACATGGTCAGAGGTAATGCAGGCATGGTGGGGATGCTTAGGGCCCACCCTACATTATAGAAGATAATGGTTCAAACGAGGGATTTGATAAAGGATCTTATGAAATGAGTTCATAGGGTCAAGGCATAGGTGGAGCTGGTCTTAACGCCAATGGAGTGACAGTGGGACAACATGCATGGTGGTTGAGGGAGAGGTAGATACACCAGTAAGAAGGAGGTGTCCTAACACATATAAGGGTCTAAATGGCCAGGTACCTAAGATAGAGGCACAAACCACAACGTCCAGGGGACATGATAGTAGTGCCTCAGGATAGGTGGGAAAAATTTATAGGAGTGAGACCTTGTCATGATGTCGAGGAGGATGAAGTTTTATGCGGATGAGGAGAGGACAAGATCATCGTGGAGAGATTCAAGAAACGAGGTATGTGTGTCATTATGTTGTTTAGACATATTGAGAGTAGTTCATGTGGTATAGTTTTATTGTAAGTGAAACATGTCATTGTACTTGGTTTTATAGAGAGGACTGTGGAGGAGTGACACTCCTTGATATAGAGTGCTCACCATGAGATCTTAGATCATGTGTTGGATGTCAAAGATACTTCATTATGGTTGATATAGGGGCACTGTCGGCGGGAGGCTTAGTGCGTGTCTTCCATCTGGTTGGAGAGGCATCCAGGACCTTGCAAAGTCATAGGGATGCATAAGAACTAGTAGACACATAAAACATATATATATATATATATATATATATATATATATATATATATATGATGCTGCTTATTTTATTACAGGCATAGGAAACCTTGGGTACAAGAGCAAGATGATCGCTTATTAAATGCCCAATGGGCGGCCGAGAGGATTACATCATTCAAGGTGCAGCTAGTGAGAGTATGAGGAGAGGCATTTGGAGCCCGATATAGGGCGAAGTCTCTAGCTTGAACATCCTGAGATACCAACATGGCCCCAAAGGCCTAATGCACCCGAGAGATCCCCTGTAGGGGTGAAGGTGCTTGACCCTTACTGTATAGGGGCTGGATCCATGTACTTATTTTTTTAGACATTTTTTCGATGTATAAAACTGATTCTAGACACACACACACACACATATGATGATGATTATGGTAGTTTGTTTCATTAGATGTTTGTGGTATATGTTACTTTTGCTTATCACTTTCCTATTTTTTGCATGCATGTATGTGATGATACTCATGGTACTTAGGAATAGTGATAATGTCATTAGATAGGTAAAACCGGTAGGGAGGGGGAATCGATAGGATAATTCCAACCCACATGATGTGAAGAAGCCAAGGGGTGGAAAATGACCCCGACATCTAATGATAGGATGTCAGGGAACTATTGTGTAAATAAATACAAGCAGGCCATAAGCCTAAGTGAGGATGCACATAATACCACAATGATCCAATAGGAAAAACTGGGGTGAAAGCCAAAATATGTGGAATCAAGACTGAGGAACTCCAACGGTAGGAGGAGATTGGGCATACAGGAGGATAGATCTAAGCAGGGAAGTTGGACAAGCTGATGGATGTAGTGAGATATAGGAGATGCGTGAAAGCCCAAGTGGGGACTGAGAGCCCAAGTGAAGGTGAGGGATAAGGAAGTGTGTGGAAAACCAAGTGGGGGCCAAGATCCCAAGTGAAGGAAGAGAACTCAATCCAAAGAAGAAAAAAATGTAATCAAGGTACTATAGATAGTTAGCCACGAGGGGCGAAAATCATGTAAGGTATCAGTGATGATGTCATTGACCTGGTGTAAGATGTGACTTCTAGCTTGAAGTCATGAGGTCCTCTATGGCATGTTGTGTAATAGCGACCTGCCAATGAACTTCAAAACTTGTGAAAATAGGGTGTCATTGTTTGATCCTCCAGTCAGTGAGAATGTCATGCATCAAATATCATTCATAGTGGGATGAGGATGAAGGCAAGGTGGTGGTCCATAAGTAGGTTATGGTCTAGTCATTTGAGGAGAAGGTGGGTGACTTTGAGAGGAAGTCGGGTGTCACTCCACCACCTATGCTTTCTAATGAGGATCATGTGAAGAGGGTTCAGGAACTTGAAGGAGCTTGCTACACATAACCTGAATCAGTCAGCATCGGTATGCATGTCAAATGACAATCATGGTGAGAACAAAAGAAGGGAGCTGAAGTAGAAGGTTGTGCAACCTTTCTAGTTTGGTCACATTTGACCTCAGCTTTGAGTTTCTTCATGTGTCATCGATAAGCTCTACATTCTGAGACATCATGTCTCAGGGCCTCGTGCCATGTGCAATATGGCTTGGTCGTAGGGGATCTGGGTGTCATAAGGGTAAGATGTAAGGAGGGAAGTCTCATAAGGATGTGGAGGGATAATGATAATTAGTGGGGAAGGCATCGTTGCAATGGGTGAAGATGACACTAATGAAGAAATTTTTGGCTCAGTCATCAAGGCACAATAGATGAGGATCATCACCCATGAGGTCATCAAGCTTCGTAGTCAAAACTAATGACATGATCATCTGCTTATGCGTAAGGGAAAATGGGTCGGAATAGATAGATGGTAGTGTATGAGGGGTAGTATGAGATAAAGAGGCCGGTGGAGTGACTTGAGGCTCAGGCACCATATGGCTGAGAGAAGTATCAACTCATACTCTAGGAGTCTTCTTGTATGAGGATGACATTTATGTCATGAGTATATTGGGTGTGAAGGATCTCTTGGTAATACAAGACTTCCCTATCACGAATCTAGGCAAGCTAGCTAGGTGGGGATCATCTACAATGTAACCATCATTGTAATCTGATGTGGAGGCATCCACTGTAACAAAAGTCAACTATAGTCTCTAATTGGACCATATGCTCTAATGGAGGCTGTGGTGTACAGTGAGATGACAATGGGAACCAAGGGCTCCTTCTTGTGAGAATGGGGCCATAAAGAAGGAGGTAACTAGGATATGATAAACTTAGGAAGATCAAAAGTATTAATTCTAAGTGTGATCTCATTAGGCTCATCATCATTAGACTCCAAGAGATTGGGAAGGCGTACGCCAAACCAATTCAGGATAACCGAACATTTCCGTGGAGAGAATCTATAGGATAGTTAAAATGTTGATATTCCCAAAAGGGGATGGCAAACATTAACTCATCTAGTGTTGGGAGTTTGTATGTCCCCTTTTGTTGGAGTTTTTTGTAGTTCTAAGGATTAGGATCCCCTTAAATCTTATAGATATCTCCTTTGTGAGAAAATTTTACACATTGACAAGTTAGAGGAAAGCAACTTGCACATATACGACGAATCCAAGGCCACCCTAGGAGGATATTATAAGATAGGGGAAAGTTTAAAATCATGACCTTAACACAAAAAATTCTAGGAGGAATGGTGAAGGGTAATCCAAATACATCCCATATGAGGGATATGTCAGTGGTCACACCCTTGGCAAGTGGTTTGTGTAGATTTTAAGTTATCTATGGAGTAACCAAGAGCCTTAATGAAGTACAATGAGGAAACACACGTGTTGAATCCTATCGTCGATGAGAGAATGTTTGACCATAGTGTGGCCAATCTAGACTGAGATGAAAAGAGTTAGATCATCTGCACAAAGAAAGATCTCACCATGGATCATGGAGGCTATAGGGAAATGAATGCAAGATTGAGCATTTCTGGCAAGGTCGGTATGAACGGAGAGCTCCTCACACTGAATGCAGATGCTTTACTTTGAGCATGTAATGTGGGACTCTACCCCTAAATGGGAGGAAAGGGGATGTTCATGTCAAATAATGGCTGTCATGATACGTTCGCCGGTGGTGAGGTGACATACACATGAGTTATAGAAAAGGGAATTGGATAGGAAGTTGGGAAAGTGCTTTAAGAGGATCCCACTCCTCATGAATGAGTTGTGCAGTGGGATGAGAGTGATGGGAGTCCTTAGGAACAGAGCCGGAAGAAGTAGGTGTAATCAAGAAGACTTCAAAAACTATTTTTTTTTCTTTAGTTTCTACGCTATCGACCTTATAAGTTTCAATTTGGATAGGGGTTGATGTTTTTTGTAGGAAGTAGTGTTAAAAACCATCAGCCATGTAGGATATTTTACACAAGGGACAATGGTGCTTTGTAGTAAGAGAAGCAGTCTCATGCACCATTGGACTTGTAGGAGATTTTACATAGGGCTTGATGGCGTCTGGAAGAGGGATATTTCTACCTTGAGAATCCTGATTTTGAGGTACATAAGGGTACATAAACCCTATGATTTTGAGGCTAGAATGATGTAAGGTATTCAGGTTCTACATAGGCTATGACATGCATAACATCATTCATGACAACCATGTTCTCAAGAGGATAGTTTGTTTCAACTACATTAGTCATAGCATGCTCTTGCTTTTTAGAACTCTCGCTTGTATTATGATTAGGCACATGGGATTAGAGAAGACTTGTAACTTCTCATTAGCTTGGTTAATTTCTTCATGATGATATTTTTGTCTGTGCTACATCATGCTATTGAACCACACCAATCAAACCTTCCCGAGTGATGGTATCATGGTAAAATTGGGATCCTAGGAAGAAGTTGATGGCAACCGTGTGTAGTGCATGAAAGTTTTCATGGGAGTGACCCCAATTAGCATGCCACCAAAAAATTTACTTTCATCATGTCATTGATGAATATGTTGAGAAGGATCTAAGATTAAAATAAAAAACTTAGGTAAGTGATGTTTCAACTCTTCCTTTCTCAATGGTTGATGATAGTTAGGCTGATTTTTGTTATTGTTAGTTTGTTGATCAATGTTGAAGACGGTTTCTATTCAAAGAAGTGACAAGAGGAAGAGTATCAGATACTTTGTCATCTGTCACGTTCTCATTCTTAGAATGTTTGGACTTGTTTTTTGGACATATTTATTAAACTGAGTAATATTTCTATTTTAGCTTGTTCTAAGGATTCTTCTAGAGAGGTGGGAGAAAAATACCTTATCTTGTATTGAAGGCGAGGTTCAAGAGCTTGTAGGAAAATTTCAAAGAGGCTATCACTAGGCATGTTATGTTCAATGCACGTAGACATGGTATTCCAACGTTTGATGAAAGCTTGTACTGATTCATTTTTCAGATTGCTTACAGTTGATGAAGGCATTAATGTTATTCTTAAGTAACTCATGACACTGAAATTCATTCACTAAGGCTGTCACCAATGACTCTAGCTCAACTATGGAGTTATGAGGTAAAGTATGATACCAATCCAAGACGTCCCCAGTAAGGGTTTTAGCTAAGAGCTTGGTGGCAATGTACGAATTGGATTTGATCCACTCCTTATAAATATTGCCAAAGGATTTAATGTGAAGGGAGAGATCAATGGACTAGTCATAGGAGATGGAAGGAGCAATACCCTTAATATCCATGCTAGCAATGTAACATGCTAGAGGATCTTGTTGGACTGCTCTTAGGAATTTGTTGTGGATAGGGGGTTGGGCGATGGGCACCCCATTAGGCCCATTTGGAAAAGGAGGGGGCGTGGTGCCCTAAGAGCATGTTATAGGATATTGACTAGTTGAGCCATGTTGGCTTGCATTTAAAGGAATTGAGTTGTAGTAGCCAATTGTTGCTAGTTCATCCTATCAATGAGTTGGGGAATAAGGTTGGCAAGGTTAGAATTGGGAATATTCTCAGATGCACCGGCTTCAGAACCTTTCCCCTTTTCTACCCTATTATCAAGTTGTTCAAAGACAAAATCAAGGAGACACTTACTGATCATTTCTTTTGATTCATCCTTGTACTGAGGGAATTACATGAGGAATTTTTGAATCTCAGGACAGTGATAAGAAGTGTTGTCATTTTGAATTTTCTCTTCCTCTTCCTCAAGTAGGCCATTAGGGTGGGTAGGAGGTTTCTTTCTAGGGACTTGTATGACACAAAAATCCATGCAGAAGAGGAATTCAACTTCAAGGTGAATCATTTCAAGAAATGTTTACACAATAGAATTAGAAGATCCTAGGCCTAGATACTCCATGATGGAGTGATGATCTGATTGAGAGAAATTCCTAAAATGGGACTTATCAATACAATCAAACATGTAGAAAAATTACATAGGGGATAATAGCGTAGAGACTCAAGTTTACAGAAATAAAATGGATCGATCGTCCAAGAAAATTTGCATAGGGGTCGATAACGTCATGAAATAAATTTTCTAGAACATACATGATCTCCCCTGGGTGATGGCATTTGTGTAGATAGGTTTTTTAGGTTTTCTAAATTTTGGTGATTTGAAATGATGTCAAAATTGAAGATGGATGCTTTTAATGAGCTGTGCTCAGTCAAGAGGTTTGTAGGATTCATGTCGGGTTCACTAGAATGTATGGCATGCCAAGAATGTGTCTCGATGGCTTGCACTCCTAAATATTCCATTCTACAAGGGTATGAGGCAACGAAGAGGAGACACACATGGATCAAAACATAGTTGATTGATTTAAAGGGGTTACAACGAGTGCTAAGGTCACATATCCAAATGGTAGTGATACCTAGACTAGGTCAACCTAGGATTTCCAAGGCTCGTAGTCAAAATAGAGGAGAGTATCCTTCTAGGATATCAGTTGATGGGGGGATATATCTAGATCAATAGAAATATGATAAAAGCATCTACATTCTATACTATTGCAATGTAACTGAAATGTTAATAAAATTCGAGCAAGGGAAAGATAAGGAGCTGATCATATAAGAGGTATATGCTAACTAGCACTAACGTGCATACAATACTAAGCTAACATAAAGCAATGTGAAAGGAAGTTAACTAATCTATGCAAAATGAAAAAGAGAGTTAGAGCACTTACTTGAGGGGTGGTTATTGATGCATCTATCTCTCCAGAGAAATAATATGCCAAAAGAGAATTGCTATGGGTGGGGAATGGGAAGACAGTTCTTGTCCTAGATTCACTATAGATTACCCAACAATGTAAGCAATCCAACAACCAAGAAGAGCGCCAATAAAAATAAAGTGCAAGATAGACCAAGAGTAAAACAAGTAGATGTGAAGTTGGTGTAAAAGAGTAGAGAAGATGGCTGGTTCCTGTGATTCATTCCTTTCTTGTGAATGTATGGGTGAGGTGTGTAAATATGCTCAATGCCATCACCCGTGGGCGATGGAGTCGGGAAAGGGAAAACCTACACCGACACCATCAACCGTGGGAGATGGTGTCAGCCAAGGAGAACTCAAATGTTAAATGGGATGCAATGTGTCATGGATCAAGAAAAAATAAGTGAAACATGTGTCAATGATGAATTTAGATACAAACAAGTGTTGGGACTGCTAGTGTGTGTAACATACAAGGAATGAAAAAGGTAAAAGTAATTAAAGCTAGGACTACATTGTAGTACTCTCTCAATGTACTGTCTCAAACCTATAATGACCATGTGAATAGTCATACCCCATTCTTGTCAGGCCCCTTAAGGCACCCGCTCAAGAAATAGATGCATCACCAACCCTTATATGCACAATAGAATTGTTAGTAACATGTATGCAAGATTAAGATGAAAAATTAGGTGTATACGGGGTCATTGAATGTATATGTTGCATTTTTTCCTAATTTGTGAAGGTTTCTTTATGTCAATGAAAGATCAACTTATGTATGAATGCTCCTAGATAAGTAACCTAGTCTGATTGCAAGTTTAGATGTATTGTGGATTGTATGTGATTACAGAGACATGTGTAGATATATAAATGAAGTATACAAATGTTATTGAAGATACACTAGTATGAAGAGTTATAATACATGCCCTAGTTATTGTAAAGTGTGATCAAGAGTTTAAAGGAATGAATTTGTAATAAAAATCCAAAATAGCTTGTAATCACAGTGAAGGTTGCTTGTGTCCTTGTCATTCTTAATGTATTTTTAGAGAGCTTATTGTGGAGACTCATACAAACATCAGACCTACATCATTGAAGGGTAAAGTTTTAAAAGGGGGTATTATAGCTTATCAATCTCATTTGAGGCCTTGGAAAGGAAAAACAAGAAAAATAAACCAAAATCTTCCCTACCGGGTTTTTAGAAACCCTCATTTAGGGCTTTAGAGTAAAATTGTCATATCTTTGTTATAAGAGAGTTTTAGAAACTAAGATTTGGAACAAATAACTTGTGAATGGTCCTCTTTCAGATAAAAGAAGTCTCATGGTGTTTTATGGTCATGCAAGAAAGGAATTTATGATAGTTTAAAAAAGAAGACAAAGTTATCCACTAGAGGCCTAATTGGTCTTATACAAATGTGAATTGGGCATAATCCGCGAATAATTGAGCTATGAAAATTGGCGATCTTCTCAAATTTCTAAAAGGGTACTTGAAAAGTTAAACAATGTTTTCAAAAACCAAGTTTAGTGAAAACTAGACCTAAATTTGTCGTGAAACATACGTAATAGGTGGAGTCAAGATAAAGCACTAGAGGGAAAAAGGGAAAATTTAATCAAGTAGCTTCCAATTGTGTTTCTACCTAAAGATGCATGATAATATGATGGAAATCGGGCAATGTTGTTGTTATGTGTTTCTTTACTTATAAGGTTATCATGTTCTTAGTCTAGAAAGGGGTATATATTGTCTTGTTATAAGAAGGATTCAAGGAAAGTATCCCAATAACTTAGATGTTGCATATAAATGATAAAAGCTGTCTTGATAAGGTGGTATGAGATAACAACAATAATGTTTGTGATAGATTACATTGCTCATTGAGGCTTCATAGGATCATCAAGGAGAGAAATAGGGGTCTACTACAGAAATCCTATTTTATTGGAAAAGGAACAAAGTTTAAGAAGTGTTTACAAAAGATGAATAGATGATTTGAAGTATATTAACATAGACATGCATTTAGTCCGGAGATAGTAGTATATTCGGTTCGGAGCTGGTAGTATATTTGGTCTGGAACTGGAAATATATTTGGTCTGGATCACATCCATGTTGATGTAGTTATATATGTTGTTAGTGTTTATGGATATAATCACCTTCTTTCTTTGAATGTGTCCCTAAAACTGAAATATTAAACTTTCCTTTTTAGACCTACCATGCACGAGCCTTTCTCCTCTACCTCTATGACTATAACATGATCCTCTATCTCTTCCCCCCACCATTCCCCACGTGCCCATGCCCTTCCCTTATATATCATTTATAGCCTCTTCATCCTCATCATTACGTTCCTCTTCTTCTTTTCATCCATTTTTTTCTTCTATCCCACCAATCCAAGAGTATACGCTTAAATTCTTTCCGCAAAAATTTCCTTTGTTCTTTGAGCAATCCATCAAACCATATCAATGTAGGCTAATCAAAAAAGAAAAAACTTATTTTCCATGATCTTTGTAGACACCTAGAATTTGATCAAACAATTTTAATACCTAAATTGCACTAACTATCCTCTTTCCCGTAAATTGATGACACTTCGTCAATAAACCACTACTGTCCCTTTATCATCATTAATTAATTATCCATCCTATTATTCAGGATGTTGATTAATGACCTTTCATTATTTAACATTCACTTCTACCTAGGTTAATTAATTATTCTTAATTAATTACTACCACTAATCTAAATCAATAAATCACCATTTATTGACCCAATCTCCCCTCTTAAATCTCCTGAATCATACTAACTTTCTTCTAAAGCCTCTATAGGCATACCCCTTTCTATTAATTAATCACCTTTGATTAATTAAACCCCCTTTCGACTCCCAAAAAGTGCACATACTTTATTAAATATACATGGTCTTTGTATTTTCTCTTTGGGGTTTATCCCACATTCATAAATTTGTTATCCTTTCATGAATTGGACAAGCTATATAACAAATACCCCTCCTTACCTTTCTTCTTACACCTTATTTTCCCTAGGATAAACTATAGGCATTTCGATCTTGAGCCATTCTCCATTAAAGGAAATAGATTCTTCATCTTACATCCATTCTCTCAAATTGAAGAGCATTAAAAGATCTAAAAATGGCCTTGTAGTCATTTCTAGGTGAGATTCCATCTTCAAATCTTGAGAAAACCACTCCCCTTTGATTGTTAAAATGATCTAAATAAGATTCATTTGTTAGATTAACAATCTAGAGAGTAGGAAGTAGCTTAGAATTTTGATTTGAGATTGTTCATACATTGAAGAAGTTATTTCTCATAAGCTCTTATCTTGATGGTTCTATATTAGGTTTAATTATGCTTAGAAGCTATTAGGTGTTAGCTTTGTTTATTAGCATGGAAAATTTCTATATGTTCACTTGTATTTGGATTTAATCAAATAAAAAACCATTGTGGGATGGATTCCTTAGTCCCTGGAGAGATTAGCATTAAATAGAATGTCCTAAAGTAAGGAGCTAGTTTTATTTCAATCCTCCTGGATCCCAAATATACTCAACTATGAGTCATGCATTACATCTGTTAAATATTATTTTATAATTATTAAAAATGTATTACTACCTAACCCAAACCATCCTAAGTGTTGAGTCAATATTTTGTAGGTTTAATTTGGCAATGGGTGGTTGTTAGCCCCTTGAGCTATTTGATAGTAAAAATTGACCTTTTTGAAGTTTGACTTACGTCAATCAATTTTATATTTTTGATGTCAACTTCCATGTACACGTGTATTTTGTAGGTGCTAGGTTGGGCCATGGGTTGCTGTCTTTAGGAGCCAAAATTGACCTTTTACCCATTGAGTAGAGGTGCACAGGTGCTCTCAAGTCCACACATGTTTCTTTTGGGGCAGGTGCTTCTCTGTAAGGTCTGCACATACGTTACATGTTTGTCTGACCCTCTGTGAAATTGTTGATAGTGCCATGCATATGCTTGTAGATCCAGTGCAAGTGTTTATCTATCTATGCATCATGTCATTCTATATCTTTGTAGTTTGTTTTCTTGTCAAACCCACGTATGTGCTTTTAAGTCCGCGTCCTTATCTCTCAGGCCGCATGTGTGAGTCATTATCTATGTTTTTTTAGCAGAGTCATGTTTGTGTTGTCAGATTTGCACAACCGTTGTTAAGGGTGCACACAGTGTTATAAGTGATGTGCATGTGCTCTCAAGTCCACGTAGGTGTGCTCTATTGGAGTTTGGGCACTCTTTTCAATTTTGCATGAATTCCGATCTCTATTTTTGGCTAACATCTTGTAGGTTTCTTGGAAGCTAACGACTGATTTTGCAAGATATATATTAGATTATGTTTTATATTAACTTATTTGTCTTAAGTTTGATGAATGTTTTGTTTTCACTTGTTAGGACAGAGTTGTGTATGCTCTTCCCTCGCACCTTCTAGGTGATCTTGGGAATTAAAAACAACTCTAGACATTCTTCATGCTTTCAAACATTTCATTAAAGTTCGTGGTTAAGGGAATGAACAATAATTTGGTTAAAATGAATTTCTTTGCACTTTGATTTCACAAGTACTCTCTATTTTCGTTATAGTCAGGTTTTCTTGTTGTGCATGCTCTTTCCTCACACCTTTTAGGTGATCTTGGGATTCAAAAACAACACTTGAATCCTCTTTTCATGATGTTTTGATATCTTTTTGGAGAACTATTAATCTTTCACGTGTAAGAAAACCTAAATCGTTTGTCAAAGAATTAGGATTTAAACAATACTAATACAGTTTGATGTGGGTTTCCAAACGATGTACAACCAAACCATATTAAGTTAAAACATAAAAAAAATACACCACATTCAAAATATTATATGCAGGTTTTGGTTAAGAGCTGCGACACGTCTATTTTGAACTAGGAGAAGTGCCCTTGGCATAAGCCTTAAAATCACAAAAGGGATACTCCTAGGAACCCCAAAGTAGTCCACGCAGGAGAGGGAACCCTTGTCGGATGAAACAAGAAGACAAGATTTAACGCTTTGCTTACCAAGAATCTTGTCTAGTATACACTTGTGAGATTTTTGGAGTCAAACAAACTTATCCCACACATGACCCTAGTGAAAATATATAAGACCACTGACAATTGCGCAAAAACGTATCAAAACAATCATTGTATTGAAGGGGGTAAAGGGCCAAAAAACAGGTTATTAATAAACCACCCATGAAAATTTGCTTCAAGGTTTAGAGCGGTGTGACTGCTCACCGGCAAGCGGGACCTTGGAAAACTAAAAGGTGTACTTGCAGAGGGAACCTTGTGGATGAAATGGGTTTCACTTACCTACCTAGTACGACTCATGAGATTTAGCTCAAATTACCCCAGTGAAAATACAACTGAACACATTTATTGTTTGTATTGAAGGGGGTAAAATAAAGGAGATACTCAAGGTTTAGTTAGTGCGACTTCCTTGGAAAACTCAAAGTTAATTTGTGACACCTTTGAGAGAACCAATTAGAAGCCATTTCACTTGGAAACTTGACACTCAAAGCCAATCTGTTTCTAAAAGATTTCGTGAAGCAAGAATTTTTTCAAGTCAAACCTTGTTAGTCGAACAAGGGGAAAGTCCATTAAATTTTGAGCCAAGCATTGTTCATCATGAAATTTGCGAAGCATTACTTTGTCTTAGTTTTTCACTCACCATAAGATGAGGTGAAACTTTTTCGAAGTAAAGCCAAGCATTTTTCAACCCCACTTGATCTACTACTTTTCTTTCTTATTGATATTTTAGATCAAAATAGGGGCAACATACGTGTGCTATTGATTGATTGTGTCCACCACTTTTGCACCCGTTTACATTCGTCCTTACTTGAGACTAAATGGTAAACATTGAAAGTGTGCTGGTACGTCTTCTTATATTGATATCCATTTGATCTTGATACCCACGTCAAGATTTTCATTGTAGTTAGGCTTGGTTCATCATTGATTTTCCTTTGAAGTGTTACATTTCTCGCATCGCCTTGATACAATTTCGATACTTACATCTTGTTTCTCGTAAACTTGATCTAAGTGTCTAGATTGTACCATTACACTTGCTCGCATCTTAACAATTCCTTGGTATACTTTGGCCTTTTTTCTTTTCAAACATTACCTCAAACCTTGAAAGGTGTTGTTATTACTTTGTTAGCATCATATCAATACTATTTTGATACTAATATCTTTCTTTTCCAAAAATCTTGATTAACGTATCCAAGTGGTATTATTGCATTGCTCGCACTTGTAACTTCCACTTTTTGGGATTTAGGCCTTGTTTGTGTCTAAACAAGTTATAATGTACTTTGATTGGAAGTCACATCAACCCCTTGTTAATACTTACGCCTTGTTTAGCTTAAACTTGACTTAAGTGTTGACATTGAGTTGATCATCTTGCATCGAACTACCATTGAAAAACATTTGTATAGGGAGTAGTTCCTTACTGATTGGATTGGTTTACCGAACTTGCTGATTGTTCCTTGTGATTATTCTTTGTATTGACTTATCTTTTTAGGACAATCATATTTGATTCCTTGATTCTTTTGCCATTTTTTATTCTTTAAAACCATTGTTGACATTCTTTTGTGATCCCTTCACAATCATTGTGTTCTAGGTTTTTTCTTAGGTTTGTTATACCCTTGATCACATTTGACAAGAACCTTTGTAAAACATGCCTTGTTATGCCCCCTTTAACAAGGATGGCATTTAAAAAATTAGAATGGGAAACATCTAACAAGCAAGGATCAAATCCTTTCATTGGTCATGATTTAGGACCCCTCTTCTCCGCAAAAGGAAACAGAGGACATGATTGATCATAGTGGTGATGAATTAGAATCACCATATGTGGAGTTAGAGTTTGACCTTGCTCAATTGGATGAATTCATTTTTCTCAACAAAGATAGAGTACTTGCACGAGTTGTAGAATTAGGTGCCAAAATTCCAAATGAACATGAATTCGTTCCACCTACCAATGATGCCCATAAGGAAGAAGAGGCACAATGTCCCCTTATTAACATGGATGACATTTTAGGGCATGGACAAGCTTCTACTTCAAACCATCAAAAATGACAACACGGGTGGTTATAAATTGTCACTTATCAAAATACCCTGCAAGGTTAGAGTGGAAAATGAACACACGAGAAACCTCCTCCACATGAGAACCAAGAGGGACCTAAAAACGACGAAGTCACTATGCAACAACAAATACAAATCCTTAGTAGACAATTAGCTTATTTAGCTTCCCATGTGCAAAAGGAAACAAACAAAAATACACATCAAGAGAAACCTAAGGCCAAGAATAGTGAACTTCACATTGAAAATCAAGGGGGTGAAACATCAAAATATAGTAGGGTATACATGTCAACTTCCCCTACCAAAGATCAACTCCTCACACAAGAGTTATAATCCATGAAAATTATACTCACGACCCTTCAAGAAAACAATGTTGGACATAGTAAAAAGTACTAATACGAAGAGCTATGTCCTTACCCCTTTGACAAAGCTATGTTACACATGTCATTCCCTAAAAATTTTGATTGCCCAAAATTTGACAAGTATAAAGGGAAAGGTGACCCGCGAGACCACATCAAGGACTTTTACATGGTGTGTCAGGAAGTGGCTTATAGTGAAAACTACCTTATATGCTTATTCCCACGCAGTCTAGGGGGTCAAGATTTGGAATGGTTTCTTCATATACCAAGGGGATCTGTCTTCACATGGCTTGAGTTAGTAGAGAGATTTGTATGACATTTCTCATTCAATGTAGAGAGTGATGTTACCATGGTAGACTTATGTAGCACAAAACAAAGACCTAATGAGACCTTTGCTAGTTTCTTACAATGATGGCAGGGGTTAGCTAGTCGCTTCCCTTGTTCAATTCCAGAAAATAAATTGGTTAGCATTTTCATCCCTAATCTAAATCCGGGTATTGTTTTTCATTTACAGATGCATTGTGTCAATAAATTTGAAGAATTCATAGAAAATGGAAGCCAAATCAAAAAGGCTTTGATAGCTAAAGGGACATTGAAACCCTTTTCAAAAGACAATCAAACATCCAAACCTATAGACAAACCAAAGTTATTTAACAAAAAAAAAATGTCGTAGGAGACAAATATCAAGACTCTAAGTGTATACAAGCAGTTCAAATTGGTCCTCCTTTCAAACTTACTAAAGGTATACATATTCAACCCCCAACCAAATATCAAGTGTTCACTCCTCTCACGGACTCCTTGTCCACGATTCTGAAACAGTTAGATGTAGTGAACATGGTCTAATACCCCACTATGGTACCCTTTAGTGACGATGTACCTAAACCATCATGGTATAAAGAACATGAATATTGTGAGTACCATCGTGTCAAAGGCCACAAAATAGACAAGTGCCTAAAACTAAGACACTTTGTCCAAGACCTCATTGACAGTGGAGAGATCAAGGTTGATTCACCTGAGCCCCATTAAACACCTAATCACAAAATGGGAATATTCAAGGAACCTTTCCCTAAGCATGATAAATAGGCAGAGAAGAAGTCAGATCAGGGTCAGTCTTCCAAGAGCTATAAAACTACTAATTATGTTTACACCCAAGCCGACAATCCATTTGACTCACTTATTGGTTGTGTTCATTCTTCTAACGAGCATGTGAATACTATTAGAATCAAGAGAAAATATTTTGTTGTGGTAACATGGCGCACTTCATCTCGTGATTCCAGAACCTCCTCTGTCTACCCCTCAGGATAGTCAGTATGATATTTTAGAACAACTTGAGAAGACTACTGCTAAGATCTTGATCTTAGATCTTCTCAAGATATCAAATGTACATAAAGACATCCTTTACAAAACACTTTAGGGGTCAGGAGTGTCAATGGATATAGATCCTTCCCACCTTCAAGTTGTGGTGGAAAATCTCACACCAAGCGAACACATCACCTTTAGCCATAATGAGATCCTAAACAAAGATCACACACATAACTTGCCTCTTTACATCGAAGTATTTGTTACCTGAAGAAAGATAAAGAGGGTGCTTGTGGACAATGGGTATGGGTTGAACATATGTACATTGAAGCTAATCAAATAGTTGGGATGAACAAAAGAAGATCTAGAATCCCACATCATCACAATCACAACATACGACAATGCAGAGCGTGAATCAACTATGACACCATAACATTGTCAATGGAAGTAGGACCTACCTGTCATAACACCAAGTTCCATGTCCTAGATTTGGAGCTTCCGTATAACATGCTTCTTGGCCACCCATGGATTCATGCCATGCAGGCCATACCATCAACCTTCCATCAGTGCATTAAGCTAAATCATGAGGGACACACCATCACCATTCAAGGAGATCCATAACCCTTTGCTCACTGTAGAGCTCTTGAATAGATTTTCACGCAAGGGTGCTTATGAATGTCCCTCTGCTGACATTGCTATACCTCTTCAATCTGAAGCTCTTGACCTCACGTGTGGATTTAGACACACTAAGTTCTTGTGGCCACAGTGCTTCTACATCTATTTCTCCCTTTGATTCATGGGAGATGAAGGTTCTTGAATAAAGTGTGGAGAGTATGATATCCAATATGATCTCTTGGTTTCAGATCTATCCTTGTCACCCAAGACAAGAGGAAATCCCCAATTACCAATACAAACAACCTAGAGATGAGAAAACCATCAGGAAGTTCTAACCTAGTGGCTCTATTAGTAAAAGAAAAATTGTTGGACCCTCCCACAATTTAGGTCACCGAAGGACACTATGCCTTCCTGCTACCAAACTCATAAAGTACATCAAATCTAATAGAATGATGTACTCCATGGGCTATAAAGGACATAGATGTGGTAAAAATGAACAAGGTATAAGGGAGACTTTCCAAACCCACACTTTAAAACAAAAATATATGGTATAGGCATTAGACCTTATGGATCTCACCCCCGGAGAAAGATGTTACCTCCTCTGAAATGAGGATAGCTCTTCTTATTCAGATAGCGACACAAATCACCATCATAGACAATACGAGGATCTTTCCTCTACGAACCTATTCATGGACATCATTATCTTTACCATAACCCCCGTTAAACCCCAATTTTTTCCTTTTTATCATCTACCCTTGTTGATTAGGACCAACAACTTCACACGCCTATGGACCTCTTTGAAAATGATGAGGCAATTACATAATTCATGGGTATTCGTGACAACATTCCTATCGGGGACCATAAAAAAGGGATTCTCTATTGACCTTGATACCTGTGCATACTTCGGGGAGGAGGCTGAGTTACGTGGTCAAAAAAATTAAGAAAAAGTGAGGGTAAAATTTCCTCCAAAAAGCCTCGGCAAAAACAAAATTCCAAGTTTGCACAGTGAAAACCTCTTTGAGGCACTGGCTAACAAACAAATCAAAAAATCTAAGGACATAAAAAGTGACCACACCAAGGGTGAAAATCTCATTGAGACGCCCTTGGAAAAATATCTAAACCTCCCTCTTGATCCTACATGCATGGAGGATACATCCAAGATGTTGGTAGAAGAAACCATTGATGTCAACATTGGCACAAAAGAACAACCTAAAATAGTTAAGCTGGGAGCCTCACTTTCAGCACAAGAGGCTAAAAACTTTTGTAATGCTTCTAAGATAATTCTCAGACATATTCTCTTGGTCTTATGTGGATATGTTTGGCTTAGATCCATCTTTGGTAGTGCATAACTTAGTTGTGCATGCAGACGCAAAGCCCATCAAACAGAAGCTTAGAAAAATGCATCCATGGGTAGCCCTTCTAGTCAAAGAAGAGCTTGAAAAACTCTTAACAACAAGATTTATTACACCAATTGATTATTCAGAATGGATATCCAATATAGTCCCAATCCAAAAAAATCCTGTCAGGAATTAGAATCTGTACCGACTTCAGGACATCAACAAGGCATTCCAAAAGATGACTTCCCTCTTCCAAACATCGACATGATTGTCGATTCAACCGCTGGCTACGAAATGCTATCTCTCATGGATGGCTTTTCTGGCTACAATCAAATTAAGATAGTGAGGAGGACCAACATAAAACTTCCTTTACAACCCATTTGGGGATGTTTTTCTATCAGGTAATGCCCTTAGTCTTAAAAATGTCAGTGCAACATATCAACGAGAAATGAAAGAAATTCCATTCTCAATGACATCATGGAGGACTATGTAGACAATATCCTGGGTAAATCAAAGACAAGAGAAGACCACCTAAGGTCTTGAGACACATCTTTGAACGTCTCAGAGAATATAAAGTTAGGTTGAATCCAAGAAATGTGTCTTTGGGGTATTATTAGGTAAACTATTGGGTTTCATTGTATCCAAAGAGGGATTGAGGTTGATCCTGCTAAGGTAACTGTAATTACTGAAATTCCTCCTCCCAAAAACCTCAAGTAGTTGCATAGCTTGCAGAGAAATATCCAAGCCATCCACTGCTTCATATCACATCATTTTGCATAAATGTCATCCTTTCACTCATCTACTAAAAAAGGATGTTGACTTCTTTTGGGAACCTGAACAGAAGTAAGCCTTTACCTTGCTCAAACAGTATTTGGAAAATCCTCTAGTCCTTATGCTACAAACCCTAGGCAATCCACTATTGCTATACATATCCACTAACCCAATTTTCTATTGGTGCCTTGCTCACTCAATATGATCTTAGTCAGAAAGAGAAAGTGGTGTATTAGCTCAGTCGTAACTTAATCACTTATGAGCTCAACTACCCTCAAATTGAAAAAACCTAGTCTTGGTACTAAATGTCATAGGCTTTAATGTTTCAAAAAGGACTTGTTGTGATTAACCTATATGAATCAATAAATAAATTATTTAAGTAAAGTTGACCCTCTAAATACAAGTTGAAAGCCAACAGATGGCTTAGTTGGTAGGATGGCTAATTTGCAGATCATCCTACTTAAATTTTGATATTGAATATGTCAGGGATCAGAAGTCAGATAAGGGACAAGTGCTTGACAGAGGCTCCTGGGAACTAGGTGCCTTGAGGCACCCTGTTTACAATCTGGGCCCTCTGAACACTAAAATTCTTAATACCTAAAACTGGTAATGCAAGTGGTCACCGAATGTATTACCTATCAAGAATCTCTAGATGTTGTGTAATGTACAATTTGAAAGATCGTTCAAATTTAACGGCACGCCAATTAATGGAGTACGGACTAACAGTCAGTACAACTAAGTAATGTTGTACACCTCAACTTCAGACCCTGATATATTTCTAGGTGTGTGTCCATGTCAAATTGGGTCCTATTTTCAAAAACTTTGTGAAGTAGCGAGTCTCATAATAACCATAGAAATATAAATAGCATGTGTGCAATGGAATAAATAGAATCCCTCATCCTATGCAATGTGTGTCATGTATAACTCCTAACCTTGATGCATGGCAAAATGGATACAAGTGATGTAATTTATGCAAATCTAAATGGAGTGATAGAGTAATGCCATCCCATGCTAAGAACTTAGGATCCTCAAAGGTATAACTTTGTTTATAGGCTCTCAAGCTTAATTTCATTTAATCCTGATCCTGATCTTAGAGATAAAACCAACAATCTGAATTGACCTATGGGAAGTGGAAGAGGATCCATGCTATAGATTCCAGGACCTGGAATGATGAAAGCATTCTTTGGTGAAAAAGTTGTAGGAACCCTGATTTCATGAATGTCAGGAAGTCATGAAATGGGCTGTAAGTGTTGGTCAAATAAGGGGTAAAGTATGATCCTATCTTAAGAAAAAGACCAAAAGGTGGGAAATTAATACTTTGTACACTTGAGAACCTTCAAATAGTAGTATAAGACTGGGCTAAATATTTCTAATGTGCAATATTTTGTGTTTATACCCCCAAATAGAAAATATTCTTCAGAAGCACCTTTCTTATCCATTATCTATTGAATAATAAAACAAAGTTAAATTAAAGATGTTGACCCTCTCAAATACATGTTATCAAAGCCAACACTTACGGGTAGGATTGCTAATTGGACATCAATACTTAGTGAGTTTGAATTGAAATTGTGCAGAGTAGTCAGTTAAAGGATAGTACTTACAGACTAATTAGTTGAGGCACCTTTTCCTATGAACATAGAAAGCCGTGTGTGTCTGGAAGTACCAGATGCATCATTAATGTATATTAAAGAAGTTGTCGTGTGACAAGTACACATTTGATGGATCATTCACTTTCCACGGTTCAGGAGCAGGAGTAGTGCTAGTCACTCCTTCCTAGGAGACTTTATACCTTAGGATTTCCGACTCATATTTCCATGTACAAACAACATAGCAGGAAGTATGAAGTGCTCATTGCTAGGATGAAGCTAGCTATAAAATGGAATATCCACCAACTTAAGGTCATCATATATTCACAATTAATCATCAAACAAATCAAAAATGAATATAAAGTCAAGGATGAGAAGCTCATCCCCTATAAGAAGTTGGTAGAGACTCTAAAATACTATTTTGTGTGTATCACTTTTGAGAAGATTCCAAGAGCACAAAATTGGTCCAAAGATGATATGGTGACAATGGGTTCCATGCTACAGATCCTACTAGAAAATAATGACATGTCATTCTTTGTTGAAAATATATGACAACTTGTATAGACATGCCATAATAATGCATGGCCTATGCAGTTGTTGGTCCTTTCTCCCCATGGTATGAGCCTATCTTTAACTACCTCAAAGATGGTATGTTCCCCCAAACATAACCCACTCTAAAAAACACATCCTTATGAAAAAATAGGTTGTTATACCCTCCTATGAGGCACCCTATATTGTCGTGGCTATGATGAGAATTTTTTGCATTGTCTAGATGTAACGAGTCATTCCTAGAAATACAAAAAAGTAAATGAGGGTTTTGTGGAGACCACACCAATGGAATGGTCTTGGAAAATAAATTATTAAGAGTAGGCTACTATTGGCCTACCATGAAACCGATTACTTCAGACTATGTAAAGAATGTTGTATTGTGCCAAAAGTACATGAACATCATTCATGTGCTATCACAACCTTCGCAACCGATCACAACACCATGTATGTTCTCTAAATGGGGACTAGATCTCATAGGGAAGCTCACGCCTACCTCCTCAAATGGCCATACACATATCATAACTAGCCACATAATACTTCACCAAATGTGTGGAAGTTGTTCCTCTCACGTATGTTACTGGGGCCCACATCTCAAAATTCATCATGAACCATATCATCTATCATTGTGGCATTCCTTCCTCCATTGTAGTTGATAATGGAAATTATTTCAAGAACAAGACCTGAAGGCTATGATAAAGCTTTCAAATACGCTTAAATTGGTCTACTCCATATTAACTTCAAGGTAATGGACAAACAAAGGCCTCTAACAAAACCCTTGTTCGAATTATGTAAAATATGGTAAGTAAGACTGGTCGCAATTGGCATTTGTAGATCCATCCCACCCTCTAGGCTTATAGGACCTCCATTTACACTCCTACTGGTGCAACACCCTACTCCTTAGTTTTTGGTACTAAATCCATCATCCCCCATGAAATTGAGCTTCCCTCTTTGAGAATATCTCTCAAGACTATCTGGATAAAGATGAAGACTACCATGTGGCTAGATTGGTAGAGTTGAACTTCTAGATGAAAGACGCCATCCACACACTCAACCACTTAAAAGTGTATTAGAATCAAGTGTCCTAGAGCTACAACAAACAGATTATACCTCATTAGTTTGAGGTAGGAGATTTGGTGTTGAAGGAAAACCAGTTCAACACTGTGAAAGAAAGAGAAAAGAAGGGTAAGTTCGAACCTAATTGGTTGGGACCTTATGTGATAGTGGAAAAATATGGGTCAGGAGCATACAAACTTTCCTATCCTGGAGGAGATGAGTGCACGTGATCCTATGAATTCCATACACCTCAAGTGGTTCTATGCTTAAACATGGCACAAAATTAAAAAACAACCAAAAAATTATAAAATATGAAAATCAAAATATCTAAAAAGAGAAAAAGAGAAAGAGAAAACAGGTTGTCCAAATGTGAAAACCACACAATTGTGGCACTTTGGATAGGTCCCTTGGTGAAAACCAGTTTCCAAAGCCTTGGGAGGATTCCTTGTTCACAAGAATCTCACATCTAGGGGGTACATTTGCTTTGTCTAGAGCTAGTTTTTCACCTACATCTGAGATTCCTTTTGAGCCTGTCCTTTCGAATCCTTGATCTGGTTGATCCTCCTCTTGTAAATCTGTGAAGAGATTGCCTTTATACATTCCCATCTAACAATGAGGGAATCTTCACATATTCACTTTCTTATACATAACACGTGGCATCTATCCCTTGTATATTCCCATCTAACGCTGGGGGCATCCACGTTTCTCTGTTTTCTGTACATAACTTCAGAAAACTTTTAGAAAATTCACAAAAACATTCAAATATGTTCAAAAAATCAAAAAACATTCAAATATGGTTTGATAATCCCAAAACATTAGAAAACCATCTCATAGAAAATACAAAAACAATAGAACATTGTTCCAAAAAACTCCCAAAAACAACATAAAACGGATCAAAAACTATCTCACAAAAACATAGTAGTACTTTGCTTACTTGTTTGTTTGTTTGTTTCTTGTTTTGCTTGTTTGTTTGTACATTTTTGTATAGCTTTACTTGCTTGCTTGTACATTTTGTATAGTGTGTTGCTTAACATACTTTTTATGATTGATCTATTCTTTTCTTGATTAGATTCATTCTTGTTTATATTCAGTGTGTTTTGCATGCTTTTTATATTTGTACATAGTTGTGTTGTCAAGTTGTTTAGTGTGTAAATTTGGTAGATTTGTTAACTTTTGCTTGTGCTTGTTTGTTACTTGTACATTGTTTGTTATCACATCATCATCTATATCATCACATCTAACATCACATACATCATATATAAATCAATAACAACTAAGCTACATAATCATGAAAATAACTAATGCTAATATCATCCTACCATATCATCAATGGGGCAATAGGAACTACCTCTTGTCCCCCCCACCCAATATCAAAAATTAAAAATATTCGGACAATCATAAGTATCTCATAAAAAAATGTTGTGATATCATCTAATGTTATCTCATAAATCAAACACATGTGATACAATCATCCATCATAATAAAGTCCATCATCATATACATGTAAATATGTCAAAATGTCAATGTCCATATACAATGTGTCTCTGTACATAATCATTAGATACAATGTATGCCATCATGGGCATGGATAAAAAATGCCTTCATATCGAGGCATAACAAAAACAATACATATACATCATCTCAAAAGTGTGCCTTCATATTGAGGCATACATCAAAAAATATATCATCTGTAATACATCATCAATAATGGAGTCATGGATGACTCTCACCCACCCTTGGGCTGTCGGGCCTTGGGTCTCGTGGTGCCTGCATATACCTGGCGGACCCTAATGACCTAACAACTGACTGCTACACTGATCTAACTGATCGGGATGACCTATATCTTGATTCAGACCTGACTAATAAGCTAACTGATAAATGAAATCCTCTTGATCCTCTGGGATAGTTGCATGATACAAATCCATGTAGTATGATGCCTCGCCACTGGCTGTTAAGCTAAGTAAATGAACACATCTGGTGTACCCGATGCTTGGCCATATGTCTGAGCACAATAATCTCTGCTGTAAGTCCAGTGCCACATCTGCCTGAGCTTGACCACTCTGCTCCACTGAACCCGCTTTGCCACTAGTTGATCTCTCTCAGTCCTGTAGCTGATCCCTCTCCCAGTGATCACCTATTGTCGATACCTACTGCATCAATGCAATCGAGTCCCTAGAACTCCTAATGATCCGTCTAGGAGGTGATGGTGCTCTATAAGCCTCTCTCATCCCCCACTATGATGGGCTATGTGGCGGCCCCCATCCATCTCTACCTCCATCTCCACCCTCCATCCACCTCCATCTCCTCCTCCATCCCACCCATCCCTGAGCGGACTGTGGTGGACTAGCTGCAGTGTGGTGAGTGAAAATACACCTATGGTATCTAAATATGAATATGGCATCTGTACTAGGCCATATGTACTAGGCCCCGCGGGCCAACCTGTTGCAATGGTATCAATGTATGTCCAACTGTTGACAATGAGATTTGCTGTTGTGTAAGACATTGAATCTGTCCCTGTCCTATCCTAGAAACCCTGCTGTACTAACTGCTTGAGCTCTAGCTCTATGAGCTCTACCTATAATCCCTCTGCAGCTTACTGACCCCTGACATCAATAGCACCCTGCGGAATAGTCAACCTCCCTAGGAGCACTAAAATGTACCATCCATGATAATCCATGTCTCCCTTGGATCTACAACATGTCGTAAGGTACCCATGGCTAGGGCACCATCTGCTCAAAACTATCCTTGGCCCAATGTGGTCTAATGAGAGGGCCAATGTCAAATGTCTCCCTAGAGTGGCGACCGTACCACATATCATCACCAGGGATACCTTGAACACATGACCAAATTGTCGCTGAACGCGATCCACCCTGTACCACTTTGTAATATAATCACAACTGCTGATCAAGAAATTCTCAACTGCACTACACTCAACTTTGCAACATCCTCAGGCCACTGATAGGCCCTATAAGGGTGCAGGTAACCATGCATAACTGCAACTCATCAAACGATCAGCGATAGAAATTTGTATCTCCGATATGGCCCCGGATGTCATCACCCATCAACACCCATCCCATCATCAAGGGCTCATCTAGAGCCCGTACTCAAAGAACCCCTGTAGGGTGACTAATGACAATATGGTCCCACACCCATATCTGAAGAAGAGTAGTTGGCCCACGGTCTTCTGAACGCGGTAAGTAATAAGATGAAGATCCCAATATAAGTGTGCTAGTATACATTGTCCCCAACAGTATCTCTCTCCATTGATCAGTCCATGAATCACACCAATCAGGCCCAATGGAAAAAAGGTACCATATCTTGTTAGGCAACAAAATGCCAGCTGACAAGAGCCATCAAATATACAACTACACGAGATAGCTGAAGATCTTGAAAGCACCTGTATAACTGCACTGCCATACCCTTCTGTGGTATGTCCCAGAGGCCAAACATCTCAATAAGACACTGTGTAATGCGGGCGCCGTCCCCATCATACTCTATAAGTCGGGCCTGGATCGGAACTCTTAGAATCTGCCACACGTCCTCCAATGTGATGGTCATCTCGCTAGTAATGAATCAAAAGCACTGACTCTCGTTGTGCCATCTCTCAGCTAAGGTTGTCAGAAGGTTGTGATCCAAAGTAATTTATGGCATCTACGCCACATAAGCAAGTCCAGTCATGTCTAGGGTCATCTCTAGGTAGATCTATGCTCATGCCGAGTGAAGGTCTCCTAGAAAGACACGTAGCCTCACATGCCACTCATGTGTCTCCAAGACAGGTAGTTCACTCTACAAGATCTAACAAAATAATCATTACCACTTCATTTCTTCTAATACATAACATGTAATTTTCTTCTATTTTTATCCCTACATTCTTCTAAAAATCTTGCTAATTTCTTATAAGGTAGCCTAAAAACTACTTTTTCCCACTAGCGCATGCTTTTTTAAGAACCTGCACACCCCTTTCAGCGCATGCGCACCCACTTACACTTATCAAATCCTCCCCTTGCGCACATACGCTCCCCATTTGGCGCATGCACACCCCATTCGCACATGCCACATCTTTCCCCAACACATGCGTTGCCCCATTATTGTGCATGTGCGCTTGTGCGTTTGCCTAATTCTAACTGTAGCACATTTGTACCCCTAACAACGCATGCGCCCCCCAAGGGCCGCACATACACTATCGCACCAGTTTCTACCTACTAATAAATGCAATAAATGACATGAAAATGCAAATGTTTTTGCTTCACATACCTGGGGTCCATCGCCAGGAGGTCGTATGTACTCTCGAACGATGTCTGCACGTCTCATCTGGACCTGAACTCAAGCCATCTCTCTTGCACGTCAGAGCAAAATCAATTGACAAACTGATAGAGTTTGGTATCAAATAACTTGCCACGATGATTTACCGCTTGGTGATTCTTCTCTCAGCCAAGGCTGTCAAAAGATTGTGATCCAAAGTAATTTGTGGCATCTACGCCACATAAGATTTTTTAAGTCCAATCACGTTTAGGGCCATCTCTAGGTAGATCTGCTCATGAACGCAACCTCACATGCCACTCGTGTGTCTCCAAGATAGGTAGGTCACTCTAACAAGATCTAGAAAAATACTCATTAACAATCAATTCTTCTAATACATAACATGTAATTTTCTTCTATTTTCATTCTTGTGTTCTTCTAAAAATTAACTAATTTCTTCTAAGGTAGCCTAAAAACTACTTTTCCCACCAGCGCGTGCTTTTAAGCACCTGTGCGCTCCTTTCAGTGCATGCTCGCCTATGCACTTCCCAAATCCTCCCCTAAGCGCATACATGCCCCATTTGGTGAATGCGCACCCACGCACATGTCCATCTTTCCCTAGCGCAAATGTGTGCTTGTTGTTTGTCCTCAATTGCTAACCGTAGCGCATATGCATCCCCTATAATGCATTTGCTTGCGCCAAATGGCCGCACATACATTGTTACATCAATTTCTAACTAGCAATAAATGCAATAAATGACACGAAAATGCAAAGTTTTCACTTCACATCCCTGAGGTCCATCGCCAGGAGGCCGCATGTACTCTCAAACGATGTGCACATGTCTCGTTTAGACCTGGACTCGAGCCATCTCTCCCGCACGTTAGAGCAAAATGAATCGACAAACTGATAAAGTTTGGTATCAAATAACTTGCCGCGATGATTCCCCCCCATGGTTTGGTACATACAGGCATGTTTTGATTCCCCCGCAGATGATTTTCACTCGTCACGGTGATTGTGGGAGGATGGTGTTACCGCCATGATCCTTCTATTTTCTTCTACCACTTGTGCGATGATTATTTTTATTAAACAATCATTTTCATCTGTTTCGCTACACTTGGGCAATTTTTTACTACCTAGCACCCCTTTCTTCTCCCTGGGGCATATTTTTGCCTCCAGGTGATCTTTCTACGATAGTTCTTCTTTAAAAAATCAAAAATCCTAAAAATTCGCAAAAAAAAAAAATTCATAAAGTTTTTGGAAAAATTCAAAAATCCTAAAAATGGGTAAAAATCATTTAAAAATCTAAAAAAATAAAACTCATTTTTCAAAAATTGGTAAATGACATACATGCAGCTGAAATCTGTGTCAAATGCATTATACTCAAACATAAAAAATTTTCCTACAAAACATCTTTATTTGAATCTCACTGTTCTTGTGTATGACTCGCAGATCATTTGGATCTAACCCTCCATCAACAAAAGTTGGTTTGCTCACTATCTCTGTCTTCCTTTGCACGAATGTGTTGCTTAGGGTAGTTTCCTAGGGCATGATTGTTTTTCCATTGGACTTCTACATCTTTTGCTTATTCACCTCGCATGTATCCTTTCTTGGGGTGCCATTCTTAACCCTTGTTAATTCGCATAGGTCGAAATCAAAGTTTGATAACAAAAACATTTGTGCAACTGTCTTGAACGTTGTTTGTTTGAGTATGTGTGTTTGTACTTGTTTCCTTGTTAGGTTAGCTTGTTTACTTTCTCATATTGCATTACATTATGTATGTTGCATTGAGTTAGTGCTTTGGCAATGAACAAATGTTCGTGTTATGGCTTTTCATGTCATTATACACTTTTGTTGTATGCGTATATTTTTAATAAGGAATGATGACGTAGATCACTTGCAATATGATGACATAATGTGGTTTTTACATCAGACTGGATGAAAGCTATTCCCATCCCCTTCATCTTCATTTTTCTTCCATATCATTCTCTTCTATCAACACTATTCTTCCAACTCACTTGGGGCAATAGGGATCACCTGTTATAAATCATTTCTACAGATCTGTTAAGAAAAACATTTTTTGCGCTTCACAACAATACTCACATGAAATTTTCAACAAAAGAGTTCCACTGTTATTATGGAGGGATCGTTTCTTGCATCTCTACTATATATTCATATTCGGTATATCGTCATCTATCTTCCATTGCAATGGGACTTTTCCCCGCTTTGGTCTTTCCTCTTCATCTTTTTTACCGTCGATCGACCTTTTTCATCACCACATTGACACTCGAGGGGGCATCCTTCACTCTACTAATTTTTCTTCTATCCCTTCAAAAATTCACTTGTTTGTACTTTGTCTACTATCTTTGAAGTGGTGTCGCTTATGCCACCCCAAAGAGGGGCAAATGTAGACACCTAGAATTTGGTCAAGCAATTTTAATACCTAAATTACACTAACTATCCTCTTTCCTCGTAAATTGACGACACTTCGTCAATAAACCACCATTGTCCCTCTGTCATCGTTAATTAATTATATTTCACTAATTAATTAGTCCCTCCTATCACTTAGGATGCCGATTAACAACCTTTTGTTAATTAATGTCCACTTCTACCTAGGTCAATTAATTATTCTTAATTAATTACGACCGCTAAATCTAAATCAATAAATCAGTCATTTATTCAACCAATTTCCTCTCTTTAAATCTCTTGAATCATACTAAATTTCTTCTAAAATATTCTATAAGCATACCCCTTTCTATTAATTAATCACCTTTGATTAATTAAACCCCCTTTCAACTCCACAAAGTGCACATAATTTATTAAACATACATGGCCTTTGTATTTCCTCTTTGGGGTTTATCCCACATTCATCAATTTGTTAGCCTTTCCTGTTCAACTGAAAGCTATATAAGAAACCCTTGTCCCTTACCTTTCATTCTTACACCTTATTTTACCTAGGATAAACTATAAGCATTTTGATCTTGACTCCATTGAAAGAAATAACCATTTACATCCATTGAAGGAAATAGCTTCTCCATCTTGCATCCATTCTCTCAAATTGAAGAGCATGGGAAGATCCAAAAATGGCCTTGTAGCCATGTTTTGGTGAGATTCCATCTTCAAACCTTGAGGAAATCACTCCCTTTTGATTGCTAAAGTGATCTAAATAGGTTCATTTGTTAGATTAGCAATCTAGAGAGTAAGAAATAGCTTAGCATTTTTATTTGAGATTGTTCATGCATTAAAGAAGTTGTTTCTCATAAGCTCTTATCTTGATGGTTCTATAGTAGGTTTGATTGATTGCTTAGAAGCTCCTAGGTGTTAGCTTTGTTTTAGCATGACAAATTTCTATATGTTCACAATCTTGTAGGTCTCCTTAAATTGGATCCACCAGTCTTTGCATCAATATCATCCTCTAAAGAACTTTGTACCCCTATGATCCACCTAAAACTAGGGTTTTGAAAATTAAAAATATATTGGACCTTTGACTAAAAAATTATGTTATGCGAGCTTTTAGAATACATAACGAAATTAGAAAAATTCTAACAATTGCAACATAAGTGAATCTATGAAAACCCTGGAATCACAATAATCCCCTCAAAACGAATCACAAAACACTAAAATTTAAACTAAAGCTTCCTTGAACAATTCTCCAACTTCAATAAAAAAAATTTTACAAACAAAATATAGACAAATCTTCAAAATTATAGTTTCAAATCAATTTTTGCCCAAGTCCCAACTTCGCCACCACTTGGTAAGATCTTCATGTCATAGAGTATAATGAACATCAACAACACAACACAAGAGTTAATGGTGAGTCAATAAACCTTAATATTCAATATATTCGAAAATAAAGTAAGTACCCTTAAGTTAGGGCAACATTGAACAATATTTGTTAAGGAAAGAAATAATTGTTGATGTCGAATCACAGCACCCCTGGGACTCTGCAACTCGATGGGTTGAGAATCTCAGTGCGATTGCACAACATGGAGCTTTTCCCAAGTGTGGGACCTTGCGAAATCGGAAAAGCTCTCCGGATGAAGGCCGGTTCCTATTCCTCTGTTCAGATGCACACGTAAAAAATGCAGAGGTCTACTCAAAACCTAATCTAATTTTCCAAGGAGACAGGGGGAAGAAAATGCAGAAAATAAAAACCTAAACTAACAGAGGTGATGCACCGAGGAATGAAGAACACCTGTCTTGCCAATAAACACAGACCAAAAAAAAATGTAATGCAAGATCATGCACAAATAACCAGATTTACAGTGAAAGATCAAGAAGATGCAAATAAACACTGAGAGGGTTGATAATCATCCACAGACATGCATTAATTTGCTCCAAAGATTGATACAACACACTGCAAAATGCCAAGAGGCAAAGCTGCATTACAGTTTTAAATGGGAGGTTTTAACTCCACAGATTCACCTGCCAAAGAGAAGAAGGAAGGGGCAAAACAAGAATGTCCAACCTTTAGAAAGAAGCCCCTCCTTACAATTTATAGGAAGAATGAGAGAGAGAAGAGAGAGAAAGTCCAAATCTACCCCAACCACCTCAGATTGTATTTAATTCATCTCATTATGGTGGTAGGTGAGGACCATATCAAACCCCAAAAGTGGCAAACTGTATTTTGCATTTTTAAGAACTTGTTCCCACCCAATTAAAGATATCCAGTCGTAGTTAGGTAGAGGACGCCGTAGGCTTTCCGAAAAGTCCAACCTTGTGTGAATCGGAGCTCCCAGTCAAAAGTTATGGCCATCTGAATATCTGGGTCAGGGTCTGCTTCCTGTCAGCACTCAGAATGTTGCGCCTCCTGAAGGTGCGCCATAGGCGCATCCGCGTGTGTGTCGACATCCCTTTCCGTGCGCCAAGGGCGCACCGTTTCTTGTGTCGACAGTCTGTGTCATGCGCCATTTTCGTGCGCCAAGGGCGCACCGTTTCCTGTGTCGACAGTCTGTGTCATGCGCCATTTCCGTGCGCCAAGGCTATTAGTGACGCAATAAAAATCAGGTTCTGAGTTTCTTTGATTTCCATATTCTCTTGTTTGTCTATATCTACCCGGGGGGGAAGATATATACAACAATTTGGCGACTCAACGGGGTCACCTGCCTGCTACTTAGAAGATCAGTGGTCTTTTAGCAATCCATTGGGCATGGAGTCATAAGCAAGCCTGAAAACCGATCTGAACTTTGAAAACTTCCCTTCTGAGCCACTTGAAACCCATTGAACTTGGAGTTGTCCTCACCAAAATTCCACTGAAATGAACTGTGCCAGAGCAAAACCAGCAACACCAAAAACTATGTACAAAACTGAAAATCATACATGCTCCAAAATGGAACATGCAGAGTGTGCACAAGCACTTCTTCTGCTGAAAGCAAACCTACCTACTCTACTCTAACTTGGAAGCAAAGGCAAGCTAAACAAACCCTGCAACTGATTGGGAGAAATGGCTTCCTTTTCTCAAAAGTGGCAACCATGTAATTGATTTGGCACTGATCATGGTTGTTAGGATGAGTGGGAAATCAGCAAGAAGTTGGTCTTCCACCCAAATTATCAAGGTGTCAACTAAAAACAAATCCAATACCTCTTTTAGTTGCTCTGCATTTGGATTGAAGAGGTATGGCAGCTGATCCTTGGTACTTTGCAGCTCACCCTCATGCTTAGAAGCAAGCATGACTGGTTGTGACTTCTCCTTTGGCTCCAATGAAGCCAAAAACCTGATTGGGCAAGGTCTGATCCATTGAGCATAACTCTGATTTTCAACTCCAAAAATGGAGTCTTCTCGTAGACCTTCTTGAATGGATGATGTGGAAGCAATGGTGAAATTCCTTTGTCCTTTCTCTTCCTCCAATGAAGAACATGAAAGATTAAAATCTTCCAATCTCTGTTCCAAAGAGCTGCTATAAGATGCAGGTTGCTGCAAATGAATACTCTCCTCCATGACAGCAGACTCAAGTGTTTGGAACGTGGATGATGAAAGAGAGAATGGTAGAACCTCAACCGGCTCTTCTCCATCAAAACAGTCCTCCAAATCTGACAGGTAAACTACCTCATTGTTGTCCTGCTGCTCATGTTCAACTTCCTCCATGGTGTCCTCTTGATCTGCAACTTGACCACCATGGTTTCTTTCACCCTTCAACATTGAGTTTGAGAGATCAAACTCCTCTTCAGTACTAGAACTCGAGAGGGGTGAAGTAGAAAGAAGAACTGAAGGTTCTCCTGTAGCCTGCTTTGTGCTCAAACCCCTTGGATCTGCAACTTTCTCCTCCATAGCTAGAATGTGCTCCTCTTCTACTGGATTTGGAGCAGCTTCTCCTCCATCCAATGTTCGAAGACAATCTTGCTCTTGAATGAGCTCCTCCTCCATCATGAAGTTTGTCAAGTCAAACTCTTCAATCTGCTGCTCTAGAGGACAAGTTGGGACTGCAAGATCTTCTTCTTCTGCCGCAACAAAATCAGTCCTAACCACCGTTTGTTCAACCTTAGCCTCTTCTGCAAGCTTAACCATCAAGGGGATCTTCTCAATTCCAAATTTGGCAGCCCAAACCTTCAAGTCGTCTGTCATTTCTTTTCTGTTGGGCTCCTCTTCTTGTTGTCCTTGATGACTGATTTTTGCAATTTTTTTCTTCCCCACATGGAATTGGGAATGTAAGAGGAGGGATGGGTTGAAACTCAACTAATTGTACAATTTTTTGTGGTGGTGGAGGCAGTGAAACCTCTTGTTTATTTGGAGGAGGGGGGTATTTCTATTAGTTCTTGTGGAGGGGTTGACTGTTTGGAAGAAAAAAGGAAAGAAGAATTGAGATGGGGCGGAAGACTAGGGGGTGGAGAAATGGATTCAACACTTGGGACAGCAGATGGAGAGTTTGAAACATGACACTGCTGAAATGATATAGATTGAGAAGGAGGAAAAGAAAGAGTATGGGATTGTGTGCTTACCCGTTGACAAGGTCGCTGAATACTCTTCTCATATACCTCTATTCCCTCAATCCACCTTGTAAGCGATGGCAATGTTGTAATCATGAAGTCTAGCTTCTCTTGAGGGCTGTAATGCCTTGGAAAAGGTCCCACCCATGGACAGGGTGCTCCACAACCGATTCCAAATGCTTTCATTTGTGCTTGAGCCCTAGACTGCACCATGTTTACCTCCATCTTTTGGATTTTCTCCAACAGACCAGCATCTTGCATCTGATCGTCTTCATAACCAGCATACCCTTGCTCTTGATGTGCTTCATATCCAAACTGAATTTGGCACTGCTGTTCATTATGGGTATGCATGCTGATTTGGAGGATTTAAAAAAACATGTTGGAGGTGAAAAACATTGCTGCTCTGTTGTAAATGTGAGTTCCATGATGGAAATGAAGTCATGGTTGCACAACTTCATGGAATGGAAAAGAATGAAAGGGATGGAAAGAAGGATGGATGGAAATGGATGGAAAACGGGTCTGCAAATCAGAGAATGAGTTATTGATCAGATGGAGTCGCCAGATGTGTTTGAAAATGCCTCCAAAAGGATGAATCTTTAACAAGAACACACCAACCTATCAAAGATAAAGTGAAAGACCTCTAAGGGTCCCACCGGGGCGTGCCAAAAACTGTTGATGCGAAAATCACTAGCACCCTTGGGACTCTGCAACGCGATGGGTTGAAGGTCTCAGTGCGACTGCACAACATGGAGCTTTTCCCAAGTGTGGGACCTCGCGAAATCGGAAAAGCTCTCCGGATGAAGGCCGGGCTCCTATTCCTCTGTTCAGATGCACCAATAAAACGCAGAGGTTTACCCCAAAAAACCTAATCTAACTACCAATGAGACAGGGAGAGAGAAATGCGATATAAATAAACCCTAAGCTAAGGAGGTGATGCACCGAGGAATGAAGAACATATGTTTTGCCAATTAAACACAGACCATTAAAATGCAATGCAATATCATGCACAGATAAACATATTCACAGTGAAAGATCAAGGAGGATGCAAAATGAATACGCAGAGAGGGTTGAGAAACATCCACAGTCATGCATTTATTTGCTCCGAAGGATTGATACAATACACTGCAAAAAATGCCCAGAGGCAAAGGTGCATTACAGTTTCAAATGGGAGGTTTGAGCTCCACAGACTCACCTGCCAAAGAGAAGAAGGGGAGGGGCAAAACAAGAAATGTCCGACCTTTAGAAAGAAGCCCCTCCTTACAATTTATAGGAAGAATGAGAGAGAGAAGAGAGAGAAAGTCCAAATCTACCCCAACCACCTCAGATTGTATTTAATTCATCTCATTATGGTGGTAGGTGAGGACCATATCAAACCCCAAAAGTGGCAAACTGTATTTTGCATTTTTTAAGAACTTGTTCCCACCCAATTAAAGATATCCAGTCGTAGTTAGGTAGGAGGACGCCGTAGGCTTTCCGAAAAGTCCAACCTTGTGTGAATCGGAGCTCCCAGTCAAAAGTTATGGCCATCTGAATATCTGGGTCAGGGTTTGCTTCCTGTCAGCACTCAGAAATGTTGCGCCTCCTGAAGGTGCGCCATAGGCGCATCCGCGTGTGTGTCGACATCCCTTTCCGTGCGCCAAGGGCGCACCGTTTCCTGTGTCGACAGTCTGTGTCATGCGCCATTTTCGTGCGCCAAGGGCGCACCGTTTCCTGTGTCAACAGTCTGTGTCATGCGCCATTTCCGTGCGCCAAGGCTATTGGTGACGCAATAAAAATCAGGTTCTGAGTTTCTTTGATTTCCATATTCTCTTGTTTGTCTATATCTACCCGGGGGGGAAGATATATACAACAATAATTCCATAAGATCTTTCAACATGGGCCTCCAATATCCATCTACTAAATAATAAACTCTTCACATTCTTGACATACATCATATTCATAGCCATCTCCTTTATATAGACATACTTTACTCTTATGGTGACACCTAATTCCAATGCAGGCCTACTCATTATCTAATATAACTAATTCCACAAATTACCTACTTGACCCAATATATTATAATCATATAATTAACGAGATGTATATTGACATCCCCATCAACCATATACATTATACTATCATATCTATAGGTACATAACATTTTTTGCATAAGCTTAGGTGCAACTATTAGATCCTCAAGTTAATTGCATGTGTGCCATAGATATTTTTTATCAAATAATTTAAGATGTGTCATTATCAACTTTAGGTGAAGCTAGAACACTATATTACTCAAACTAGCATATTACTCAAACTAGGAAACAGTTAAGAAATGTACTCACTTACTTTTATTTAATAATTACATGAGGTTGATTTTCCTTCCATAAGACATGGCCTAACAGAGATTTCAGAAAACATTAAATTCAGATTGCTATGCCTTCATCAGCTTCAACAATATGGTAGCAAATGTTCATTCAATGTACTTCACTCATAAAAATGTCATGCACTTCCAAAGGCACACAGTCACGCATGAAATACCAGCCTGCAAAAAAACATTCTAGCAATTCCAAACAGGCAAGACCTTTACTAAAAACGAGAGTGATAATGAGTTTTCCCTTACCAACATGCAAAACTGCAAAAACCACCTCATAACTTTACTTTCCCCTTCGCAAGGACACGATCACAAAATTCTACCACACATTTCTGAAAAGGATAATGTACTTTGACGTTAATCACTTAACCTTGAGTGACCGTAAGGGTTGTTTGGAATACCTCCAAATTTGCAAGCTCAACACATCCAGCTTAGTGTCCATATTATTTATTTATTCATGATTTTTTTGGCGCCCCTCGACATGTTTTCAGTCAGTGAACACTTTTTGATTATTCAAGGACATAAAATAGTTCTTATTTACTATTTTCTCATATTAATAGTGAGCTAGCGACCACATCTTGCACTAAAATGTTCTTGATTCCTCTTCATTACTAACAAAACTGGTCCATGGAGTGCACATAATTGTGGGATCTGATAAATTGACCATGTGGTTTAAGAACAAATCAGGACTAAGAGGAAGGACACACAAACCAAAATCTGTCTGAAAACAAAAAGTTCAAGTAACATTTCAAACATGCATCATTCTGAGATGGACTGACTGATGAATATGCTTTCCATATTAAATATCTGACTAAACTGAAATTGTATCCCATTAATGAAATTAATATCATTGTAACTTTAGATACTCTTGCATTGTCTAGAGGCACGTGTGCTCTTTCTGTAATTTCTCTTGTTATGCTTCTTGGTTGTTTGATTACGCTTGATCAATTAATATTTTTTTAATTTAGCAAATAAAATGTCATTGTAACTTTGAATGTTCATATTATTGAAGTTGTTACCGTATGATGACGATACATTACCAGAAAGCAGTCTATATGTGAAGATAATGCTCATCAACCTTCACCTACCAAAAGCATCTCTTGAATCATTAAAGATCATGACAAAATATTCATTCATGAAGCAATTAAGAATTATACTTTGGATACAAGGAAAAAATGTAGAGATATATCTGTTTGTACATTAGCACTTATTTCACAATGGTAACACATGCATTCAATGATTGCCAGAAATATCAAAATGGCAACTATAAACCTGGAACAAAAAATCCTCAAAAACCGCTCCAAAATCCTGGTAATGGAAGTATTCCCTTATTAGAAATTCATAGTGGCTTCAGGATTGGTCCAGGTAAATTAGTGAAAATTGCAGCTTGCTACAACACATGGAATGTCTACAGCGAGATATTCACACGTCAATATTTTTCAGAAAAATATGTCACTTGTGGTGATTTGATGTCATCCTGACTTTGGATCAATCGTATTTCTAACTGCTTAGTAGGAGGTTTAACATATGCAACATCGTAATCACTAATTGTCCGACGTAGAACTGCCTGCAAAAACAACATAGATCTCAGTGATTCTTAATTTAATGTAGAAAACACACCGATTGCTTAGTCATAACACATTCACTAATTGTAAACATAGATAAAGATCAATATGAAAACCATAGACAATCCTTGCAGGCTATGGGATTTCTTCTTACATAAACTTCCAGTTCCAATGAAATGAAACATTTTCCATCGGACGCACTTTATTAAAGGTTGAAAATGATGAGAGATTTTGCACTGATTTATCTATAGAAAACCTCAACCCTTGCCTCAACAGTAAAATTGCAGGTTTTACTTGTTCTTAGAGTCTAGTGGATAGTGAAAATACACAATTACATCGTCTAAGAAAATTGTTTTAAGCCAGTCCTTCCGAGCTGTCAGGGTTCTCTGCCCGCTCCATTCATAGTGTTCATCTCTTGGGCAGCCACACCTCCTCTAAAGGCAATCGGTACTTGGTCCAGATACATTCCTAAAAAAACAATTCTAATTGTCCTGCTGGGATATCAAGATTCCTTGCCTATTCCATGCAAGGATAAATTTACTTGTAGCCATCGATGGTCTTAAACCATTTGGGTGTGGAGTGGAAGTGGCATTATTTGTAATAATACAGATCAGGTGAGATTGTGATTAATAAGGATCACATATTTATATGCCATAAAATATAGTGATTTAAAAGTCATCCCAGCTCCCTCTCATATTCATAAATTAATTTTAATGGGGAATCCTTCCCCAGGGGTCTGAGATGCACAACATACATTTCCTGGATATCAGAGGGTGCAAGGGGAAATCTGCATGGAACATCCAGGAAGATTTTCTCTAGCATCTCAAGTTAACCTAACGGGAGTCATCTGGGTATTCACTCTTGTCCCAACTAAAAAACCAATAAACAAGAACTCGACTTAATTTGCAAATTTATTTCGCAGGCAATGGACCATTTATTTAAGGCAATATGGAAACAGAAAAATGAAAATGAAGACATGTACATGGAGCAGTTAGGGATGTTGATCTGATACTAAGCTACAGTTGGATATATAATAGGATATGCTTAACAAGGCCCATAAGGATTAATCAAGAACAGAACAGGAAAACAGACTATGCATGGAATATACAACTTTGATCTAATGGCGTTAGATGACTATGACATGTATTATACATGTAGTTTAGGAATTAGAATTATACATGTAGTTTAGGAATTATAAACTGCCAATAATTTCATGGTTTGAAAACAATACTCTGGTCATGGTTTTAATTTAGTTGAGAATTATGAGGGGGTCGGAATTTATGATATAGTGCATTGGATAATCAGCTGTTTATTGATATTTTTGGCTGGTTTATCTAGTAAAATGTAACATATCATGGATTCTACATTGTTATAGTTTGATTTTGTAGTAATTTATTTCTAATTGTTACAGTTTTTATTGTTATCAGAAAAGAAAACCAATATACAATTAATATATTTATAGGCCTACATCCCGTGTTGTCTCTTCAAATTTAGCAAGTCTCTGAAGTCCCAAAATGCCCATGTCCCAAAAGCATCATTCTTGTAATTTCTTGAAACAATATCTCTGGCTTACAGGCCAAGAACTATGATTGTATAAAGATCTGCTTTCTTGCTGTAAATGGTTCTGATTCTCATTGTGATTGAAGAATGATAACACATAATATAACACTTTATGCCTTATCTTCTATTTATAAATAACATATCAAATGACAAAGAAAAGGGGGTAGAACTTAAAATTGGTAACTATGACCTTCCCAATTGGAAGCACAAGCTTATGGCATGGTTGTCTAAAACATCCGGCCATTCTATTCAAAATCTAATGTGAATGCATTCTCCATATTAATTTCAAGTGCCCCCTATACTATGAGACCAATGGAAGATATCCTTGTCTGTACAGAATACAAAAGACTCAAAATGTTGTGTGTCCACTTTCTTCCAGATCCATTTTCTTCAAAGGGCTGTACTTACAGACATAGAACTTTACAGGGGACCCATAAGGCTATGTGACTTATTACCTCCTTGTTTTAGTCTGTCACAGATGGTAGAAATATTAAATGCCCTCAGAATACTGTTAATTCACACAAAGGAGACAGGTCACTTAGACGACATTCATCTTTGTGTACTGCTACTTGAGAACACAAGCATTTCACTCTCATTCTAGGTATCGTAGATCTGCTTCGTGTTGGAATAAAGGGCCTGGTAGGCTAATAGTTCTCCTTGCCTGCATCCTGTCCCATTGGGATAGGCACACACTGCTAATTTTCACTTTACCTTTATAGTTACCATGTTCTTACAAACTTAGTGAAAATTCGGTTTGAACTGTACTTTTTGTCTGACCGAGCTTACTGAACAAGTTCAGTCATTATTTTTTTCTTTTTTTAAATAAAAAATTAAAGCGTTTGAATTAAAAAAACTTCAACCCAGAACAAAAATGAAACAAAAAACACTAATACCTAAGCACGTAAAGGAAAAACTCTGGAGATAATATATTTAATATTATGTGTAATTAGTTTTTCTTTTCAAATAACATCATATATATAGTATTTATTATTTATATATTTTTCATATTTGTAAATATACCAAACCGAACCGAACCGAACCTTTTGAAAAAATCCTAACTTCCGAACTTTTTTCCCCTTTCGAACTATCCAAACTTTTTTAACATGGTAACTATTCCTTTAAGGTACCACTGCTAGGTGGTAAGAAACATGCTCTGATATCATTGATCCAGATCGGATCAGGAATCAAGTGAAGTTCTTGTTTTCATCAGATATCAGTGATCAGAGATAGTCATACTTCGATCATAGGGTTTAAGGTTTACCCACTATGGTTTACATTGTTTGAGTGTTTAGTTATTTTTCAGATCCTAGAGTTCTTTTAACCCTAGTCCTTTTCTATACACCCTATTTTCGCTGTTTGTATGAATTAATATAAATATTTCTCTTCATTTTCAGATCCTAGGGTTCTTTTTACCCTAATAATTTTCTATATACCCTACTTTGGCCATTTATGTGCATTAATATAAATCTTTCTTTTTTTTGTCGGATGGGGTGAGCTCAAGTGGTGAAAGCCATGGGGCTAACAAAGTGCAGCCCATGGTTCAAATCTTCAAGAGCCATGACAAAGTGTTGATATTGGGTAAATTATAACATCCAACCCAGTAGGTGTCGTGTATCCCAACAGATGAGGCTGCATGCAAGCACCAGATGACTTTGATAGAAAACATACCCATCAAATGTGGCACCTAAGCCAAAGTTTAAGTGAATTTATCAAATAAAGAATAAAGATCTTTATTCTCTCTTTCTTAGTGGAAATGCTTACAAGGACTCCAATAGGATATAGCCTTGCATTGTTCATTTAAAATTTATGGCATTTTGTTGAGCATGTGACTCTCATTGATTGAGGCTGCTCATTCCAAGAGTTCATTTTTGTGAACCAATAGATCTAACTATTGAGTGACTAATATTTCAAATAAATTATGTGTTTCCAAAACATATAAAAACTGGTGACTCAGAATAGAAGGATATTTATTTTGACATTCAGAATTTTTGGTTTAATAAAATCATCCAGAGAACAACCTTCACCCATCGAAGTTATAAGCCAATAGACCTGTCAAAGGTCTGATAAGAGGCCAGAAGACGAACACGTTCATTATAAAACAGGTGCGCTCCTCTCACAGCTCAATCGCCGCCAGTCCCACAGGAAAACAAAAACAAACAGATACGCCACTCTCCAAACCACTTCCAAAACTCAAAGTCACGACATCCCGATTTCGTTGCATTCAAGGAGATACAAACATGAAGGCATTTTGTCAAACAGTTCACGTTGCTGTCACCGTTGTAGGAGCGCAGCGCTGGAATGTGGGCTGATATGTTTCAATTTTGTGTTGCCGCTACAGACTCCTTTCCACCTTATGTGTTTTGTGGAACAAAAGATTTGCATCACAGTTCAGATTTGCTTCAGTGGGATTGTGGTGAGCTAGGTGAGGCAGCAGGCCTGCATGACTTTTGGCACCAAGATCGGGCTTTGTTTTCGTCGGGAAAGTTGGCAAGGGAGCAGAGCGAGTAGCTTTGTGGGTTGCTTGCTTGGTTGAAAATGAAGTGATTTCCATCCGGCCCTGTTAAAGACCTGCACCAGCATCCTCCCAGCTGCCCCAAAATGGGAATTTTGGAAATGGGAATTTTTGAGCTGGGCATGTCTTTATTCTTGTCCCTGATTTGTTAGTCTTGTGTATACATTTTTATCTCATGTAGAAAACCCAATAAGCGGAATGATTTTGATTAAAATATTGAGATTAGGGTTGTGGTAATTTTTATCGCACTGTTATTGCATATGGGTATATGCGTAAGTATCTGCCCTGTGTAGATCTCTAAAAAGGTATGCTCTGTGGCGTGAGAGCGAATGAATATAGATGCTCAGATAATTGGAAGTACATAAAATTCTTTGAAATATTAGTCACTCAATAATCACTATCAAAACAATGCGGCCCAAATGCATGCCTTTAACTGTGAAGCCAACATGGTAAACATCAACTCTAATCCAACTTCTCTCGACCTTAACTCATATTTTGGGGAATCTTACACTACTAACCCTTTCTTCATTTCAGACTTTGGGGCATTTTATTACACACTCCTTTCATCACAGACCTCTTGCAGAAAACCTTGTCCAACTGACGTCCTCATCCCAATTTATGGCGTTGGCTAACTTTGAGTTGACTTTAGATTATGTTCCCCTATATATGTGTGTCATTATTGTCATTTCTCATATGCATCATCAAATAATCCGCACTACCTTTGCTCACAAATCTGCCCTTAAAGGTCTGAGACATTTTAAGGTTTAGTGGAGCTTACAATTGGAGATCATCATTGGAGCATTCGGTATAGGAGATATAAGAATAGAAGTTGAGCCAGCAAGGTCTACCTTGGTCTTTGGAATCCCAACTTTGGTCTACTAAAGTCTTCTTTTATACTTCTTGAATCTCCCCCACAACAATCTCCCACAAGGAGCTACAAGCCGAGAAGGGTGATTAATGCTCTTGTGTACATTATATCATCTTATCTCTTACATTATAGTTCATGTATAGCTCTTGTTTACCACCAAATGGCATTACAACCATTATATCATATTGCTCTTCCTTATTACCATTAGTTGTTGCTTTGGCGTAGAGGCCACCCCTTTAGGATCTAGTTAGATCCTACATCCCTGTATATTTGATATTGAGTAAGGATTACCCTCCTTTAGATCCACTTACAACCACCATATTCGTACCCCTTTGGTTATATCCTGCGTGTGTTGGCTCTAGTATGATATTCTACTTATATCCTAATTTAGAAAGGGTTCCTATATTGACAATCTTAGCTTACATACAAGGTGATTCGGACATCTTAACTGGAAAGATCAACAAGTTCATGTTCAGGAGAAAAGAAAAAAGTTCTGCAAAAGGTTGCAGAATTGCTGATAAAAACAAGTGGTGGATTTACAACTGTCCGTGTTTGTAGGTGATGGTTGTATAACCATCGGTTTACACGTGGTTGCATTGCAATTGCCGGTAAAAAATGCCGGTTCTGCCCTAGGTAAAGAAACGGTTTTGCATGAGACCCGAAAACAAGTAGAGTAATGGTCGCACAAATTGTCTCTTCCTGAGTTGACTCTTTTTCACTTCTTGCTCAAGCTTCTCATGTTGTAAGCAAGCAGAAATAGGCACATGGCAGTGGTGTTATGCATTCAATATGATTCCTAACAGTTCTTGGTTGTATGTGTTTGGGATGTTGAAGTGTGTAAGGGGGTGTGAGTTGCAACAATTTGTAGAGCAATACATGGGGATTGAGCAATGTTGTAATTATAAAGAATGCCCACAGAGCCCTTTTGAAGGCAGTACACCTGCAATTTCATAATAAGGGTTACATAAAGAGGAAGGGATCCCTTACTCTTCTAGAATTTTCCCTAATAGGGTTTCTCTAGGGTAATCTTGTCTTTTGCATCTCAATTTTCTGTACATTTGCAATAGCTTCTTGCTCATTGAGTTGTTTGCAGTTTTCCCTTAAAGTGGCAGTACTTCCACTACAATTCTAAGCACAATTAATGACTGTTTTGTCAAATATATAAGTAAACAACAATCTAATCAGTCAAGACTTGTTTAAAGTACTAAAGATATGTGTTGTTAAGCTATGGAATATACATGCTAATTATGGGTCAGATTGGTATTGGAGCTGGTTTGTGTTCCTTTTTTTTGTGTGATTTGAGTCTTGTAACTATTTTTGCAGATTTATGACCATTAATAGAGCAACTGCTGATGGTGAAATGTCTTGATTCTTTTGCAGCAAGATATATCCTCAAGAAGGTCGAATGGAGAAGTGAGAAGCATGGATCACGAATATGAGGGATTAAATCAAGCTAAGGAAGAGAGATTCCACCAATTGGAAGAGGATGTTACAAACATCTCTCAATTCATGATGAGGCTTGATCATTTCGATAAGAATATGGAGGTGCTCATGGGGAGTTTCCATGTAGACCTTGAAAACAAGTGGAGCTGAAAATTCAAGACCATGTGAAAGAGAACCCCCATAACAACCTAGCTACAGCTCCTTTCAAAGCATGGCCAAAATCGAAATTCAGCTTTCATGAAGGTGAAGTAAATGTGGAAAACTAGATCATTGGTTAGCCCAATTAGAGATAATCAGTTTGCATCAAATTAATGAAGAGCAACAGATTTCTTTTGCAAGATTGAAAGTAGCTATGCATGCTTTAACTTGGCCCAAAACTTATGTTCATTCTTTGGTTGCGAGAAAACTCCCACCTATTTCAAAATGGGATGATTTCATGATGTTGATTAAGAGAAAAAATTATCCTATTTGTTATGAAGAGGAGAGGTCTATTGACTGGCAATAATTCAGGCAAAAGAAGGGACAAAGTGTGCAGGATTATACAAGTGATTTTTGCAAGAAGGCAGTCCAAATGAGTAAAGATACATTGGATCGTTACATCCTCATTAAGCATGTTGTATGGTTTCATAGTCACATGAGGAGCCCTGTCTTACTTGCCAAGCCTGAGGGCATAGATGAGGCTTATTCTCAAGCCCATTATCTTGAGATGGACAAGCAAAGTGTCCTTCAAATGCTTTGATGCAGCTAGATTGGTTTAATGCTACCACTACTTTTTCTCAAAAGGATTATAAAATGTGTTGTACGCATTGTGATGTTAAGTCATACAGATGAGACTTGTTGGAAATTGTATTCAGAATTGCATCAACTTAAGAATAATGAAAATAAGGTCGTGACCTCAATTCAAGAAAAAGAGGTTGGATGCAGATCCAACGTGGATGAAAGGATGTGTTTTCCCTCCCTTCAGAAAAAGGAATGTTTAGGTAGCAATGATACTCAACATAAAGGTGAACCTACAAAAATTTTCCAGATCAGAATTCAAATTAACAAGACAAAAGTTAATGCTCTTTTTGTTTCTTTCTCTTAGGAAGATTTGACTAGTACAAATATCTTAAATTCATCTATCTAAAAAACGTCCAAATATATCAATCTCAAGGCCCTTCTCTTGGATTTTTCACACACTTGAGTAAACAACAATCCAATCAATCAAGACTTCCTAGAGTAATTAAGATTTGTGTTGATGAGTTAAGCTATGGAATATCCATTAAGGGCTTGATGGCCCTACAAGACATTTTTTTTCTGATGTTGGCTTCCTCAACCTCACCAATCTGAGGGCAGTCACCACTTGAGCTAAGCTGTTTTTAAACCTTTGACAAGGTGAGACTTTCCTTATCCCACCACCTGGGGATACATCTTCCGGGATGCATGAAATTCTGGATTTCTCACATACTTGAGTAAACAACAATTCAATCAATCAAGACTTGCTAGCAGTAATTAAGATTCATGTTGATAAGTTAAGCTATGGAATATCCATTAAGGGCTTGATGGCCATACAAGACTAATTGTTTTTGATGTTGGATTCCTCAACCTCATAAAACTAGGGCAGTTATCACTTGAGCTAAGCTGGTTTTAAACCTTTCACAAGGTGAGACTTTCCCAATCCCACCACTTGGGGATACATTTTCTGGGATACATGAAATTCTTCTAATTTAATGAAAAATGATGCAACTTTCAAAAAAGAATGTTGTAGGTAAATCTTTATGTTAAGCACATGTACCATTATTTGTTCTTCTACTGAATTTATGGATCATGTCGTCATGAAGTCAACCAAAGAAACCAGTCATACTATTGCTTGGCCATGATTCCCAAGGTCAATATAGATGATATATTTACACCAACTCAATAATTATTTCTCAGTGACATTCTGGGTTTTAATTTCTATTAAAATATAAGGCTTATATATTAGTGTTAAGTTAATATTAGTTACGTGTTAACAAATAAGCGGTTGTAACCTATTCAACCATTTTGTAACCATCTCTTGCACAATAAAATGACGGACACACAATGAACATGTGCGCATTCCAGTTTCTCTTCATTTCTTCTTTGAGCACATTTTCCAACAATAATATCAGAGATCTTGGTGTTCGAAGGGATCTATAAATTGGAGGAAGAACATTAAGAATAATTTTGAGGGTTATCTAGCACAAAAATGTGAATCATATAATCTCGAAGGGCATAAGAATATTGACAGTCAAAATCATGAGTGGAAGACTGACGAAAAATCATGAGTCGAAGACTAAAGAAAATCATGCAATTTGGCAATTTTCGAAGGCTTTTAGATGCTCGAAAGGAATAATATACAAATGCAAAGAGTTATGTGAAGGTTTGCAAACAATATACAGTTGTGAAGGTTTGAAAGGACAAAAAAAAAGTTGCCGTTGGAAAGCGTAAACAAAGTTGCTGAAAAAGGGCGAAATATATGTATAATCCGCCATTTTTAAACGTCTTTTTAAAACACATGAAGGGTATAAACTCAGTTGAAAAAGGCCACGAAAACCGCAAATGTAGAAAATGTCAAATATCCCAAACGTGAATCTTTGCTAGGGCACAAGACGGAATTTCAGACTATTTTCAAACATTATCTGAGTATTCATTCTTATATGCTATTTGCTTACTTTTTCCATCTTAATTAATATTTCAAAATGGGAATCCCAATGGAGAAATATTTTGGCTTTAAATTTCACACTTGGAAAATTAAAAAACAAATGCAATTAATGAACAAAAAATTGTGGGGCATTGTAAAATGGAAAAGAAACAAAACCCACCGATGCTACCAGATTATTAGAGTAGGAAAGCCTCGATGATAAAGCAAAAACAATAATTGGGCTTGATCTTTCTAATCCTGAACTTCATCTTATAGATTTAGACAAATCGCCGAAAGCTATCTGGGATAACTTGAATAGGTTGTTGAAGGCAAAAGCAGTGAATGCTAAATTTTCTTTAAAGCTTTAACTCTTTCCATTCAAGATAGTTGGTTATGTTACTATGTCCAATCATATACAGTTAGCAAAGGTTAAAGCTACAATAGATGATGAAGATTCTAAATCCATCATGTTAAATAGTTTTCCATATTCGTATAGCAATGTCATGTTTACTCTTAGTCAGATGCCTTCCCAAAGACTAGAAAATATGATTTCAACTCTCTTGGCTGAAGAAAACAGAATTGTGGACGATACAAAAGGTAATTCTTCACATGAAAGTGCATTATACTCCTGCAAGAAAAATAATCACAAACAATCAAATAAAGACACCATGCAAGTTAAAGTGTTATTATTGCAAGAAAAGAGGTCATACAACTTAGGATTGTCGCATTTGAGCTAATGACGTTCTCAAAGGTAAAATCAAAGATAATCCGAAAGAAGTAAAAGTGGCCTTTGTTGACAATCCACTAGACGTTGAAGATTTTATTGATGAAGAAGAAGATGAATACATACCCTAAGAAGTTAGTGTTTTCAAGATAGTAAAGGATCCAGTGTAGGTAAAACTTAGCATGGATGGTTGTCTAGATAGTTTGAAAGTCTGTGGAACTCGGAAATTTACCCTTACGAGGGTCACGAGACGGTCTGATAAAGCACTATGGGAATAGCTCAGCATGGAGGGTTATCCAACAATTCAAGAGATTCTATAATTTGGGAGTTTGGAGAGGTGGAATCTAGAAACTCAGGAATTCAGGTTGGGAACTACACCTTTATGATGGTTAGGGAGGCAACTTAATGGAGCTCTACCTAGTCCAAGAACTGTTATTCAAAACAAAAGCTTTTGAAGATTGTAACTTTATCTTCTTTTCTATAGTGTAAGCCTTAAGAAGGGTATTCAAATATAAGGCTTATAAATTAGTGTTAAGTTAATATTAGTCAAGTGTTAACTAATAAACGATTGTAACTTGTTCAACCATTTTCTAGCCATCTCTCACATAATAAAATGGTGGGAACAAAATGAACATGTGTGCATTCCGGTTTCTTTTCATTTATTTTTTGTGCACATTTTTCAACATTTTCAACCACACAAAAAGCACCAGGTTCACATAATGTGTATGGATAGAAAAACCCAATTGCATACAAGAAAAAGCCAAAACTACACAAGAGAGCTGCATCCATGCAACTAATCTTATGAATGGATAGAAGTCAAAACACTTTGCAAACAAGTTGAAAGATAGTTTATCTTGACTGAAACAACAAAAGTAGTCTACCAAATGGCCCAAACATACTAGTCCTTGGCCATGATTCCCAATGTCAACGCACATTTTATTACATGCTCAACATTCATCTTGGTGACAAGATGGGTTCTTTTATAACTACAGGAGACTGTCCTCAGACAGAAATATGTAAAAAAACAACCATGTTGCATATAAAATATATATAAAAAAAAAATAGAAAACAAAACAGCAACCATATAATTTGAAAGAACAAAAGATGAACACCTTCTGAAAAGTTTGAAGATAGTTCATCTTAAATGAAAGAACAAAGTAGTCAACGTGAGAACTTTATAGTACTAGTCTGTGGCTAATTTTCCAAGTTCAATGCACATGCTATATTCACACTCTCAAGATCCACCTCAGTGACAAGCTGGGTTTATTTTAGCCAAATTGGGAAGTCCCCAAACAATAAGTAAGTTTGAACAGCAGGAATTCTGGTTGAAGTGCACTGTCTCCAAGATGCCAGAGGCAAGGCATTAACAACATTGGCTCTCCACAATTGTAACTGAATATGATTTTACATAGTTTTAGTACTAATATTCACTAGTTAAAAATTATTTTTCAAGTTTTCTAAAACTATTCCCATTCATAAATGAAAACAATTTCCAATTCTGACAAAATTTAATTTTTTAGGATATTTTGACAAAAAATTTATACACTAAACAAGGATTTTTTTTTTTTCGAAGTCTACGGTTTAAATCTAATAGATTCAGAATTACTTTCAAAGATATGGTGCCATAAATTATCCCAACTTGGAACTGCAGAAGATTCTATCCATGTATACAAAAGAAGCAAAGAATGGGCACCATTAAACAATCTACAACTCAACATCAAAGAGTACCTGTAAGCTTGATACTGCCAACTCAGACGCTTTCCAAAGCTCTTCAGGATATTTCTGATCGAAAGCAAGTAAACAAAAGGTTAAGCAAGCTCAATCTACCAATGCAGCCTGCAGGTGCCAACTTCTTATAGATGCTTTCTAAAAAATTATACGCAAAAAATGTAAAACTGCCCAGTCAGAGATGATTTTTCCTCCTCACCCAAGATAAAGAGCGCACATAAAGTTTTATCAGGATTGTAGGATTGTTTTATAGTCTTATCTCTTTTCCTGTATGATATATAACTCATTTTTCAAACCAAAACCCACAACCCCATTCTGTATAGCTTACATTGCTCCAACCTAGTAGAAGTGCTGTCATTAGATCACCAGTACCCTGCGACAATGATGAAATTGCTTAATATCATTCACCACCTAAAAAGTATATCCCAGTTAAAGCAAGCACAGAAACATTCCGGCTTATGAACATAGAGAGCTTTTGACTAAAACATTCTCAAAACTCGTATGCAAGCAATATATTTGTTTTTATGTCAAATGTTTAATTTGAGACAGCTCATCCCTGCAATCCATAGGTACATAAATTTGTATGTAGCAAAATTGCATATATAATTTGCATGAGAATGATGAGAGGTATTTTGAATATTTTAATAGGTATTTGTGTATCTTATGAATGGCTTATTACGCACAGTCTTGATAAAACTAGTAGAGCTAAACCCAGTTTTTTTTACATTAGGCTGATCATTGTCAATTTCCGCTGGAAAGTTGCTTTATTGCCTCAGTCAAATTCATGTTCTTGATTTGTATTTTACTGTTCTCAGAGAAATGTTTTCTGAAAGTTTCATGCTCCAAAATGTTGTAAGAGTTGTACAATTCATAAAGTTTTCAGGGACGCAAGGACACAAAAATTGGAGGTGGGGAGAGGGTGAAGGTGTATGGAGAGAATCCAAAAATTCCGGTGGGTGGTGCAGTGCATATGGGCCTAAATATATTTGGAAGGAATTGTATTTATAGATCAAAATATCTTTTTTAGACTTATATCGTGGAATTAGAAAGTGATTTATGACATACCATTGAGGCATAACATAATAAATGAAATACTTTAAGAAAATTAGTAAATAAAAATGATTTTGGTATGCAGATTCACACAGGAATAAATAAGCAGTTCATCTCATTTTTACATTCGTCCAAATACATACGTTTATATAGGAACATAACTCTATAACAATATTACTTATTTACTATTTAACGTGAATAATAATCATGTTATTACAACATACCACACCTATAAATGTTTTGCACTAACCTAAAGTTCCTAACATTCCCCCCTCCTAGTGCAAACATGGGGAAAACTTGCCTTGTACTGCAACGTGCCACTTTGATGCTTGCTCATGATTTAGATGGTTTTGCTTTCAAGATAGCCAACAGCCTCCGGGATGGTTTTGCAAGTGGCTGACCACCAACCACAAAAGATGGTTCTGTTTTCAGGATAACCAACAAACCTTTGGGATGGTTTTCAAAATGGATAACCAAAAACCATAATATCATGATGTTATAATATTATCATCAGCTCTCATCACATTCTTCCATCAGGGGATTATACAGGAATTGTGCTCACACATTACAAACTGAAAAAAGAATCTGGAAATGAAACATTGGTGTCATGTTCCCCCCACAATGTGAAATTTCCACTTATTTAGCAAACCAAACAGGAACAACATGAACATTGAAATCTGAAGCACGCTGAAAGCAAAGACACTCTAAAAAAGATATCACCAAACCTTCATGCAACCCCATCGTTGGGAGACTGACGAGAGGTCATTGATTGACCTCTAACCTCTGATGCCTTCGTCCTCTGATTCGATGTTGTTAACTTAGCCGGATTTGATCAGTGGAGCTCAAATTGAAATGCCCCCCCTCAATTTTGACTCGAACATCGGATTCCACCAAAAATGCATTCGTGAGGCCAAAAAAAAATTTATTTTACAATATTTTGACACTCTTACAAGGACACAAGACGACACAATGATAAGAACGACAATAAACCAAGACTATGGACACTTAAATCAATAGACTATTAGATACGAACAAATATAATAGACAATGACACCAAAAAAAGGGGGAGAGGCACAACCACCTATGAATACTTGTTTTGATGACTCTCTTTAACAATGCTCTAAGAGAGTAAATTTCTAATAATACTTTATTATAAATTTGAATACAAATTATACTCAATTAAACTAATTGAAATACAACTCGATGACTTATAAACCATTTATCAAACTTGGATACTTTTTAGAAGAACTTATGATCATAGTTGGAATACTCGCACTCAGCAAATACTTGGCAGACCCCCAAAAAAAAAACTCGGCAAAATTCGGCCAATACTCGGGAATACTCGGCAACTTAAAAAATACTCAAATTTCTTTAAAAAACATAAATTTGCCAAAATCGTGTATTTGCAGCGCTTTCTTTCATTGCTATTAATGCTTTCTTTTTGTATTTTTCCAGTGTTTTCTTTCATATGAATTTTTTTTTCGAGTTTTGGTGAGTTTTGGTGAGTTTTTGGAGAGTACTCGCCGAGTTTTGTAGAGTACTCGCCAAAAACTCGGCGAGTTGATTTTTGGCGAGTTTTTTTGGTGATTTACTCGCTTGCATTAAAGTTTGGTGATTACTCAAGGACTCGGCGATTACTCGGTGAGTATTCCAACTATGCTTATGATTAAGTAATCTCAAAAATAAATTTGAATTGTAAACTTACTGGTCTCGAGGTCTTTATGGTTCGAATGGATGCTCATAAAGTGAAACTATGGTCTGCATGGAGTACAGCAAGAGAGACAACATACAGCAAAAGCACGAGGACAATGGCGACAGGCATTAAGAAAGCATGGCTGGAAGATGCTATCAATGAATGTGGCAATAGAAGATTGCATGGGCCGATAAGATTTGACAGCAATGATCATACAAAAATCATGTTACCCATGAATTCATTGGCACAGAATTCAGATAGAGTGCATGAAAGGGACAACTGGGAAGGCACAATACGGTGTGAACATGCATGGATCAGTTCAAATTGTGGTCTTTTATTACTTATTTCCAATATGGTTTTATCTCTCAAGCATATATTGCCTCAGCTTTGACTTTGGATTGGAGACTTCCACAATAGAACAGTTCTACGTCAATAAAGCACACAATCCAGACTTCAAGTGCTAAACAATGAATTATAGCTACAAATCTGAACAGTAAGGAATACTCATATACGAAGTCCACAAGATTGTACGTGTCGTGAGGAAGACCACACTGACTTCACACAATAGTAGATAATTCCTTGATCGCCTATACTAGAAATTCATGGAATACACGAGACTGTAACAGTGGACAGATGTGAAATTCATAAATTATCTTGAATCTTTTGACAGGGAAACAACAAATTATGAGTAACATATGTAAATCATAATGAATTTTGCTTTGATACCAAATGATTTTGGTATGCAGATTCACACAGGAATAAATAATCAGTTCATGTCATTTTTACATTTGTCCATATACATACATTTATAAAGGAAATATATTTCCTATAAAATAGGAGAAATAATCTCCACAAACAACTCACTACTATTCTACGTGAGTTGTTGTAACTCGCTCAACAATAATTGCTATAAGTTGTTTATTATAACTCTATAAAAATATTACTTATTTACTATTTAACGTGAATAATAATCACGTTATTACAACATACCACGCCTATAAATGTTTTGCACTAACCTTAAATTCCTAACACAACGCAAAATTTCACTCATCACTTACAATGTAGAAAACTAGTTATAATTCTATGTTTTATTTCAAATCAATGCATAAGGATTTATTCTATCAATTTCAAATAAATGTCAAAACACATTTCAGCAATAAATCTGATTTCAACTTTACAATAGCAAAAAAATGCACACTTTTGCAGCATTAAACTAGATAAGGAACCATCCCTATTATAGCAGGAAACTAAGACCAGAATTTGAGTATCGTACAGCAGAACTGAGAAAATATAACTGAAACTCCAGCAATGTAAAGTCGAAAAAAAGTAAAAAAAAAATTGCTCCTTTTTTTCTTTTATTTTCTTGCATTGGGGGCCCCAGGGGGCGTGCTTCAAATCCCCCCATCCCCAAGCCATAGGAAATGCAAGAGATATGTCACATAACCTTAGCAATGCATCTGAGGAGCACAAAAGTTTACTTAAGGCTTTTGTCATCAATCCGTACATGATGCCAAGAAACATCAATTTGAGTTGTATATGTTATACAGTATTCATGCATCAATAAAATGATAGGATGGAAATAGTTTATATCAAAAACCTGCTTGCAAAATAAAAGGATGCCCTAACATAATTTAGAGCATTGATATGTACACAGAACTCCTTTTCTTAGTATGGGTATGCCAGTATGGGCACACTTATCAGCTTTAGCTTCAACTTCTTAAATTTTACATTTAATTTAGGACCCCACTCAAACAGCAAGATCTTGAAATGCCTAGAATATATCTTATTTGAGATATGTCATAGGAGCTGCCAAATTAATCAATTTAATCTTCTCGAGGTCGATTTTTATTGTACTCACTACTTACCAATAGCAAATTTTTCATGAGCTTCCAATAGATTAATCAACCTTAGGGCTAACCACAATCACTTCCCAACACATCATTCCGTACTGGGACAATGCCCTCAGATAATAATCTCTCATCACACGAACACACTCTCATCCAAAAAATGTCTTTTAATCCTTTGTAGAATTTTCTCAAAAACACAATAAAATGCTTCTATAACAAGACAAGAATGTTGCATAGAAAAATGCATTTAAGTGAACCGAAAATTTCCGAACTCCAATATAAATGTTGTCTTTGACTTGTCTTCCTCGGCTCTCTTGATACGGCTGTAAATCAAGAATCTATTATAAAATAAATATGATTGAATTCCAGCAGCCTCCTTTATGATGGTATGCGTGAATGGAATCAGAAAAGGATTTTCTTTGCTACAGCATTAAGGCTTCACTAGTCACAACAAACCTTCAATTACTCTGTATCTTTCTTTGGAGCAATGACTGCTAGAGAAACTGAGGCACAAGTGGATACCCCAAATATAAATTCCCGGTTCTAATATTCTGTGTATCGATCATAGACTCGGGCAGTGTATCTTGGGTTCACTCAATATGATCTTTTTTTCAATTGGCATCATGTCAGATATCAGTAATATCTTCTCAACATATGCGTCAAAAGGTACTCATTTCAAATCCTTGTTGATCCATGGGAACACCTTCTAATGCTTAGTGAATATTTCAATTGCTGCCATTGTAAGTTTAGCATCACATCATGACCCCATAATGCTCATATATAGCTCTTCATCAGTGTTGAGATTGATTTGTTGAGCAGAATACTCTTTATCCATGACATAGATAATTTGTTCTAATATATTAGATACTGTTTTGTAAGTCACTATATCTATTTGCGGCAACAATTCAAGCTCTGCTTGTAATAGTGTTGTGTGAACTCCTCAAGCTCAACATCTATAAAAATATAGAGGATGAATTTTCCTAGAGGGTTTCTCATTTTCTATCTTCGAAAATGTTTGTGCCTTCTTATATGCATCTAGATTCCCCATATATGTTGATTGAACATGTCATAATCACTTTTTTTGCCAACGCAACCGCCCTCTATCAAAACATTAGCTATCTTTGACATAGTTGTTATCGATGGTGGTAGGAGAAGTCAAAACACTCCATTACATATGACAATATATTCACTAAACCTGAAATAATATGTGAAAAGACCCAGGAGATCACCTCCTAATGATGATAAGGAGGTGAAGAAGGGGCTCTTAATTCCCTTAAGAAAAAAATTCTTAACAAAGGAGGCTGCAAATATTTGAGCTGAGAGGATAGCATTTGCAAGTCTCAATGGCTACATGGGAAGCTAGAGAGAATTGAGCCCCTTGTCCAGGAGAACCTCATCGAATTGTCGTGAATACATGGGTGTGTCACGATGCTACGAACACCTTCCATTCAGCTCCCTTTTCAGGTTGCCACTTCTATTGCTATGAAGAGTTTGTCTACTTATAACTTCATCCAGTTTATCAAGAGGAATTGGTTTACCTCTTGAAGAGCAAAGAAGCTAGTTGCAGTACACAGTGCCTTGCGTCTCCATGTTCACACAACTAAAAATCAATTCGTAGGTGATGCACAAGCATTCTTTGGAGTAACGACAATCTTGTGTGGCCAACAATAAAATTTAAGTGTGCCATACTCTTTCTTGTAATGGCTGTCAATACAAAATCCTTTTGGAAGCATGATGCTAGTGAATTAGTCAGTTGCTTGGGACGTTTTGGATCTTAATATTCATTGCGGGCAATGAATTATAAAACAACATGATTGAAGAGATCCTCTAGGTCTGCTGAGATGTCCATAACATCACGGAGACCCATAAATACCAAAGAGTCAGTTTCAATGCTGTCAAAACCATTTTCGAAAAGAAAGGAGTGTGTTTGGCAACTGTGGAAACGTGAAGCGCTCAGCAAATGATGGGAAACGCTGCTCAAGCCTTAGTAATGACGGTGAAATGCTAAAAATGCAACCCATACTGAAACAACAAAAAAGGAGCTGGTTTTTATGGTAGAGTAAGAAAATGGGAAAAGAAGGGGCGTGAAGGTTGGGGAGATTGGAAGTGTTTCAAATAGAGAACATGTAAAGATTGAAAATGTTGAGTTGTGGCTCTCCTCTGCGAACAAACCATTTTAGATAAACAAAGCTAGTTTTTGCAAAGTGATTGAAATGGAGTTGGAACACTTCCTAGAAGAAAGGATAACATTAGATTATTAATCCTTGTGGGAACTTTTTTACTTGTGCGTGTTTAAGTCATCTCAACATGACCACCATGAGTAGTCATTAACATAAAGACATTGTTTCCTCTTGTATTTTTGGTATTATGTTAATGACTACTTATGATGGTGATCATAAGATAACATAAACACACACAAGTGAAGAATCCCCACAAAAAAATTAATAAACTAATTAAATTGTACGTGAAATCCTTCAACTTTACATAAATAAAGAATAACATTTTTGATATCGATTTTTGAGTAGATGAAGGACCAAGTTTCAAAAACGCTTTGTTTTGCAAGATATTTTAATGCCCATAATTAAAGCTAAGTGTTTGACAAAATCTTGTTTTCTTTCATGTGGGAAAAATTGATGAAAGGGCTGTAAATAGTGCTTAATTGTTGTCAGTAATTTCTAGGCTTTGGAAGTCTTTCTTCATGTTTGTAGTGGTTGTACTTGTGAATTATTAATCTTGTGATTTCAGAGACGTAAGAGGTGTAAAAAGTCTCTTTTGGGGACCGAATTGTATGCTTACTGTATAGGTACCTTTACAAGGAAAGCATAGGACATTTATTAGTAGTATTTGATTGTTTGACGCCTGAAAGTAATTCTAATTCTGAGTTGTGACATTAATTTTCCTCAGTTCTGAAAAGTGTGGCTCGTGGATGATTGCATTTAAAGATCCTTCTATCATGTTTCAAGTCTCAAATTGACATTGAGCATAAGTGTTGTTGGTGTTCTCTGTCTTGATAGATGGGTAGAGAACAAAAGAAAGTCAGAGAATTAAACCAACAGGTAAGATGAAGACTAGTGATGTGAATAAGAGTGCAATGAAGGAAAGGAAGACATTCAGAAAGATTACAGAAAAAAGTCAGAGGAGATCTGCGAAAGAGTAACATTCGCAAAAGGAGTTAAGAATAAAGAATCGAGTACAAGTACCACGGATTTTAGGAAAAGACAGCCCAAAATAGTTGATGTTGTGTATACAAAGGATAGAGAAGTACTTCGAGGAGAACAAGATTGAAGACCCCTTGAGAGTAAAGTTTGCTCATTTGAAGATGAGGGGATATGCGGCCATGACTTGGAGAGATCTCAAAGAAAGGAGATAAGAAAAGGGAAAACAAGAAGTGACAATTTGGTATCAAATGATTTTCAAGTTGATGGAGCAGATAGTGCATCCAAGAATGTAGTCTGAGTGGCTCATAAAGCTTTAAGCTTTGAGGCTTAAGAGTCAAGAGAATAAGATGCCATGAAAGGCAATGAAAGAGTGGGGTTTCTATGTGAGCAACCAAGATCTACTAAGAGGAGCAGGAGGAGTGAAAGCTGGATGAAATCGGTCTTCAAGAATGTAAGGAAGAAAAGGCAACAACAAGCTCATGACAAGAAGATTGACATGGAAGAGTTGGAGCCAAAACCAATAGAGGCAAGTTTGACAAAGGAACAAGATGGAGTCAAGTTGACTTGAGAGAATCAAGATGAGGCGAGTGTTGTGATAAGGAGTGATAATGACAACAGAGCAGCAGATGTTTTCAGAGATGCACGAAGGTGAAGGTGAAGGAAAAGAAAGTGTGAATAGATGCACGTGATGAGGCTCCTAAGGGAGCTAAGGTGGAGAAGACCCTTATGAGTCAATGGTTGAAGAAGAGTGAGAATAGAAAGAGTGCAAAATTATTTCACATGACATTCATTTGATGCCAAAGAAGATGAAAGTATATAGCAATCAAATTGGAGTTGAGGAGAGGATGATGAAGAGAGAAGAAAGGAAAGGATAAGACTAGCAATCGCACATAAAGGTGCAATGGGTACACCAATAGTCGAGCAGGGAGTGCTGAAATTTGTTGGGGAAGAGAGCTTAATATTAAGTTGAGCGTTTGTAATATCTCCTTCCCAATCGAAGACCTTTGGCCTATTTTGTCAACTCAACGGCCAAAGGAAAAATATAAGGGTGACTTAAGTTATATTTAATTATTATAAAGTGCCATTAATAGAAGAAAAAATATTTAGAGCACTTATAATAATTTATATGACTTAATTATTAAATCTAGGATATAAAAAGACCCAAATGTAAATTGTTATTCATCCTAGATAAAATGACGACTTGCCTTAGGGGGGAATAATGGGAACTTAGAAAAGATAAAACATTTTAATTTTGTATTCCCTCCAGGGAAAAAAGTGACTTGCCTTGGGAGGGAAGAAAATAATTATTAAATGTCTTTTGTATTCTCCCCAAGGGAAATGGCGACTTGTCCTAAGAAGGGAAAAGGGAGGATAGAAATTGCATAGAGAAAATCAATGTATGTTGATTGGATATTATGGAGGTTGTTTTGGATCTCCTCTCCTTAAAAGGAGAAGTCGACTTGAGGAGAGGTATTCTATGCTATGATCATTTCTGATTTGTGTCTTAAGCTTGTAGCTTTTGCATAAAAAATTCCAAGGACGAAAACCCTTAGTATTTTCCCTTTTGTGGACGAAAACCCCAAGAGTTAGAGAGGAATTTCTACACAGGATTTTCCATAGAGCTTGCAAGGATTTCTAGTCATTTCCAGCAGTTGATGTTGAATTTTTGCAATAAAGGGTTGAAGAATAAGGTTACAGCAGTGTTATACTCTAATGAAGCGACCCATTTTTGGCTATCATGCTATGTTTTGAAGACATTACAAGGTCTGAAATTTGCTGCTATCTGTTGTATTAATTTTTATAGCTCAAAAGAAGGCACTTTCAGTATTTTTGGATGGATTTATATTGTTGTTTCAGTCCTCTTTTATCTGCAGCTTCTGAACTATTTTGTAGTCAGTTTTTGCACCTTAAAATCTGATTTTTCTTCATGATTGGGTTGTTAAAAATATAATGATCAGTCTGGGATAGAAATAAAATTATAGTCGCCATTATTGAAGGATAATTGCAGCAGTCAATAGATATCATTTTGCAAGGTCTTTTATATGTATTAGGGTATGATTTGGTCTCATAGGTGGTACAAAATTGATTGCAGTGAAAGATAATATATTATGGGCTGTTTGATGTGAAGTTTATGCAAATACCCAAGTCGTATTTTGCAGATTTATTTCAGTTTTGCAGAGTTTCATTTGTTTTGGGTTTGGGATTGCTATAAATCCAATATTGGTCCTATCTCTCCATAAAGGGGAGCACTGAATTTTGTTGGGGAAGGGAGCTTAATATTAAGTTGAACGCTTAAAGTGTGAATGTATGAATTGGAGAGAAGATGTGGAGACAATAATCCTTTATTTGTGGTGACATTCAAAATACAAAAGACGTTAACCAACTTGGAAGTAGAAAGGGTGGGGTGGATGGAGGGGAGTAATTATGAAGGGAAGGAGATTGAGCTAGAACTTTTGAGTGGCGGGGGGCATTTCATATTAATTTTTCTTGTTGTGGCTTGAGTAATTAGAGGAAAATAGGTGATTCACTCACGTCGTCTGTGCTCAAAGGAATAGTGGGCTATATTCCCTATGAAAATGACCAAAACCAAAAAGAAGAATATGATGTTGATACGATCTTTGACTCGTGTGAGAATTGGCAAGCTTTAGTGCACTATAAGTTAATTTGGTTAATAGTTGTGAATGTAAGAAGCCTAACTTCACAATGTTTTCATAAATTTTTAGGATCATTGTCATAAAAATATTGTGTATTTTAATAACAAAAGCATTGGACAATAATAAAAATCTATAAACACATTCAAAATAGACAATACATTAGAATAGGAAGACATGGTATATTAAGAAAGAATTTCGACACAAATTGCAAGGATTACTACGAATTCAATAAATTTAAATATTATTAACAAAATATATTTGGGATACATCGGATCATTCGTGACATCAACTCCTAACATACAACCAATCACAAAATTTACTCTGGCCATTGAAGAAGCAAAAATGCCAAAGAATTAGTTACAAAATTGAATCTTCATAATTGCTCAAAGATTTAGAAGGAAAAACATGTGCATGTATTCACTTCCCTAAAATCATGAAAGAGATATATATCTTCTTCTGTAGTACTAACAACATTAACAGATGTGGTGCTTAGTTTGACAAAGAAGAAGAGAATGGCAATTTTAATTACTGCACTAGTTGGTGTATTTACAAATTTTTGATTTACCGAGTTGGGAATTTTTTGTGACAGACAAATATTTTATTTCATAGGAGAAATATTTTTACAATTGCAATGATGCCAAGCTTGATAGCTATTTGACCAATCTTGAGCACTATACAAAAAAATAAACATTTCAGGAAACATTAAGGATAGTCAAGTTTGAGAATAGCTTGCATAGCTTTTTGATCCCGTTGAGGCCACCACAAAGGAGGATCGCCATAGAAGTTGATATCATAGTTCAAAAATTCGTAAATCGGGATTAATTGGCAGGGCAAATTTTGAATCGAAAATTGGGAATTAGCAAAAAATCGGCATTAATCGGCAACTTTATCGCTACTTTTAAAAACATTTAAATTCATAAAATATACGTAAATTAAAATTAAAAACAATGTTAAATGATGCGAGAAGTGACTTTGTACAGTATACAGTATACTATTATACTGTATACTAGCATACTATTATAATGTTAAATGATGTTAAATGTTAAATCGTTATGATGTTAAATCGTTATACAGTATACTATTATAATGATGTTAAGTTGCTTGGTCCAAAAAAGGTGCAAAAATGGATTTTATGAAAATAATAAAAATATTGCCATCAATGCGTAGAGCTCGAAAAAATATACACTTTTGGAGAAAATGGCACCTAAAACGGAGCCACAGAATGAAAGTTATGGCACATGCAAGTTTTTGCTGCTACACCAAAAATGGAAAATTTTTGTCCTTCGTTTTTTTCACCAAAAATCCAAAAAAGGAAAGAAATGCCAAAAAAGGAAAAAACGATTCGAGAAAAACAAAAGGCCAAAAAAGACGCAGAAAACGAAAAAAACAATTTGCGCAAAAGAAAACAGGCCAAAAAACGTAGAAAAAAAACACAAAAGCTAAAAAACGATCGACCAGGAGGAAATGGAACGATTTTCCATGATTTTTCACATGAATTTCCGTGATTTTTGTAGGTTTTCCAGCGCCGGAAATCGCGATTTATCGCCATTAAACAAATCACGATTTATGGAAAGATAAATCGTTTTGCATGGGAAAAACAATTTATCGCAATTATCGCCCGATAAATCGCGATTTTTAGAACTATGGTTGATATCATGATTAACCAAAGCCCAATTTGCCAAAGCATCTGCCACTTGATTTCTTTGTCTAGGAATATGAACGATTTGGAAAGTTAGAAATTGTGTCTGCAGAGCTTTAATTTTATCTATTTCTCTCGTAATCTGCCAGTTTGAGATTCTCTAAGTCCCACTAATTGTAAGCATCCTAACAATGACCTTAGAATCAAATTTCACTTGCACTTGAGTCCATCCACACTTGATAGCCTCTTGTAATCCCCGATAAATAGCTCTAACCTCAACAATATTATTAGTAGTGATACCCAATTTAGTGGCAAACAAAAAAGCTGCTTTCCCATCATGAGTTCTTCTAATACCCCCCAATGCAGCATTCCCTGCATTTTCCCTAGAAGCCCCATCAGTATTCAATTTTCCAAACTGCATAGAAGGAGGAACGCATTGTTGTTTTTTATCATCTCGCCTTGACAGATTAAAAACAGGTAAGTGGAGCATTTATCCTGTAAAGAAAGCACCTTACAAATATTAACCCACTCCGGAGAGAGAGTAGAGGGAAAGGAAACCTTTTGCTTGATAGTTTCTGCCATATTAATTGTAGATTTTTGCCACACAACCGATTTGGGATTTTCAATAATATACACCTACATTCTGTTGGAAAGATCGCACCCATTATCTCAATCAGCTTCTATAAAAATAACATGGTATATGAAGATCTCAATGGAAGAACTGAAAAGAGCAACTAGAGACTACATGTAGTGCCCACTCCTCTTCGACATTACTATTATTATGATTTTTGCTTATATGGATTTGAGTTATAGACATTGTTATCACATTTTAGACATTGATAGATGGACATTGTTATATTTGATTAGTATTTGATAGACAGTATGGATGTTTAGACTTATGACATGATTTACAGGATGGATTATATGCATGTTTTGACATATCAGAATTTGATGATCTTGAGCTATTACTGTACTGACACACTCGATTTGATATGTAGATGTTGCTAGATGATTTAGTTGATTTTGTGATTTTATTGCTAATTGATAAAATTGAAATAATTGAAATTGTGAACAATTGGTGAATTACTTATTTTAGCGATGATTTAGTTATGACATTTGATGATATGATTTGATGTGTATATGCGCATGTTTTATTATCTCAATGTCGTTAATATGGCCACGAGGCCAAAAAGGTAATGTTTTGATTTTAGCAGGCAATCGCGATACAACAAACCAAAGGGGGATAGGAGACCAATAGTGAAGGAATCTGGGGTATTGACAACAAGTCACCTTGGAAACTAGTGTATATGTTTGATGTTGTGTTGTTGTTAGGAGGTCCCCACTGGGGGGTGACCTCAAATGTGACCTTGGGTAAGTTTGTGGTTTTGCATTTTTGATTTTATTTATTTGTGAGTAATTGTATTTTTGTTAGTATGTGGAGTCACTTTTATTATTGTTGAGAAGTACTTCATTTAAGTTAATTAATTTGTTTAATTAGTGCTAATTAGAATGTGACAAAAGGGGGGGAAATAAATGTGAGTACGTAGTTTCGGTTTGTGTTGGATTTGAAAGAATTTAATTGCTTTTGAGTGGTGTACACTCAACCTTGTTTGGGAATTTCGGATTTTGACTTTCTTGGTCATTTTGGAGGCTTGTGGGACAAGTTAAGCTTGTCCCACACCTCTTAAAGTCACCCACCCTATATACCTATGATGTAAGGGGCTTATTTTAGGCCTTTTAGTGTGTTTTAATGGAGAAAAAGGACAATTAATTACACCTTTCTTACAAGAGTCTTTAATTGTGTCCTTCAGGGGTGTGGGTTTGGGTTTAAATGTGTAAAAGGGTTGTCATTCCCTCAACCACCAATTTATGGTGCTTTGGAGATTGGGTTTGACCTTGTGAGGAGGAATGAAGGAGAAATGATGTGGCATCCTACATGGAGCCACATCACCTCTCTTTCCTCTCTTTTCTATTTATTCTAATTTGTTTGAGAATTTGGGGGGGTTACTTGTTTTGTTTTTTTGGGCTCTTGCATTTGGAGGTGTTTGCTTTTGGGAGTGCTTGTTGGAATTGGAGATAGCTTGTGATTGCTTGGGCTTGGAAAGATTGGAACTTGTTTGTCCATTGGAACTCTTACAAATGACAAGGTAGGTCTTCACCTTGTTTTCTTTTACTACTTTGGTTTGCATATGGTTGTGAATGAATGTTTATTGCATGTGTGAATTTGGGAAGTAGAATGGCCTTAGGTTGTGTAGGAGAAAGTGAAATGGGGATAACTTTTGTTGGGAGGCATAAGAGTTTTTATTGGGTATTTAGGAGGGAGTTGGCTTGGGGTGCCCCGCCTTGTGATGAGTAGCACTTGTGCTTATCTTGTTTTGTTCATTGTGGGAGGCATAAGAGTTATTTTTCTTGTAGGGAGGCATAAGAGTTTTTGGGGCTTTGATTGAGTTTTGGAGGTTTTTGAGGTGGGCACCCAAACCCTTGGGGGATACAAATGGAATCCACATGTTCCTTTCTCTTCTTGGCTTGAGTTTAGAGCCATTGTTTTGGGAAACTTATGTGTGTGGAAGTGAGTTTTGTGTTGTTCTTATGGTATGAATGTTTTGATTTGAATGTGAATGTGGATGTTTTGTTTTGTTGCCATTGGTTGTCAAATACCCCTTATTGCTTCATTGTTGGGGCTTGGGGGCCAATGAGGAAAAAAACTTCTTTTCATCATTGGATTATTGGTTGGGTGGAGAGTGTTGCCTACTCCCCCATTTTGGTTCTTGTGTTTAAAGTGAAGAAAATGGTGGAGCTCTTGTTGGAGATTTGGGACTTAGAGCATTTGTAGAAGTCAAAAAGAAAATCCTTTATTGTAAATAAACTTTCCATGTAGTTCCCACTTAAGTTGAAAGGCTAGTATTCTTGTATTTTATAGAGAAGTTGTATTGTATATTTTTATTTATCAAGTTGTAATGTATTGTTGGAAAGAAAGCTTTTTGTATTGTAAGAAAATGAACTATGCTTATAAAAAACAAAAAGTTCATGGTTACTTGTAGAAGTTTACATTATTTAAAGAATGAAGGAAGAACTTGAAAGTTGTAAATCATTGAGAATGTATTCTTAGCAAATTTGAAATGTAATATAGTTGCTTGTGCTTTCATTGGACAAATGGTTGTGGTTGTAATGGAAGAATGCACTAAGTTATAGTGAATTACCTTGTTGAAGGATTACATTCTTGTTGTGGAAAGGAAGCAATGATACTTAGAAATAGATTGAATTTTCATTCTGTCATTTGAACTTGAAAGCAATCTTATTGGAAAAGTATTCTTGTAGTTGTATTCTTATATACTATTGAAATAGAAAATCTATGTACTTAGTGATTTAAGTCATGGAATGATTAAATGTTATTAACCTCTCAACTAGTGACTATAGGCATATAAATTAAAGCTAAGGTTAAACTATAAACCCAAGTAGAAATTGTTTTGGAAAAATTGATGAAATTATGGTTCTGTTTTCGAGAGAACAGAACCGCCGCCCTGTGCAGAGCGGTGGTCTTTGAACCGTCACCCAGGTAGGGCATCGGTTTCCGAATGACCACCCAGGAAGGGCAGTGGTCACAGGACCGTCAGCCTACGCAAGGCGGCGGTTTCATCATTGTCGGCGGAAAAGTAAAATCCGCAACTATGCAAATTTGAACTTGATTTAATTAAAATCTAGGCCTATAAAATATAAAGAGGAAACCACCAACAAACCATAAGGGAGCAAACTCATTGTTTAAGCATGTCAATCCTTGAATGGGTATTTAAGTGTATTAAATCTCAAATTTAATGGTAATAGTGTTTTGCCCAAATAAAGAACTCAAGAATAGAAATAACTAAATAACTACTCCAAATTTAGGGTGGAATCTCTACAATCAATAAATAAAGGACATTGCAATAACAAATCCATGAATAAACTAAACTAAGCTAGATCCAAATGAATCTCTTCATAAGTTTCCCTTCTTGCCTTCATGGCTTCCACTCCAACCTGCAAATTAAAGAAAAGAAAAGAGACCAAATGAGGAGGCTAGGGCAAGGGAAAAAGGTTAAATGAAATTTCATAAGGATGGTTAGGGTTAGTTTGGAACTCTAAGATCTAGTGGCCACAATTGATTTAATCCAAGGGTTAAGAATCAACCCTACAATTGTTAAGTGAGAATATATATTATGGGCTTTTAAATAATTTAAATGTATGTGAAAATGGGTGAATGTGGCCACTTAGTACCCTAGTGTGTTAAGTTAAATATGTAACTCTCCTAGTATGTTTTAGTAAATGATTCAATGGACTTTAAAGCTAATAATTTAAGGGGAGAGTAAGTTTAGACTTAGCCCTAGAATGATAAATTAAAAAATGACATTAGGACTATGCTGTTAAATTAAATAAGGAATAAACTAAGGGGACTTTAAGCCCGAGTTGGTGGATTGCATAATATTAATTAAATGAATATTAAAACGAATAAAATATTAACCGAGAAAAAAACTAGACCTTGTTGGAAGTTACCCCGATGCAACCAGTTTTAACAAACAAAACAAAAATTATTCCTTAAATTTTTTAACTTAACTTTTGGGTTGTCTTGGGTTTTGTGCAGGAATTTTGTGGGTGTTACACTACAATTGCAATAATTTAATGCAATGCCAATAGTTATGGTTCTGTTTACATAGGTGTTTTAACCAATGGTGATAAAATTGCGATGAAGGTGTTCATAGATTCGAACTTGGAATGTGTGGAGAGAAGCTTCCTCAGAGAATGCAAAACATTGGGGAAATTTTGGCATCACAATCTAGTAAAGATAAATAATATGCTCAACAACGGAGTTTAAATCCCCCTTGTTGTCATTCATGGCAAACGGAAGTGTTGATCGGCATTGGCACGTCAAAGTGGAAAGACAACTGAGATTTCAGTAGCGGCTGAGCATTTTGTATGGCATGGTGCATAAATTGTCTTAATTGCTTCAGGACTACTCCTCGCAAACTGTGTGTTATGATTTGAAACCGCAGAATGTTCTGTTGGATGACAAATTTAGGGGTCATGTGGCCAATTTCTGAATTGCGCGGCTCTTCAGTCCAACCAATGTTGTCGTCGTCACAACATTTGCACTCAAAGGAACGGTGGGTTATATTCCCTATGAAAATGACCAAAACCAGAAACAAAATGTCATTTATACGATCTCTGACTTGTTTAAACACATTGAAAATAGACAATACTTCGGAATAGGAAAACATGGTCTATTAAGAATGAATTTCGACACAAATTGTAAGGGACACAACAAATTCAATAACTTTAAATATTATTAACAAAATATGTGGAATACATGGGATCGTTGAGGGGAAGTAATATAAAAACGGGTTAAAATTGACGGCCACCTATGCTTGTCGAACAATTTTCTGTTGGAAGAGGAACTTAGGGGTCACGTGGCTGATTTCGGAACTGCACGGCTCTTCAATCCAACCAATGGTGTTGTCACCACAACGTCTGCGCTCAAAGGAAAAGTGGGCTATATTCCCTATGACAATGACTGAAACCACAAAAAAAATGTTGTTGATAGAATCTCTAACTTGTGTAAAAAATGTCCCTTCAAAAATATAAATTAGTGTTATTTAAACACTACTAATTTATGTTTATTTAACTATTTCTAATATATTTTTTATATAAAATAATATAATTTACATACAAATTTATAAAAAATGACGGTCACATTATAAATATGCAAGTCACATACGATGATTATTTCAAATATTTGCGAATATTTTACGACTAGAATCACGAAAAACATCGAAACGGTCGTCCAATTTCTCCTCTAAGTGTAAATGATGGAGTAGTTGGGCAACTCACATGGTTATCACACATTGAAAAACAGAATTAATTAAAATTTAAGCAGCATTTTACGTTTTCTAAAATGTCGATCATCTTGGAGGGAGCATGACAGAAATTGTGTAATTGGGAAGGCAATTTATGGTGTTGGCCACTGAGACCACGTGGACGAGACCATTCAGACTTCAGTCCTTGGCCAATCAAAATCTGTGGACGTGTAACACTATATTATTAGCAACCGTGCAAACTGCAAATTCTGTCTTCATTGTTCATACCGCCGACCAGCACAGAATTCGGTATAGTTTTGAATCACAAAAACATCGCATCGCCTTCATCTACAACTCTTAGGTTGGATGGCATGAATTATTTTTGTATCTATCTCACACACATTATTCACATGATTGCAATTTGTGCTTAAATGGGACAAAAAAACAACGGGGGAAATCCAATAGGTTCCACGTTCAAAATCCAACTGAAATGCTTGTTTACTGTAGCGCTTTGTAGCCTCCCATTTCATCTTTAAGGTTCACTAATTGGAGGAAACCAACCGAGTTACGAACAACACTGGATAATTGAGCCCCTCCAATAGTTCTCATTTGAGTGACAAGTAGATGAACTTCAAGCTTGTTGGATCTAAATGCGGCCCCACAGGGAGGAGACACAGATGAATCGCGGAAGGGAGAAGTATGGCAGTCAATGTAGGAGAGAATAAAACCATGAACCAGATAAGTGCAGTAAATGGGGAAACAAGCATAAATAAATATTATGTCATTGATATCATTGGACTAGGTGTCCAAAAGAGATTAGAAATATTTATTCCGTGGTAGTATTTTACATGGATTCCCTTGTGGGCACCATTCCTTCTGAAATAGTAAACCTCCTCAATCTCGGAGCCGTAGGTCTGAGTTACAAAAAATTCCAAGGAAGAATTCCTGCACAAACTCAATTTTTAAAGGGCGGCATTGAATATATGAGTCTCGATGGCAACAGGTCATCTGGGTTGATCCCAAAGAGCATAAGGAAACTCGGCAATCTCAGAATGCTGAATTTGAGCATGAACAGTTTATACAGAAGAATACATCCAAGAATTGAATGGTGTGCACTTCTTAAGGAGCTTCATGTATATTGTAACAATCTTTCTGGCAGTAGCCCTTTAGAAGTTGCTAACTTCTGCAAGCTAAATTCCTTTTTAGATTTGCCTCGAAACACATTAACATAAAGGATCTGTAACAAACTGAGAACCACAGATATGGGTGTTTTGTAGACTAGTTTAAGTCTTAAGGTACTTCGACAATGAATTTGGGAACCAGGTTAAGGAACTTCAGTATTGCCAGAAACGATTTGTAACAAACTGAAAACTACAGAAATGGGAGTTTGAGGGACTTGTTTTAAGCCTCGAGGTACTTCCAACATTGAATTTAGAAACACTGCAAGAATGGGGCTGTGGACATGGGTTTGTAAGCTCTGGCTGACATTGCTAGAAAGGATATGTAACAAACTAAAAACCACAGAAATGGGTGTTTTAGGGATTTGGTTCAAGGTACTTCCAGCATTAAATTCGGGGACCAGATTAAGCTACTTCAACTGAATTTGGGGACCAGGTTAAGGTACTCCAACAGTTAAACTTTGAATTTTGAAGTTAGTGTACTTGATCTATATTTTTAGCAACACCAACACAGGTAAATCATCAAGGAAGAAGCTCTGGTGGACCAGCATTGCAATAATTTATCTTTCTTCATGTTTTTGAAGATCAAGATTTCAAAAGCATCCGCAATACCTTGCAAGGATGGATCTTTAACCATGGGGTCCTAAAATCATAATCCTAGCATTCTGAGAATGGAATCTTTAAAAAAGGACTCCAATGATACTCCTAGAAGCTAAGCGATACAATAAGTGTGAATGGAAATCAGTTTGAAACAACGTGAGTTGAAAAGCTTACATATAATTGCTGATGGCAAGATTCAGCAGTGCAAATAAGGCAGAGATTTGCACATTTTCCTCAGATGCATCCAGCATTCCAACAAGCGGAGGAATTGCACCAAGCGTGGCAAGAGTAACTCGAGCATGAGCATCATCCCTTGCAAGTCTTCTGTTATCAATGGCAGCCTTTTTCTGAACACTCTCATTACCAAATTGCAGCGACTGTACAACGGCTTGGAGCTCATTGAAGGCCTTAATCTTTCTCTCGAGGTTATATATTTCCTCTTCATCTTTGCCTGTAGGTGCTTCATCCTGCATAGCAATCCCACACCTCAACCTGCATTTCAAATCCTTCAAATCAATCCTCAGGCATTCCACAAGCTGCTTCCATTCACGATCTTCACCAGCCTTGGTACTTTTGCCATCTTGGGGATCAAGGGCAGGCTTAATCCATTCAAGAAATTTATCAGAAACTAAAGCAATTCTGCACCACCATCCCAAGAAGAGCAGTCACAGACATTTGGTGGTGGTCCATACGGATAATAGCCGGAAACAGAAAGCAATAGTCGCGTTTAGGAAATTGAGCGGGTATATGGTCCTCACGCTACAGTGCCTATCTGTCCATCCTTCATCAACCGCTTCATCTCCCATTCTGACATCAGCTGGGATCAACAGTGCGTGGATGGATCAGATGGACGGTTCGAGATCCTCTGTACGTTGATGCACCCCCTCCTTCGCCAATGATTCCTCTTCCCACGCATTAACTCAGCCACCCTTCACTCAAAAGGGGCATGCCTATTGGCGTAAAGATAAGGAGATCGAACAGTTGGTGTTGATACCAGCCCAAGCATGTGTTACAGAGGATAATGTTGCAGGAGAGGTGCCATTGGAGGAGATACATGTGGGAATGTTTGATCCTCATATTACCTTGTATGTTGAGTTTGTAGCAGGGAATAAAGAGCGTGCAGCAGCTGAGAAAGAGAGAGGTTGAAAGCATGGCAGAAGAAGTTGCAGCAGAAAAGGATTTCAAAAGATTGATGTTGCAGCCAAAGTGTTAATAAAAGAGGTGAAAACGTGACAAAGTGGAGCCAAGAAGAAAGAGACGATGATGAAAAGCATGTGGAGCTTTATGAGAGATGGTGGGTAGGCATATTGATCCAACAACAAACAAGAAAGGGGAATGTAAGCAAAACAGCACTGATAAGAAAAGAGAGGTATTTGGAGGAAGTAGACAGACAATGCCCAAGCAATGAACAGGACAAAGAGATGGAAGTTAGAGCTGGGCAAAAGAGTACACAGTCTATGGTCTAGCAAGTGGATGGAAAATGAGGAAGAAACTGATTGACAAACTTCAGAGGTACCTGTTCGGGTGAAAAGGAAATCCGTGGCCATGGGAGCAGGCCAAAAGAGTGGTTCTACCAGTCAGCATATGTTAAATTCCTACAAGGGCTGTCTGATGTAGGAGTATCATTGGTGTACAGCGATCTTGTATTACCAAAAAAGGGTATCAAGATCTTCCTTGTAATGGTTGTCAATACCAAGTCCCTTTGGAAGAATGAGGCTAGTGAATTGGTCAGTTGCTTGGGACATTTTGGAGCTTGATGCTCGATGTGAAAAATGAATGATAACCAACACAATTGAAGGGGTCCTCCAGAGGTGTTACATGGTCCAAAACATCATGACGCCCCAGAAGTAACCAGAAATTCAAGTTCTATAATGTCAAAACTATTTTTCACCATATCAAACCCGTTTTTGAGAAGGGATGTTTTTGGGGGACGTGGGGAAAGTGAATAGCCAGGGAAATGATGGGAAATGTGATTTGTGCCTTCGTAGTGATGTTAAGATGTCAAAAATGCAGCCCATACTGAAACAAATAAAGAAAAAGTTTTTTTATGATGGAAAAAAATGTTCATTAGCTTGGAAGAGGAAGGGGCGTAAAGGCTGTGAAGTTTGGGAGCATTTCAAAGGGTTCCTGAGTAACAGATAAAATAGCTCTCAACATGGAGAACATGTAGAGATTAGAACATTAGAGTTTGGACTCTCCTCTTCATACAAACTGTTTTTAGCTAAACAGAGGTGTTTTCGCAAAGTGAAGGATATGAAATTCAGATCACTTCTTGGAATTAAGGATGGCTTTTTTTATATGGGTTTTTTTAGTAGAAGAAGGACCAACCTTCAAAAATAAAACAATTCGTTTTAAAAGAGATTTTAATGCCCAAAGTTAAGGCTAAGTGTTTGATAAAATGCTTGTTTTCTATTTCATGTCGGAACAGTGAATAGAAGGGTTGTAACTTGTAAATAGTGTCTAATTGTTGTTGTTGTTGAATGTCTTTCATCATGTTTGTAATGGTCACGAGCCATTAATCTTGTGGTTTGAGTGTCTTACGAGGTGTTAAAAGTCTCTTTTTGGGAGTGATTTCTATGATTATTGAACTGTTATATTGACAGAGCAGGATGTTTGTAAATTGTGTTTGGCAATTTGATGCATGAAAATAATTCTGATTCAGAGTTGTGACAGTATTTCCCTCATTGCTTAAGAGTTTGACTCGTGGATGATTACATTATAAGATCACTTGTATCGTGTTTCAAGTGTGAAGATGACATTGAGCATTAGATTGTTGGTATTCGTAGCCATAGTTTCTTGAGTGGCTTCAAGGGGAGGTTGTTAATTTGACACTGTAACCTTGACTGCATCATTAGGTAACACTTTCGAATGTTGAACCTGAGGATCCAAGACAAATAAATGATCACAAGGTATAGCTAGAATTGGTTGGGATCCCATACGAGTAGCCACATGATAGCGAAATTGATGATGGTTGAGCTTTTTGCATTTTTCATTTTGAAACTTAAATTCATGTTATATTTATATTATAGTTTACATTATCCGATTAAGTCTCAGAATTCGGCACATTTGATCAATGAAATTTGATATTAGCTGAACTATATTGAGTGTCTAAAAGATTGTAGATGTTTATGATTAAATACATGCATGGCAGTCCACATTTGACTTTTAATAAACCAAAAAATGATAAACAAAAATTTACTAGCTTGACATATGGGATTTTCTTATTCATTTAGGGATTTTAAAAACTGACAATTTTGTCATTTGTAGACTTTCCTTTAGGGTTTCTGCACACTCGCCAACCTATGCACTTGCAATGTCAACCATTTGCAAAGAGTTGAGGCTTGACTTAGCAGTAATGCTTGAGTTTGAACTATAATGACTGCCATGAGCCCATCACGAAGACTGTCATGATAACCAGCTGGTATTAGCAATGGTGATCCGCACTCATGATAGGAGTCTGTCATTCCGCACTCACTCATCCAGGAATTCATCTAATAAATATAGGTTTCAGGCTTTAGCCTTCGGACATAGGTTTTTCATAAGAGCTTTTTTTATTTTAATTTTAAATTCATAATATTTGATAAATGTTTATAACAACATTTATTTGCAAATAGAATTATCTTTATGAATATTTTGTAATATTTACTTGAGTATTTTAACATAGAAAAAATCAATTAAATATAATTGGAATTTATAAATATAAATATTTGTAGTTTTATGTAAAATGTATTTTTATTAACTGGGGGATGAGACATTATAAATATTTGTCTTCTAAAACATGCAGATTCAAAAATATAACTATGGCACCTTCAAATCAAAAGATAAGGGATGGAAACATGTAACATGCGATGGTAATGATATCAAATGTTGATTGTGGGGTCATCCTTTTGTTGAGAATATAAGAAGGGTAATGGACCACCTACTTGGCATCTCAGGTGGCCCTCAAGAGAGTGTTAGTGCATGCAAAGGGTCACTTCAGAGATCATGGTTGCATTAAAGAAAGGCCATGTCTCCTCAAATGCAGAAAGTGGAAACTAGAACAAAAAAATAAAGAATTCACAAGGAAATGTCTATCTTCACCACACTTTTAATGTCTTCCTTGTCGAACATTCCCATGCCACAAAAGGTAAATGGAGTGGAACACTAAACAACCTTTGGCAACTGGTATAAAAACATGTGAATGATGATTTGGTTGATTTGTGTTATCAAGTGCCATTCCATTCAATGCAACCACGAATCCACACTTTGAGAATGCAATTTAAAAATTTCCTGCTTTTGACAAAGGGTACATGCCTCCTACTTTAAAGGCTTTAAAGACAACTCTTTTGAACGAGTAAAAAAAGGGTGGCTAAAATTAGTTGCGGTCAAAGCCTCTTGGAGTGTAACAAGTTGCACCATATTGAGTGACAGATGGTTTGACGTGTTTGAGGCTACTAATTAGTGTTTTGGTGGCTTGCCCTTAAGGCATGGTGTTTTTGAAGGTATTTGACACCATCAACAACAAGAAGTCCTCTAGTATATTTTCGAAGTTTTAGAAGAAGCAATTCTTAAAATGGGTGAAAGAATGCGATTCAAATTGTTACCAATAGTGTTGCAAATTGCAAATTGCTAATTGCATTGGAGTTGGGACACTGATAATGGAGAACAACCCACAAATATATTGTAGCACACGTGCAGCCTGATGCCTTAATTTGTAGCTTCATGACTTGGCTAAATTTCCATGGATGCATAAAATAATTTACAGAGGGACAATGATTGCAGATTTCATAAGAAACCGCCCACTCACCCTGAACATTCATGGGTAGCATGCATCCAAGGAGTTGTTGAGTTCTTGAGAAACAAGATTTACCTCATTTTACATGCTTTGAAAATAGTGATTAAAGATAAAGCAGCTCTAAGGTCAATTATGAAATAGAAAAAAACTTTCCACAAGACCTAATGGAAAGAACATACAACCGATCATTCTAAACAACAATTTATGGAAAAATGCAACAAAGTTTTGAAAAGTATGTGAACGATTAGTCGAAATGCCTCGCATGGTTGATGGTTAAACCGCTTGTCTCGGCATGCTTTATAAGAGCATGGACCATTATAAGGAATCCATTCCAAAAGCATTCAATTATGTGGAAGTCAACCACATTGACACATAGGTATACATTTGATTCGCGATGGAAAATGATGAACACTCATTTGTATTCAACAACTTGTTATTTGGAGCCTAAACTATTTCATATAGATAGACAAGTTGATATCAACGCCATGGCTAGGCTTTATGAAGTCATTAGCAGGCTTGAATCAGATCCAACACTTGCAAGTAGAAGTGAATTGTTCCAAGACAAAACAATGCAAGCATACAAGACTGCAAATTATGAAAATACAAGAGAGATAATTGCAATAACATAGAAATAGCTCCAACTCAATACGATCAAATAGAATAATGCAAGAGATGTACATATAGGAGGTGAATGTGTAACCTCCTCCTAGAATCATGGCAATCTCCACCTAGAATAGTGGTAACCAATACCTAGAATAGTGTAGTCAAGTGGTAACCAACACCTAGAATAGTGTAGTCAAGTGTACACCTAAGCAAGCATATCCCATAAGTGTAGGGAAACTCCAAGTGAGGTGGAATATCCCGAGTAGGATAATACAAATAAAGCGAGGAAAATAAATCCTACACTAACACCCCCCATAAGCACAACTTAGGTGGGTAGTGAAAAATGAAAGTGGGTCCCGACAACAAGGCCTGATGAGGTACCCACGTACAATGCAATCTCTCATAAGATAGAGTAAAAGGAGAAAACCCAGTGGGAAAAACTACCCCCCCAAAAGAGAGACATGAAGAAGTGAAGAGGCTAGAAGGCCCCCTGAAGATGATGAAGTTGCTGATGTAGACCACACCCCAAGAAGAGCTCATAGATGAATGAACTTTCTCTCAGTGAAAGGTTTGGTGAAGATGTCAGCAACCTGCTCTGAAGACTGAAAAATATCAAATCGATGACCTGCTCATGAATGAGCTCCCAATGAAGTGCATGTGAATCTCAATGTGTTTGGTCCTCTGATGAAGGAACATTTCTTGCATATCTAGATGGTGCTCTGGTTGTCACAAAAGATGATTGTAGGCTGCCTGATCTGGATGCCAAGCTCAAAAGAATCCCCTGAAGCCAAATAGCCTCAGTAGCTACGTTAACAACTCCCCTGTACTCTGCCTCTGTGGATGATAGAGCAATAACATTTTGCTTCTTGCTCAACCAACTGATAGGACCAGAACCCAATGAGAAACTGTAACCTGAAGTGGACTTACAACACTCAGTGTCACCAGCCCAATCTGAGTCTATGTAGCCGACCAAGTCAATGTCTGAACCAACCCTGTAGTGAATCCCATATCTATGTGAGCCCTGAATGTAGTGCAAAATCCTCTTAGCTGCTTTCCAATGCAGCTCATGGGGTTCCTGCATGAACCTCAAAACAATACCAATGACATAGGAGATATCAGGTCTATGGTGTGAGTCAAGTAAATAAGGCTGCCAACAAGTTGTCGATACAAAGTAGCATCAACCAAGGGTGTGGAACAATCAGCCTCAAGCTTGACTCCAGATAAGAATGGAGTCAGAGATGGCTTGTAGTCAGCCATGTGAAACCGAGCCAGAAGATCAAGAGAGTACTTGGGTTGTGCAAGTGAAATCCCTGAATCAGACTGTGTGATCTCAATGCCAAGGAAGTAGTGTAGTAGACCCAAGTCAGTCATGGAAAATCTATCCTGAAGAGTTGTCTTCACTGCTAAGATAGCCGATGAAGTACTCCCAGTGATCAAAAGGTCATCAACATAAAGTACCAGTATCAGTAATGAATCATCCTGCCACAATAGATATACATTGGGATCTGAATGACACCGAGTGAAACCAGAAGCTAGGAGGAAGGAATCCATCTTGGCATACCAAGCCCTAGGGGCCTGTTTGAGGCCATAGATGGATTTCCTAAGTCTGCAAACTAAGGATGAATCCTGAACAAACCCAGGTGGCTTGCTCCATGTAGATCTCCTCCTATAGGTCTCCATGAAGAAAATCACTCTTCACATCCATCTGGTGCACACTCCAACCATGTGTTGCGGCTAAAGAAAGTGTGAGTCTAATCGAAGTCATCTTGGCTACGGTGCAAAGGTCTCTGAGTAGTCTATGTCGGCTACCTATGAAAAACCCTTGGCTACTAACCGAGCCTTGTACTTATCAACTGACCCATCTGCTACAAATTTGGTCTGATATATCCATCGACATCGAACCATCTTCCTTCCCTTAGGAAGTGAAGTCAAATCCCAAGTGTGATTACTGATTAAGGAATTATATTCCTCATGCATAACACTATCCCACTCAGGTATGCTTGATGCCTCTCAAAATGTCTGTGGATATGTCACTGAAGCATAGAAGGCATGTGGCCTACTCTGATAGTCTTCCCAAGTACGTCTGTCATCCTCTGGATCCCCTGCCCAAGTGCTGCACTCTGAAGTGTCTGCCTAGCCCAAAGAGGGCCTGAAGTGGGTGAGTCATGTGTCAAATCCTCATCCTCTGAAGTATGGCTAGAAGTAGATGAGGATGAATCCTCATTACTTTGCTCACTGTTCAGAACTAGAAGAAGTAGAAGACTCTACCTCAGGAACCTATTGTGGATGATCTGAATCCTCAGACTGCTCATCAAAACTGAGTGAAGCCAAAGTAGATGGAGAAGCATCAAGTAAAGAGTCAGTGGGACTCTCCTGAAACTTAACACTTCTCTCGATGAACAACTCATGAGTAGTAGGATGGATAAGTCTATAGCCCTTGACCCCCTCTAGATACCCAACAAAGATGCAAGGTTTGGATTGAGGCTCCATTTCCTTGCATTTCTTTTTGGGAATGTGTGCCATTGTTGGTGATCTGAAAGACCCTGAAGTGCTTAACTTCCATTTTCCTGTTGTGCCAAGCTTCAAAGGGAGTTATACCTTTCAAAGCTTTGTGGGGAACCCAGTTCTGTATATAACAGGCACAATTGATGGCTTCTGCCCAAAATTGTGGAGTCAAATATTTAGAGTGGATCATACAGTTTTCCATCTCTTTCAAGGACCTATTTTTGTGTTCTTCCACACCATTCTGCTGAGGAGTGTAAGGCACTGTCCATTGTAGATCAATACCCTCTATGGTGCAAAACTTCTCAAATTTGTTGCTAACATACTCCCCCCATTATCTGTTCAAAGAACTTTGATGCATTTCCCATATTGTTTCTCAACAAGTGCCTTGAAGTCCCAAAAGTAATCGAACACTTCATATTTTTGCCTAAGGAAGTAGACCCATGTATATCTGGAAAATTCATCTATGAAGGTGAGAGCATATTTGGCCCTAGTGAAAGAAGGATGGGGAAAATCCCCTGTGACATCACTGTGAATCAACTCTAAAGGTGTTGAAGCTCTCCAAGCTTTTCCCTTGTCAAATTTCTCTTCAGGGTGTTTTCCAAGAGCACAACCCTCACAAAGTCCCTTTGAGAAATGAACTCTAGGAAATCCTATAACCATGTCATGTTGACTGAGCTGCTCAAGGTAGTGGTAGTTAAGATGGCCAAACCACTCATGCCATAATCTGCTAACTCCATCTGAATGTGTGAGCAATGCAGTAGGGGAAACATCAGGTGAAAAGTGTGAGAAGGTATATAACCTAGCATGGTGATCTTCCCTTCCCACTGCTACTATAGTGTCGCTATGCAACTCCCTGATCTCAACTAAATCTGGATCAAATAGGACTCTCATGCCCTTCCCTATATGAGTCATCTGATACACTGATAAGAGATTAGTTGAAAGTGAAGGTACACTGAGAACATTTGTGAATGTTCCACCTTCAACTTCAACAGACCCTCTCCCTAAAACTGTGGCTAGAGTATCATCACCCAAAGTGATGGAGGACATGTTGCAGGGCTCTAAGGAAGAAAACTCAACCTATGATGAACCCATGTGGTGTGAAGCACTAGATTCGATAACCCACAAAGGAGTAGATGAGGATGCAACTGCAACTAGTGCCTTTCCCTTATGTTTCTCTTTATCTTTTTCCTTTTCCTTAGTAGATTCTTGGGTTGATGAAGACTGTTTGATAGATTCAGGGACCCCTATGTTGTTCTTCTCAAGGAGATGACTGAGGTGGTCAATCTGCTTCTTCATACATTTGTGCTCATCATGCCCAAGTTTCTTGCAATAGGCACACTTAACCTTTTCCTTCTTAGGTTTCCCATTTGAACTAGAGGTTTCAGTGGTAGACTTGGAAGAGGTAGTGGATTTCTGTTCTTTCTTCTTTTCTAGATCCTTTCTCTTTTTCTTCTTCTCTTGGTTGCTAGAGGATTTTTGTTTCCCATTCCCGGAAATGAGGGCTTGAGGTTTGGATGACTTCAAGGTACCCATTTGGATTAACTTGTCTTTCTCCTTAGTCAAATCAGAAATAAAGTCATCTAAAGATGGCATAGACCATGTGGCTCCAAGAGCCCTCTTGGTAGCATAAAATGTAGAGACAAAGATAGAGTAGTCAGGACCTAGTTTGGCAAGCACTGAAAGAACTAGTTGTTCATCCTTCTTTTTTGTTCCACATTATTTTAACTGCAATCGTAAGGACTTGAGCTTGGTAAAGAAATCTTCCAAAGTGTCAAAGTTGCTAGGACTTAAGCTGATAAGTTCTATTTCTAGCTCATGACCCCTCATAGTGTCAACTTTTCCAAATAAGGTTTCTAAGGTTTTCCACACCTGGTTGGGAGATTTGGCTGACTCTATGTGAAAGAGGAGTTCAGGAGACACTGAAAGACACAAAATACCAAAAGCTTCATCACACTTATTAAACCACTTAACTTTGTCTGCATGGCTTCACTAGGCTCAGGTTCTAACCCCATTGTGATACGGTACAACCCTTTACTCCTAAGTGCAATGGTCATTTTTTATTTCCATTCATGGTAGTTAAAAGGTGTAAGTGGGTTAATTGAACTTAGATCCATTAGTGCAGAAAGAAAGTTGTGGTAGTTGTTGCAGAAAACAAAGAAATGTGCAGAAAGAAAGAAGTTCTGAACAAGAGAGGAAACACATTGTACACCCCCCAGAAAACTATATCAAGAAGCCCCCCCACAGTTTTGGCACTTTATAACTTAGTGCATTTTACAAAATAAATAGGTCCAATGCTTTGGGAAATGAAAAATATTTAACTTTTGCAAAAAATGGCACTCGATATTGAGCTACCAATCAAAAGTTTTACAATAATTATTTCCCGTAAATAAGCCCTATTTTAAATGAATTTGCACTAAACTTGAAATGCACTTTTTTCACTAAAATATAGTTTTAGCAAAAAACAAAGGAGGTGGGTTTTGATGAACCCAAGATTTTGTCTACACAGGTTGTGGCCACGTTGGATCAAGAATCTGCACTGTGGCCCTTAAATTTCCACAGATCTACGTGTAGCAAACAACTCTGTTGTGGGACTTAAAACAGTAACTCAAGATGGATCTTCAATGTGTGTATGGGTTGTTGGAAACTCTGTTGCAGGTTTGAAATGCCTCTTGATCAGGAAAAACACCCTTTGCAAGTCTGAACATGCATGCAAAGCACTACCATAGGTGAAAACACCCTTCACAGGTCTGAAAAACCTAGATCTGGATAAATCTTCCAGGGATCCTGCAACAATGATTTAGGGCCTGCAAAAAAAAATCTCCAGAACTGTATATGCACTATGTGGGCCTGTAAACCTCATAAATCCTGCAAATAGGCTATATACCCACAAACCAGGCAAAACCAACACCAAAAACACCCAAATACTTGCAAATAATGACCTCAAATGAAAATAAACTTGCAGAATAATAACCAAACAAGCTCAATACCAGCTCGGCTCTGATACCATATCAGAGAAGTGCCACAGATCTACTGGTTCGAAGAATGCACATGGTGAATGATGCGAGAAGTGAATTGTTCCAAGACAAAACAAAGCAAGCATACAAGACTGCAAATTACGAAAATACAAGAGAGATAATTGCAATAACATAGAAATAGCTCCAACTCAATACAATCAAATAGAATAATGCAAGAGATGTACATATAGGAGGTGAATGTGTAACCTCCTCCTAGAATCATGGCAATCTCCACCTAGAATAGTGGTAACCAACACCTACAAGTGGTAACCAACACTAGAATAGTGTAGTCAAGTGGTAACCAACACCTAGAATAGTGTAGTCAAGTGTACACCTAAGAAAGCATATCCCATAAGTGTAGGGAAACTCCAAGTGAGGTGGAATATCCCGAGTAGGATAATACAAATAAAGGCAAGAGGAAGGGTATCATCAGAGAGAGACTGGAAAAATGCAGCAATGGGTATGGATAGAGAGAATAATGTGTTATAGTGCACGAAAATGGTGTAACCGTAAGTTGTAATTTACCTTGTTTAGTCAGTTATTGATGTCGCCTCGTGCAAGGCATTGTGATCACCTAGTCGCATTGCAACAAAAAAAAAAAATGAATTGTGCACTCTCACTGCGGCGACAAGCACAATGTCCCTTATCAACATTCATTATGCGGCACATTGTTGTTTTACGATAATAGCTCGCATATCATTAGGATTACGATATTTGGATTGAGTAATTGTGTCTGTGTAAAACGATGGTTTCACCAAAAATATAACGATGAGGGAAAAATTAATGATGTTACTAAAAAGATAAATAACCTTTTAATAGAAAGGTATTTTTGTTGTTGGGCACTTGGTTTATCGGTCCTAGGTGGCCTTGTAATCATCTATATTTTTCCCTTATTCATCTATCTCCTTATTACTCCCTCTTTATTTCCTCGCCTTGTGTTCATGCTATCCTATCCAGCTCGAGCAAAGCCTTCAAGGAGCCCTATAATTGTGGGTTCCACCTAACGGTCTGAGCAAGCCAAGGGTGGGCATATTTATACGCTAAACCTTACCGTCCCCTGGCGCATGTGGGACAAAAGTCTCAAAGGGCTTAAACAAAGGGGCTTCGATAAAACTCAGACTCCACATGACTCTAACTTAGCTTCCCCACTACCGAGTTGACTCCACCTCCTCTCTCCTCGTGGCCACACTCTACCATAGTGGAGAGCTTGCATGGTGAGCTTGAACATGTCATTCGTGCAAAATGGTAAAGTCTTTGACATGGAAGAAACTTATGTCATTTGAATGGCCAATTAAATCTTTGTGAACCGGCTGTATGGAGTCAAGCCTATATGCAAGTGGAAGGAGTGATGCTATGGACAGATTAAACAAGACGGCACTTCAAAAGAAAACAGAGAATGTTAAAACGAAAGTGGAGTTTTTATTTTAGATCCGCTAATAGATTCAAAAAAGGAGATGGTATTTTTAGATTGGGCCAATTAAATAAGATTTATAGGAGACAGTAGAATCAATAAGGAGATTCAGAGATATATAGAAACAAAGAGGAATTCATTTTGAAAAGACATGGGATTTTATAAACAAAGACAAAGGTAACAGGACCCAGAGATTCGGGATCTACAGGAAGATAATATACAACGAGGGGATTGACACAAACGGCAGAAAGTGAGAAAAAGAGCGATGAGAGTATAGAAGAAATACAGAGTTGTAAGAAAGAAGATGAGAGATTACAGAAGGAAAACAACAGAGATATCCGGAGCCTTGGGATTACATATAGAGAGTTTACTGGGACGGGGAGTGTGAAGAAACTGAGCATCAAATCCAGGTTTCTTTCTTACAAACTTTAAATATTGCATAGTTGTTATATATGTTTGTGCGTAGTTGAATGAATGCCATACTGGCAAGGGCATAGCAATCTCAAATGAACGGGAGGTCTCGGTTTTGAGCCTCAACCCTTTGGACTTTTGGTTTATTTTGTTTAGTATTGCTTATCGCAGATATTGGTGTATAAATATTTATAATTGTGCATACACAAGCTAAAACAAAGCTTGGCTTAACGGCTGAGCCGTTGGCCATAGAAACTCTAGGGTCATGGGTTCAAACCCATGACCCCCCTCCAAACCTTTTTTGCAAGCTTAAAATCTCTCAAAGCTTAAACTTGAAACTCATCGCTATAATAAATGGAGGTCATCAGTAAGGTGTTAGAGCAACATGAATGACTACTTGGCCATGAGGTGAGACATCGGGGGGCGGGCGGGCGGGCTGGGGGGATTGTGGGTTCAACTCGCGGGGGGCGGGGGGCGGAAGGGATCGTGGGTTCAACTCCCTCCCCTAAACATTTTAGTGATAACTTTATTTAATAATTTTGGATTATATTTTTTTTAAATAAATTGGGATTATATTATGAATAAGGGTGTACACTAAGGTATGGAATTATAAGAATATAATCCACACAATTATGTGTTTTTAATTGTTTATAGGGGTTATATTTTATGATAGGGATATCATATATATAATGCAAAAATAGTTAGGATGCATACATCAAACCCAGAAAGTTATATTATAAAAATAGGATAAGAAGTTTTCAACAAATGGGGGTTGTTTTAAATGTTCCTAATTAGGTGGATAGCCGAATGGGACAACTAAACATATGACAACCTTAGGAGTGTTTATGACTCTTACTTCATGGATTACTTGTGAAACCATATACTTGTTTTGTAGCGATTTCTATGATATCGTAAATGTGTAATTAAAGTTATTATGATGGTTAATCATAATAATTGATTATGTTGAAACCCTACGGATAAGAGTTGACACTTTCAACACCTTAGAACATTGTTAGGAAAACATGACGTGTTAAAATTGGCAATGTGTTAAAATGACGACATAACCTATTATTGCATTATTAAACCAGGATTACATAAAACCTAATTACGTACTTGAAACTATTTGCGGGGCATTATAGCTCCTTTGTATGTATTGACAAACTAAGGTTATGATCCCCGCAATAACAATGTTCTTGGATGGTTTGGGACATTCAAGAGGGTTGTTATTGCTCGAATCATATCCCCAGTTTTCCTTGTATTGTATTGGATCAACAAATTAGGGTTAGGATCCTTGTAATGCTAGTATTATTGGGTGGTACAGGACATTCAAAAGGGTTATCATTACTTGAGACTTGATTCTAGTTTGTTTATTTTATTGCTTAGTTTTAGATGTGGCAAAAAATAGAGATTTCCTGTTGTAAGTTGTTTATGGGAATGGGAATATTTTGAGAGATGTGTATATGAGCTACGGAGTGATATGTAGAAATAGGTGGGTTTGCCTAATACAGTTTCACACATGACAAGTACTAGGAGGTAAAGGTTGACTACAGGAGGTACCCAAAGTCCACCTCATATATGGTCAGGTAGGATTATTTCATTCCCTAGTACGATGTTAGATCTTAATAAGGGGGGGTACCTAGTGTTTTCCTAAGTCTTTTATCCAAAAGCATATTTATTATTACTATCATAGGATGTTATTTTCTATCTTACCTTGTTCATAGGTCTACTGATTTTTGGTGAGTGCACTACACATGTTTCTCTCTTACCTTATTGGTTACTTGCATCTTCCTTCGCGCAGAGGGTAGGACCACTCTCATTTCACAAGAGGTGTGCGGGGAAACCATGAGGCTTTTGGTTGGAGGTAAAGTGCTCCGATGATAATCTTTCACTCATTGCACAACTTCAGTATCAAGATGGATCTCTGGTGAAGAGGATAATTGTTGTCGTGATGTAGTTTTAATATTGTGTTCATGCTACTTATTTTATTATTATCCTTTGAGATAGTTGACTGTAGTCATTGTATTTTAGAAGAAATTGTAAATTGAAATATCTATCATGTTTGTAAATGATTGTAAAATGGATCCTGATACAGTAACTTATTGTATATTAAACATCTGGAATATTAAAAAGTTGTGAAAACTATCTTTTATTGTAAAACTTAGTTATGGATTATGAATCATACAGTAACTTGTAATTGCATCATTAATATATTATGAACTATGTAAATGAAATGGATCATTGGTTGGAATTACTTCTTGTCATGTTGTTATCAAACTTCATTGGAATGTAATAATGGAAATACACATGTGAATGGATTAATTGCAAATGCCTTAGTATTATTGGATTAACACTTGCATGTGAAATCATCTAGGTATTTGTATTTGGTGTGGTAAACATTGTTAATTCATTTATGAAATTAAATGGAAGAAAATTATATGAGTTGATTTTAATAACACGCTTAACTTATGATGATAGATAAAACTCTAATTACTCGTATTACTACTATACTGCTTCTTGCATGTGAATGACTGGTGGAAATCTTAGAACTAGGAAATTGAGAAGGCTTCGATTTCCATCCACAATTGTGCGTAGGGTGATTGATAATGCCGGTTTAAAAAAAAATCCAGTGTTTTTTCCAATCACTTGCATAGGGGTCGCTACAAGAATTATGAGTCAAAGTTGGGATTCCATGTCAGGAAAAGAGATGCTTAAATACCATCAGCCAAGTATGACATGTCGCATGTTGAGTTTATTAAACACGGAGGGAAAAGTTCACATGGGGTAGATGCTTGTGAACTACAATGCTTTGTTGTTACAATATTGTGCCAAGGAAGTTCATTGGCATGTGAAATAAATTGGAGCTGCTTTGATCACATTCAATTTACGAAAAGGAACAAGTCGTTGTTTAGAAGGTTGGGAGATCTTGTTTACAATCGAAACAATTTGCAATTTTGTATGAACAAAGCGACAAAAGACTCATCTAACCCACTTCATCACAACCCACCCTTTCCAAAAGACATGGCAATACAGATGATCTTGATGTTTTTTTTTTTATGAATTCAATGGTGAATCTAGTGATGATGATATTGAATCAATTCAGCCAAGTGCCCTTGAGGATTTAGAACTTTTTTTATGTAACAAGTAAGGAGCACTCCATTGGAAGTTTGAGAACAGCCTTAAATGCTTTAGAGTCTAGACTATCACTTTTTGGAAAAAGAAACCAACCATCTCTAAAATTGTGATTCAATGTGTTTTTAATGTTCTAAATTTTATCAACTTCTCAATTTAGTTCAGATGTTTATATGTTTTGACATATTCTAATATAGTTTTCAAAGCTATTTGGTAATGCTTATATATTATAACATTCTTGTGCATTTTTCTCTTATTTAAAAAAATAATAAGATTAAATGTAGATTTACATTCTTTGAACTTGAATCACACTTCTCCCAATTTTCATCCCTTGACAAACTTGTTGCAAATTTTATCCTCGACGAACATGAACACGAATCTTGTGTTAGATATTAGATATGCATGTTTTCAATTTTTCATGGATGAGTCCGAAAAACATTTTGGCTATTTTTTCTTTTTCACTTTCATTTTTTTCCATACTAGAATCTTGTCCCTTTGTTGCTTGTTGTCACCATCCCAAAAACTATGTGGAACATAAATTTGATGGCATTGTCAATTGAGTATCATCAATCGATTCCATCACTTATTGTAATGGGGCTGACTAATGATTTTGTCCTTCATGCTTCTTTTCCTTTCATGTTGATACCATTTCCTTATATTTTATTGGCTTGTTCCTCTCCTTAGAATTTTTGCTTGGAGATCTATCCCATTTTGATCCATTTTCCTCTAAAGATGTTGGTGTTTTACTAACATAACCCGCCCTATGTCTCATATACTGCTTGTATCAAATCTTGAAATATTTTCTTTTATGCAAGCATACCCAATTCATTCTTCTTTTTGAAAGCCCTAGCAATTACAAAGAGTTCTTCATTGATATTTCAAACATACGGGCTACAAATAGTCCTCATTACAGTTTGGCAATATTCAGTCTTATCAGGGCTGTGGTTGAGGTGGCCTTATTTTTCTGAACATGCATGTGAAAACTCGCTCTTTCTTTTTATTATGCTTTTGGACATGTAAATTCTTGAGATTCGAAAAGTGGCGCAAGGAGCGGAGAGTGGAGTTAATGAGAGTGGAGCTAGCGCAAGTGGCACACGTGAACTTGATTTTGAGGAAAATCTAGATGATATATTCTAGATTTGTTTGTATTCCTATATCATATGTATGGCAGCCACATGAACAATGAAATCATAAATGTAAAATCTTAAGTATATTGTTTGTTTTGAAAATTTGAACATGGATCTAGTTACTAGTATATTTTTCAAATTTCAAGTTTTGTTCGTATTCATGTTAAGTTTTAACATGATATTCGTATATCATATGTATGGCAGCCACATGATCAATAAAAAATGCAAAGTCTTAAGTATATTGAATGTTTTGAACATTGATTCAAGTTTTGTATTACTATTTCAGTTTTTTTATGGACTTCTTTTTATATATATTTTTAATATATATGTACCCTAATAGGTGCCCCATATGGACTACTAGTACAGATATCTTAAATACATCTATCTGAAAAATGCCATATCAATCTCAAGGTTCTTTATCTTGGGTTTTTCGAATATCATATTGATTAACAACTCCATTACTTTCACCGAAAATTTCTTGTATGTTACTAAATGATGACAAATGGCATCAATCTAGCACCACCAGTGAGTTGGGCGCATAAAAAAGATTTCCAAGAAAAAAAATTGGCTCAAAACTCCACCAATATGGCCAAGATTTTACAATATTTTGATTGACTTCTCAAAGCAAAAAGGAAAAACTTCTAAGTGGCAGTTAAATGGATGTCAAATTTAAGGTCGGAATTGCCCTGTGACAGTCAAATAGTTGTCAAACTTAAAATTTTCAGTAATGGTGGACATTACAGCCCTCCACCACCAATCCCCTATTGCCATTATGAAAGATCCCAAACCCCTTTCGCCTGATTTTTTTTTTTTTATAGAATGCTCAGGCTTGGTACTGAACTAATAATATCAAGCAAAACCATGGAACAACACTCTCATACTGCATAAACAAATTATAGAATGCAAACCCTGCAAACCGAGTGAATATAGGAAAGGCGCCTAGGGTTTAAACAGGCAGATTTCTTCATAAATAATTCAGCAATGAATTTAATAATGATTTCTGTTAACAAATATCCACAACAAAACAATCATAAATCTGCGAAAGGATTGATAATAAAAGAATGTCCAAAACCCAATCATAAACGATTCAAACCAAATCGATTTGATATATAAATGATACTAGAAGCTACAATAATAATCTAGCATGAAGAATACCTCAAATACTGCATAAAACAACTATGGAATAAGTCGCCCCACTCTAGAAGATGATTGAATGCCCACTGTTGCAATTTTATTTCTCTTTCTGAACTGCTGAAATGATAAATAACCTATGAATACAATGAAGCTCCCTAAATAAGAACTCCTCTCACTGCTCCTGGGGTTTCTGTCCACAAGAGGAATAATCCAGAGGGTTTTTCGTCCTTGGATTTTGTCTACAAAGCTTCAAAGCTAACTGCCGGGAAGAAAAATAATAATAATCTGCATAGTGCCGGCACAAGTCGCACTTTTCCCTTATAGCCAAAAAACCCTTCCAAAATGCAAGTCGCACTTTTTCCAAAGGAGTATAATTTATTTTTAATTAATTTTCCCCATCTCCAAAGCAAGTCGCATTTTTTGGCTTATTTAATTACTTCCCAAAGTAAGTCGCAGTTTTTGCCTAGGAAAGCACATTAAATAATTTATTAATTAATTTCCATGTATTTTCCTAAGTTGAAGTCACTTATTAAGTCTATTAATTCATTATATGTGCTTTTAGTGATAATTTATTTTATTTTAAGCACGATATAATAAAACTAATAAACTGAAGTCACCCTTGAAACCACCCTTTGGCCATCGGGTAGACAAAAAGGGCCAAAGGTCTTCGATCAAACTATTCGAGAACGAGGGACATTACAGTCCTCCCTTCCCGAAATTGCTTGTCGCCAAGCAACTGCAAAGCTGGGTGCTGTAATATAGACTCACCCTCCCATGTAGCATCCTCTATTGGCAACTCTTTCCACCTCACCAGGAACTCCTGAATAACTCTATTCCTCAATCTCCTCTCTCGGCTATCCAAGATCTCCTCTGGCACTAGATCTAACGTCCCTTCCTCATCCAAAGGTGGTAACTCTGTAGAAGAAACAATGTGCTGCCCCAAAGCCTTTTTCAAGCAAGATACATGAAAGACATTGTGTATCTTACTCTCAGAAGGTAATTCCAGCTCATATGCCACTTCACCAACTCTCCTCAACACCATGTATGGTCCATAGAATCGAGGCTTGAGCTTTTCAGCTCCGCTCTTCTTGAGAGTACTTTGTTTGTAAGGTTGAAGACGTAGAAATACCATGTCTCCTACCTCAAATGTTCTCTCTACCCTGTGCCTATCTGCATACATCTTCTGCCGATTCTGGGTCCGCGGAATATTATCCTTAAGTACCTTAAGGATGTCCTAACTATCCTGTAAACTCTCCTGAGCCTTGGGAGCTCTACTGTCCCCAAACGCCAAATCAAGAAAAGATCTCGCATCATATCCATACAATGCTCGGAATGGAGTCATACCAATAGACATATGGTAAGTGGTGTTATAGCAATACTCACATAAATACAACAACTTTACCCATGCCTTCTGCTGTCTTGCAACATAGTTACGTAGATAACCCTCTATCCACTTGTTCACAATCTCTGTCTGCCCATCAGTCTGAGGGTGATAACTAGTGCTCGGAGTCAACTCAGTGTGAACCAAACGGAAAAGCTCCTGCTAAAATATGCTCAAAAAACTGCTATCCCGATCACTAACGATGTTCTTCGGAAGTCCATGCAACCTGAATACTTGACGGAAGAACAAATCAGCCACATGAGGTGCCTTAAAGCTGGTAGGGAGGGCAAAAAAGTGTGCATATTTTGTCAACCGATCAACTACCACATAAATGCGATCATTCCCTTGCACCACGGGAAGACCTGTAATGAAATCCATCGAAATACTCTCTCACTTCTGCTCTTGAATCGGCAATGGTTGTAACAAACTTGCTGGGAAAGTATGCTCTGACTTGTTCTGCTGACAAGTCATACACTCGTGGACATGGCGCAAGACATCATCCTTGAGACCCTTCCAAGAGAATCTCTCTCTAATTTGCCTGTATGTTTTAAAGTACCTTGGATGTCCTGCAAGTGGTGCATCATGGAAAGCGTGCATAATCTTCTCCTTAAGCTCAGATTCAGGAACTAGGTAAATTCTGCCCTTATATAAAATCAAATCAACTATTACCTTATATCGGTCATCCTGAATTTTTCCATCCATAATGTCACATGCCCAAGTATTTTTGGAATACTCAACTAACAGTTGAGATTTTTAATCTGCTGAAATCTCGCTCAAAGAACATAGGGCAGCGAGATGGGGCTTTCTGGAAAGTGCATCAGCCACTACATTCTTCGTCCCCTTGACATACTCAATGTCAAAATCATATGCTTGGATTCTACTAACCCATTTTTGTTGCCTCTCATTGAGCTCCTTCTGTTTCAGGAAATATTTCAAGTTGTTGTGGTCGGTTCTCACCACAAATTTCCCACCCACTAAATATTGTCTGAACTTTGCCAAAGCATGCATAATGGCAAGCATCTCCTTATCATAGGTGGAATACAATATCTCATTATCTCTCAACTTCCTACTCTCGTAGGCAATAGGATGGTGATCCTGCATAAGAACTGCACCAATCCCCAATCCCGAAGCATCACATTCCAAAATGAAGGGTCGTGAGAAATCTGTAAGAGCCAAAACTGGACAGGTGCTCATAGTTACCTTGAGCCTCTCAAATATTACCTGTGCCTCATCTATCCATTTGAATGCCCCCTTCCGTGTAAGATCTGTTAATGGAGCTACCTAGCTGAGAACAACCCTTCATGAATCTCTTGTAATAACCACATAACCCCAAGAATCCACGCAAATCAGAAATATTCCTGGGTGGTGGCCAATCCTGCATTGCCTGTATCTTCTCCTGATGAACCTTGACCCCATTGGCCCCAATGATGTGCCCAAGATACAATATCTTAGTAAGTCCAAATTCGCACTTGGACATCTTAGCAAATAAAGACTGAGTCTCCATTATGCTAAGTACCTCATCAAGATGCCTCAAATGCTCATCCCATGTCATGCTATATATCAAAATATCATCAAAGAAGACCAACACAAACTTCGTCAACTGGTTGTTGAAGAGATGGTTCATACATGACTGAAACGTAGCAAGTGCATTGGTGAGTCCAAATGGCATCACCAAGAACGCATAGTGCCCGTAGTGACACCTAAAGGCTGTCTTGTGAATGTCCTCATCCCGAATGCGAATCTAATGGTATCCTGATCGAAGATCAATCTTCGAAAAATAGATAGCTCCATGCAACTCATCTAAAAGCTCATCTATGCGAGGAATAGGATACATATTCTTTATGGTTTTCTTGTTTAGTGCACGGTAGTCAATGCACATCCTCATGGTCCCATCCTTCTTCTTCACCAAAACAACTAAAGAAGCAAAGGGACTAGAACTAGGACGGATGTGTCCCATCTCCAAGAGCTCTCTAATGGCCTTTTCTATCTCATCGTTATATGTCTTAGGATGGCGATAAGGCATAGTCATCACAGGTTTAACACCCTCCTCAAGCTCTATAATATGCTCAAACCCTCTATCTGGTGGTCTACCTGGAGGAATGTCACCAAACACTGGGCTGTGCTTATCCAGTGTGGACTGGATATCTATATGAAAGGGCTGCTCACTATTTGAAGAAGGTTTGGATGAAATGAAACATTGGGCTGCCCATGCAACCTCTCCATGCCTGACTATAGATTTCATCCTGCGTGCTGAAACAACTCTAGGCCCACCGTCAGAAAGAGCTCGAAGCACAATCTTCTTCCTATCCACCATGAACTCCAATTCTATCCTCCGGAAGTCTTGAACATATCTACCAAGGGACTGCAACCACTGAATACCCAATACTGTATGAATCTCACCAAGTCCAATAACATAGAAGTCATCGGTCAATGTGTAGTCCCCCATCTAAATACTAAGCCGCGGAATACTCTTAGTGCAACTAATAGCAAACCCATCTGCTCCTCGTACACTAAACCCCTCAAAATCCTCAACCTGTAATCCACGCTTCGCAGCCAACCCCTCATCAATGAAGTTGTGCGTAGCTCCACTATCAACCAAACAAACAATTCGCTGTCCCTTAAGCACTCCCTTCAGCCAAATGGGATGGTACCTATGAACTCTTGAGAGTGTAGCAATAGTGACATCAGATGAATCCAATGCCTCACTCTCGCCAAGCTCTACTTGGGGCTGCTCCCCCTATGCATCATGGTCGCCGTCCTCATCCTCTGCATCTATATCCGGCGAGTGGTCATTATCCTCATCTGAAATCACCTCAATGAGATGGACCTTGCCTTTACCAAGGCAACGATGTCCAAGCTCCCAATGATCTTTGCAATGAAAGCACAACTTCTTCCTCCTCAACTCATTACGCGATTCTTGATCCACCTTAGGAGGTGGTGCACTCTTTTGCTGAATGGTAGAGCGCTGAAATGACCCGGAGCTCGGGGAAACTTCTTATTGGGCTAATAAGAAGTGGGCTGGTAAGAAGTGGGGGATGTGTCCAAGTCCAATGCCGTCTGGATGGCATCATGCAATGTCCTAGGCTTAAGAGCCTTGACCAATCCTCTCATCCTGTCATGAAGGCCCTCTATGAATAGCATCACTACCCTCTTCTCAGGCATCTCTAGAACCATAACTGCTATACGATGAAATTCGTTGATGTAGGAATCAACGTGTCCACTCTGTCGGAGCTGTGCCAAGTCCCTGTAATATAGCTCCACATCCTTGCGATCAAATCTCGCAATCAACCTCTCGCTGAAGTCCCTGTATGATCGCTGAAGATCGTGACTCTGTGTAACTAACCCATGGTGCCACCAATCATAAGCCACCCCCTCAAGGTGCAAAGTAGCGAATTGTATAGCCTCTTGTTCCCTCATTGGTTTGAAGGTAAGATAGGTGTCGAGCTTGTGAATCCAAGCCCTGACACAGATCTTTCCGCTACCATCAAAAGTGGAGAGGGTTACCTTATTGGTAACCTGCTGCAATTCCCTATTCTGCTGCGCTCTAGGCCTCCTGTCTTGTCCATCCCTCATGCTATCTCTCCTTTGAGCACAATATTGTGGGAGGGAAAAGATGTCCCTCACATGCTGCGGCAAACTCCTCCATTCATCAATGACTGCCATAATAGTATCTAGAAAAGCTACTTCTTCCGGCCGCACCTCAATCTCTGGTGGATCATCTCTAGGCAGGAAGTTAGGCTGCATAGGCCTATCTGCTGAAGGTGATCTGCTGTGATCCCTATAACCACTGGCAACTAATACGGATCTATCCCTTTTGCCATGTCTGTCCCGCGGCCTATCCAATGCCAACTTGTCCAAGGTAGAGCCCATGCACTCCATAGTCTGTAACAACTGCCTTTGAGTGGCTATCATCCCTAATGAAGTCTCTATCTGGGTCTGCATGCTCATCCCGAGGGGGACTCTCCTGTCTATCACCCATAAAATCCATTATGTCACCTCCTACAATACCAACTTCGAGTCATGCCCACCTGCGGGTGTAGTATCTGTGTGAACCAACCTCTCTATGTTGCATTCAAAGCTGACTTTGTTTTACTCTCTGCTTCCTTCCCACACAAGCTGGGAGGATACACTGCTTTGATACCACTGAAAGATCCCAAACCCCTTTTGCCTGAATTTTTTTTTTATAGAATGCTCAGGCTTGGTACTGAACTGATAATATCAAGCGAAACCATGGAACAACACTCTCATACTGCATAAACAAATTAAAGAATGCAAACCCTGCAAACCAAGTGAATATAGGAAAGGCGCCTAGGGTTTAAACAGGCAGATTTCTTCATAAATAATTCAGCAGTGAATTTAATAATGATTTATGTTGACAAATATCCACAACAAAACAATCATAAATCTATGAAAGGATTGATAATAAAAGAATGTCCAAAACCCAGTCGTAAACGATTCAAACCAAATCGATTTGATATATAAATGATACCAATAATAATCTAGCATGAAGAATACCTCAGATACTGCATAAAACAACTGTGGAATAAGTTGCCCCACTCTAGAAGATGACTGAATGCCCACTGCTGCAATTTTATTTCTCTTTCTGAACTGCTGAAATGATAAATAACATATGCATACAATGAAGCTCCCTGAATAGGAACTCCTCTCACTGCTCCTGGGGTTTTTGTCCACAAGAGGAATAATCCAGAGGGTTTTTCGTCCTTGGATTTTGTCTGCAAAGCTTCAGAGCTAACTGCCGGGAAGAAAAATAATAATAATCTGCATAGTGCCGGCACAAGTTGCACTTTTCCCTTATAGCCAAAAAACCCTTCCAAAATGCAAGTCGCACTTTTTCCAGAGTATAATTTATTTTTAATTAATTTTCCCCATCTCCAAAACAAGTCGCATTTTTTAGCTTATTTAATTACTTCCCAAAGCAAGTCGCAATTTTTGCCTAGGAAAGCACATTAAATAATTTATTAATTAATTTCCATGTATTTTCCTAAGTTGAAGTCACTTATTAAGTCTATTAATTCATTACATGTGCTTTTAGTGATAATTTATTTTATTTTAAGCACGATATAATAAAACTAATAAACCGAAGTCACCCTTGAAATCACCCTTTGGCCGTCGGGTAGACAAAAAGGGTCAAAGGTCTTCGATCAAACTATTCGAAAACGAGGGACATTACACATTATAGGATGCCTATAAGCATAATTACTCTGTATGAGCTCTAGCTGAACTCTCACCTACAATATCAAGGCTGAAATGAAACTTTCATGCACCGTGTATAAAATCAAGGCTCAACATAATTTCTTCATAATATTTAAGGGTGTAACACATTCTCTTCTTTTTGCAAACGAGAGGCATCAGAGGACATGAGAAAAACTGTATTTGAGGTAAGTGTCTTAACAGTTCGATTTAAATCACTGTAAAACTGCCTAATTTCAGGAAAACCATGGCTCCATACAGTGATATGCCACATGCTTGGCTAAAAAAAGTTTTGAAGTGTTTTTTCAGAAAATGTTAGTTTACTTTTGACCACTACTGTGCCTGACGAAAAGTTTAGTGTATTTTCCAAAAAATGTTGCCCCAAAATGGTATTTGTAGTTCTTATGTTAAAATCGTAGTAGCTACAACAGAGACAGGAAACAAGACAAGTAATCAAGTGCTCAAATGTTATTGCTCATTAACATAAATAATTATAAATTAACTTTGATGTGTATAGTTAGATAAGTTCAATCAAGCTGGATTCAGGTTAGGCCTGAAGACTAATATATATATAGAAATAAAACATAACCTAAAGAAAACAAGATCACTTCACCTGATTCCATAATTAGAAATATTAGCAATCCTAGAGCATATCCTTACAATACAAATAAATAGCTTACCGTGAAATATGCAGGAATTTTCGGCATTGCAATCTTGAACTGTTCAGCTGGATGCCCCTGCAATTATCAGAAGTTCACAACATCAATGACAGAGAAAACATAGCAATGACTACCATTCTCAATATGAGTTCTTAAATCAAGTGAATATCGAAATTGAAACAAAATTTTCCACAAAAGTAAAAGCATGCAAACATCACTTTGACCATAAAAAATGCACATAGGCAGCAAGAAAGTAAAATTAAGAAGTGGAACAATGATATATAATTGGAAATCATACATGAATCAATCAGCTCAAAATCAAGCAAATTAATCGGGTCAAATACAAATGAATGTTTTCCCGAGAGAAATGGACTCTTGAAGATATTTGCATGGTTTGTATTTATCTTTGGCCTGTGTTCAAATGGGATCGATCTCAAACACATTGCTTGAAAATCTAAAATGATCCCAAATTTACTTCACTTGGGAAGAGGCATGATTTTTGCATATGTTATAAAACCTTGAAGTGCCATGTTTCCATTGTGAAACTGGTTTTCAGCCAAAAAAAGATAATGAATACATAGCAATATGCCTCTACACGAACACATGAAACCGAACAAAGCCATATATCTGGAAAGTGTCTTGAAACTGAAAATCTCCGAATGGAATTTAACCAGTGCTGAAATCAGAACAAAAAGTAGATAATAGAATGCCCTCAGTTCCAACAATTATCCGTTGAACTGTTTAGCTGGATGCCCTTGCAGTTATCAGAAGTTCACAACACCAATGACGGAGAGAACTTTGTAATAACTCTACCATTCTCAGTATGAGTGCTTATATCATGTGAATATCGAAATTGGAACAAAAACTTACACAGAAATAATAGTATGCAAACATCACTTTGGCCACAAAAATGCATATAGGAAGTCTTTGATTCTAGAGTCTTTTACCCTAGCTCTTTCTATTGTAATTGGATATATTTTCAAGTCCCATTGCAAATTTCGGTCAATCATGGACATTAATGTAAAAGAATGGTCAATTAGTTTGTGAGGGTCTTGTATCTAAGGCATAGGCAATGCCCTATTGAGAAAGTATAAGCTCTAGGAAAACATCACATAATATCCAAACCTTGGGACCACCGAAATGATTATCAAAATGCCCTATTCCACAGGGGAACCCTCCACCTACAAAAATAATCTAGCCTGTTCGACTTATCTAAGACATGGACATATCTCAAGTCACACCTCTCAAACAGGGACTCCCCGCAGCTACATTGTTAAAGCAGAAAAATGATTTGCATTTCCCATTATTTTGTCAAATTTGGTGTTTGCCATCTTTTCTCTTGCATGATATTGTCACCATGTTACACAATATCCAATGCATATCTAACTCTACAACCTTTGATACAGCTAGATAGGCAAGGATTTGGGTTTTGTAGGTTAGCCAAGGTGACTCTCTTTTCCAGCAACTAAATTTTGATATAGAGCAGCTCCTTCTAGAATTTGTAATAATCCTCCTTGATTTTTCCAAACGGACATTAATAGAGGTATTTGTAAGTTGATATATAATGCTTCTTCGCTCTTCATAGAGGTAAATCTTATTCTTGTTAACAAAGTGGGAGAGGTATATGTCAACCAATCCATCTCAGTTGTGGAGGAAGTAACAATCTAGGGCAATCTACAACACTATGGAGCTTTAACCCCCATGCATCATCCACCACCCTAGTGCTTTATCCATGTGCATCATCTACCACCCAACCAAGTTCTACGACTTGTTCTTCATTGCTTTCAATATTTCTTTCTCTCTTCCACATAGCACAACTTTCTAATAAGTATAAACCCTAGGACTGACCATTTCCACAAATCACTTTAGAGTAAGTGAATAGTGGTGTACTCAAACAGACCCATCTAAATTGAATAATGTATTGCATCTTGCGTGTTTAAATCTCTAAGTGAAGCTCGCTCTCACATGGCCAATCATGATGGTAAAATATTCATTATCCATGTGTATCTAATACCTCAACTATATGGGTCAAAATGAGACCGAGTACGAAAAGTCTGGCTCATCAATCATTATTTAACCCTTTGTGAATCAGATTCTCTCCCTTGCGTCTTGGACTCCGCCCACCTAAATCATTCACTACTATAAGCCATGGTCTGCAATAGCTATTGCACTTGAACCATCCTATCTAAAAAATTGTACAAACGAACATATTAGGTTTCCATGAACTTGAAAATTTCCTTCCTTGTACAGGACCTAAACGGCTGAGGCATGGTGGTTGCAGATAAACTTTCTACAAATGTCTATCAATATTTACTAATTTGACATCCAACCAAACCTCAAAAATGTCCTACAACACACTGTTTAAAGACTATGCCACATGGAGTCCAAATAATACCATCATCGATGCTTTGAACAAGTAACCCTCCTGATTTACAAACCTGTTGAAGGTTAAATTTATGCTACAAAGTGTCCCCGCCTGATCAGAGCATCTCCAACACTCCAGAATCAGATTCTCACCTTCTCAAGGCTTTTGCACTCCTTTCTCAAGTTTTTTGCGAAGGCATTATTAAATTGTTCATTGAAAAGAGATACCTTTGTTGTGAAGCATCTCCTCCTCTATGAAACTCCTTTTCGTTGCCAAGCTTCCCCTCTTTGCAAGGCAACCTCTCTCTTCTTTTTGAATCTTCCCTTCTTTGTGAAGCTCGTTTTCTTGTTAAGTTGTCCTTTGCAAAGCTCATTTTCTTGTGAATTTTTTCTTCTTTGCAAAGCTCACCTTCTTATTGAAGTTCTCTTTTCTGGGAAATAAATCAAAAAAACAAACCACCATATTCTTGAGTTCCATGTACGCAACACAAACAGATATTGCTACAACAAAACCCGTGTCAGATAACAAATCAACACTTCATCTTCCAAGACCAATGACAGTGAATGGTTTTTGCTATCATCTGCGTTTTATATATATATATTGTAATATATCCCAACCGTAAGATTTCAGTATATCCCAACAATCGACAACATAAATCCAAGATTGTTGATGAAACAAAGAAGTCTTTTGTGGCAAACATCCAAAACCTTGTTTGGATTGTGAAATATCCCTTGTAGGATATTACTTGAAATTCACAAAATATATATAAAATAACAGCGAACTGAATTCTGATTTTTATGACAGCAATATGCAAAAATAAAAGAATTTTTGTATTTTGCAAATTAATCACGTCCAGCACCACCTAGAAGTTTCAAACAACTCAAAAAAATATATAGAACAATAAACAAAAAAAAGAAATAACTTTTATCTCTCAAATTTGATTTTATTTATTTATTTTATGGCAAAAAATGAGAGAAAAATACAGCGGACCGTAATTTCCAAAATTAAAATGGAAAAATGATGGAAATGAATTCTAGGGCATCTTCATGACAATAACAATCTCCAGCTTCGAAATCTCTGGAATTGGACCACAGAAACCCCTCCAAAGTTGCTCCTCAAATTTGGAACTGAGTAGATAAAACCCTAGAAATTAACTGTTCCAAATCTGAACTAAAACCCTTGATGAAGAAGGGTTGTTCTTTTACTATGAAACTAAATTTCTCATTACTCTCCACATCTGATCCAAAAATCTGAATAAAACTCCAAAATAGCAAACTAGAGAGGATCTTTCACTACCGAAGAGTGCTTTGCTAGCTAGGTGTGGATCTTTCACCACCGAAGCTAGGATTTCTGTGAGATCTTACTCCACAAGCAAAGAAAGTGCAAACAACAGTTGCTCCAATATCAAAATAGGTGGGTGTATGAATGAATGTCTATTCTCCCCCAAGCACTTCCTTTTATAACTTCTCATTACAACAAAAGGCCTAAAAGAACCTTAATCACCCCTTGGGTCTTTTTTTTAATTAATTAAAATAACTTAAGTTGCATTATTCCCCACATGCCAAAAGTCCCCTTAAGTGACCCCAACGAAGAATTAGAACATAAAGTACCATATATTCACCCATCACTTAAGTCATCGACTAAATATAACATAAAGTACCTTCGGGGAGCATCTAACAACCTTATTTCACTTAAGTCACCTCAAAGTACATGTCCAACTCCAAAACATAACATATAAGTGAAATGAAGGTCCAAACCACACCCAATAACCATCAACGTCACTAGCCCCTTGGGCATAACCAAGGTTAAGACGGATGAAAAGCCTCCTAGGCCATTTGCTCGGAAATGGGGACATTACAGTCCTCCCTTCCTGAAAAATGCTTGAACCCAAGCATTATCCTGTCATGTTGCAGAAGATGAATCCCACAAAGCAAGTTTTGTCCAGCTCACTCCTATAGTCAATCAAAATTATTGCTGCAAACTGAATACCACAAGGCAAGTCTCATCCACCTCACCCTGCAGTCACTCAATGATCGGTGGGGTCTTGATTAACTAAAATATGTTTATTCTGAAGTAGTAATCTAATGCTCTAGGAGCAGTAAAATAACAGAATAAATGAAGTAATAAATACTAAAATACACCCAAGCAAGCTAAACAATAAAATGTAAAACCCTAATGTGTAAAGAGGGTTTAGAAGGGCTTAGCTGATTCATAGATGTCGTGGGGTTGCGTCGCAGTGGAGACAGGATGAACAGGAGGAAAAAACCTTTGCACAAAAGCCTAGAAAAGTGCAGATTTGGATTGTCTGGCTAGACTGAGGCGCCTGGAGTGAGATAGGGGCGCCTGTGGGCGCCCTGGTTTGAGATTTGGGCACCTTGGTCTGTGGAAATGGCCAGGAAACCTCCTTTGGGGTGTCGTTGGATGTTCGCCTATGTTCACTTCCTGTCGAGTGAATGTTGATATGTGATCCCCGAAGCACAGGTAAATCTGCAATGGAAGAATCACCTGCAAAACCCCAAACAAAGCATCAAATCGCTAAAAAAGAAAGATGCATATGAAGGGGTCAAACTATCTTTAGCTGCCAAATTAATGGACTTATCACTGAGTGTTGCACTACATCTCAGACCCAATGTAAGTTCTAGGTGTGTGTGTAATTGAAGCCCTAGGTACTTTTGTGTCAGTCGCACTTTGTGAAGTAGCGAGCAAATAACTAGATGTAGAATGTAGTAGATGTGTGCATGGAAGACAATAAACTCCCCTCCTTTGAAGTGTGATGCAGATATCCTCTCTCAACCCTTGTGATGGAGCTAGATGGATGCAAATGTAGCATATAAATGCCTTTGATGGATGCAACCTTAGGTGGAGATAGCAAGTGCTTAGTGCTTGGTCCTTGGTCCCTCATTATGGTCACATAACTTTATATTTATATGGTTCACTTGCTTTAATTTCGTAATTAACCCCGAAAAGCCGACCACCAAAAATATAACACAAGATACAATCTGGCTAGATAAGTGCCCAATCTAGTGAGAGGAAATTATAAAGTATGTGATCAGGACACCCAGAGGAGAACTCAGGGCGCCCCAGTCCTGGATGGACACCCCAGTAATAAATAGGGAAAACATAGTATGACAAGTACAAACTGGGCGAGTACGGGTGTAAGATCAAAAATAACAACAAAAAGCAATGCAAAATGGCCAAAGACATAGATTAGTTATTACTCTTTTCACTTAAGAACCATATGAATAGTAGTATGATACTAGGACTAAATAACTGACTCAAAGTGCGTGACACTTTGTGTCTACAGATCCGAAGTAACCAAGACACCCTATTTAATCATCATGCTCATCCATGCCGAGTAAAGAACAATGCTGCCCTTGAAGTAGTATGATACCCACACCAACTCTCCACTGGTACCCAACATTGAAACTGCCAATCTGTCCAATCCCTGCCAATGTGAAGCCGCCATCATGTGATCTCTCACAATCACTACCTCTTTAGTCAAACCATGGGTATGAAAATCCACTCTGAAAGCTATAGCATCCCCTGGATCAACCTCTGAAACAACCCGTATAAGCACTAAGCTTGCCAACTCTCCCACATGACCCACACTCTGTGAGAGCAAAGTTCCTCATAATGTGTCTCAATGTGTCCCGTGGGGGAAACATCCCAAGTCTCCTGCAAATGATCAACCGACAATATCAACTATATGGGCTGAATATCTTTATCATAACACTGCTGCAATAAAAAAGATGTACCTCTTATCACATAATCCATATCATGTGCAAGATGTATCTCTACTCCCAAGATGACTAGTGACTATTTTCCTTGCATGTGCAACCCAATTCAATCCTTTCACATCATAATTAACAAATTGATTTTTGATATCTACAACTGTAATAACTTTTTTCCAATCAGCTATTATGTAAAAGGGCATCCCACAATGTGGTATCTCAAAGTCCGCTTCAGATTTCACCCATTCCCTCTTGCCTTGAATTTTGATTTTTTTATTTTTACCACTGAATTTCAGTTTGTCAACATGGTGAATGAAAACAATTTTCCCAAAATATGGCAGCCAATATATCCAATGAATGGTCCCCACTTCAAGTAACCCAATTGTAGAAAAACATTCAAGTACCTCAAACCTCTTAAAGAAAATAAAGAAATAAGTTAACTTCATTGTGCAAGGCATGTCATTCCATGGACATTGGTCACCAATTTCTTCTATGTTGGAAATATATATGGCTGCCCCCTTATCACACTTTATTCTCTCTCCCCATATTTTCATTTCATAGTAAATGCAAGAGAAAGGGAAATTAACATTAGAACTCGTACATCCATAAACTTTATCATAAGGAACTTCATACCTATTGTTGTACCCATTGATTCCCGTCATGAGAGAAGACGACACATTTGAAATAACATAATTGGGGCTGTTCATCATACCTTTGCAACTCAAAATTTCTGATATAGGATCAACATCTTCGTTCTCCTTCGATTTTTCAACCCATGCATCATCTTCTTCTTTAACATCATGCAACCGTTGCATCCTAAAAACAATCTTACCTCTAACAAACTCAACCACAATAAATATACCCCATACCTCATGTCCTTTCAATATCATGGGTTGTTGCATTATTTTATTTGCCAACATATGCTCATTAGTTGAATCAAGAGCAATGTGAAAGGAGGATGTGTTTATCCCATCTAGCATACCTTGAGACTTGATTATGAAATAGTCTTCCTCAATCATCCAAGCATGTACACATTGTTCCAAATGATAGAAACATGGCAACAACATAGGAGAACTCAACAAACAAGGAAAATGATAATCATTCTCATACCTTAGGATGCTAAAGTCATGAATGCCCCTTGAATTTAACTCCTCTTTTTTAACAACAGATTGCACCTTGATTATTTGAGCACTTTGAGGACCAAATGCCTCCACTAACCCTTCCAAAGGTTCCGCCATGTAGCAGGTATAAAAATCAGTCATGGGCTCTATTAATAAAGTCTTTTATCCTCTCTTTATGACTGTTGTTATACACAGTCCAGCAAGTTGAAGATGATTAAAAAATATTCTCTTATCTTTTTCAGCAATCAGAAAATTGAGAGATACGCTAGTACCTTGAGACGTACTTGCCAACACTTGTAATCCCAAAAGACACATTTGAATTCCTTCTTTTCCTTATGAAATCAGTCACAAAGTTTTCAAAATCAGAATTGATAGTTTTGGACAATTGCAACATATTATCAGGATCCCATACCTTATAATGCCCATGAACCCTTGTATCATGCAAGATCTTCCATCTTTGCTTCTCTTGTATCTCCCCATAAAGAAGATCATCACTCTGTCTTCATGATGACTTGACTTTCATGTACCGAATCCTTAGCCTTCTTATCCACAATAAGTTGAATACCATCATGATAAAACTGCTGCAATGATATAGGATGAAGATGATGACATAAATCCATGCTACTACTAACCTCCTAATAAAGAATATCATCAAAAGGTTCACCTTCTATTGTTGATTTAGAAAACTCCAAAATAGCACCATCCCTATTGCGATTCATGATTTTAGATAGAGAACAAGTGGAACAAGAATGAACACCTTTCCACAAATTTATGCTCATTACCATGCTTGGTAAATCCATCCCATATGATAATGACTTATTCTTTGGAGAATTGATAGGCACCTTTTGGATTGAAATATCTTTTTCCAATTTTGCAACCAACCAACCATGTTTGTTCCTCTTTGCCACAAATAGTTTGTTCATCAGAAGTCATACCTTTTTCTCTAGAAGCTTCTTCTTCTCATTTGGTTGTAGATCTGATTTGTCCTCCTTTGTGGGTGTAGACTCCATGGCTTCATTTCCTTGCTTACCTTTGCTATCTTGCATATCAAATCTTTCTAGAAACTGTGTGAAATCTTCAATGGATTCAACCCCTTGAGTCTTCAACAATTGATGCCACCGCTTGTGGGCTGCTCCATCCATGTATCTAGGGATGAGCCTGAGGGTATCATCTTGACACATAGGCTTCCATAGCAAATATCTCTGAAACTCTTTCAACCGAGACCTAGCGGAAATTTCACTAGTACCATCAAAAAACGAAACTTGTGTCCACTTCAAGTTTTTTCCCTGGTTGCATTCAGATATCATTTTCCTTTTTTCCTTCACAAACTGGGAGGATACACTGATCTGATACCACTGAAATATCCCTTGCAGCGATCTTACTGAAATTCTGTTTTTTGTGTGCATTTTTAGGACAGCATAGTATGTAGAATTTTTTTTTGTAATTTGCAAACTAATCACTTCCATCACTACTTAGAAGCTTCAAACAACTCAGAAAAATATATAGAACAATAAACAAAAGAGATAATTTTTATCTCTTCAGATCTGATTTTATTTATTTATTTTAGGACAGAAAATGAGAGAAAAATACAGCTGAACCGTAATTTCCAAAATGACAATGGAAAAATGATGGAAACGAATTCTAGGGCATCTTCATGACGATAAAAATCTCAAACTCCGAAATCTCCGGAATCAGACCACAGAAACCCCTCCAAAACTGCTCCTCAAATCTGGAACTACCAGTAGATAAAACCTTAGAAAATAATTGTTCCAAATCTGAACTGAAACCCTTGATGAAGAAGGGTTGTCCTCTTACTCTGAAACTGAATTTTTGATTACTCTCCAAATCTGATCAAAAAATATGAATAAAGCTCCAAAATAACAAACTAGGGAGGATCTTTCACCATCGAAGAGTGCTTTGCTAGCTAGGTGTGTATCTTTCACCACCAAAGCTACGGTTCTTGTGGGATCTTCCTCCACAAGCAAAGAAAGTGCAAACAACAGTTGCTCCAATATCAAAATAGGTGAGTGTATCAATGAATGCCTATTCTCCCCCAAGCGCTTCCTTTTATAACTTCTCATTGTAACAGAAGGCCCAAAAGAACCCTAATCACCCCCTTGAGTCTTTTCTTTAATTAATTAAAATAACTTAAGTCGCAATATTCCCCACATGCCAAAAAGTCCCCTTAAGTTGGCATCCCCAATGACGAATTAGAACATAAAGTACCATATATTCACCCATCACTTAAGTCATCGACTAAATATAACATAAAGTACCTTAGGGGAGCATCTCACAACCTTATCTTCACTTAAGTCACCTCAAAGTACGTGTCCAACTCCAAAACATAACATATAAGAGAAATGAAGGTACAAACCACACCCAATAACCATCAACGTCACTAGCCCCTTGGGCATGACCAAGGCTAAGATGGATGAAAGGCCTCCTAGGCCACCTGCTCGGAAATGTGACATTACAAAGCTCACCTTCTTTGTGAAGTTCTCTTTTCTCGCAAATAAATCAGCAAAACAAACCACCAAATTCTTGAGTTCCACGCTACACAACACAACATATATTGTCTAGCACAAAACCCGTGTCAGATGGCAAATCAACACTTCATCTTCCAAGACCAATGACAGTGAATGGTTTTTGCTACCATCTGCGTTTTATATAGATATTGTAATATATCCCAACCGTAAGATTTCAGTATATCCCAACAATCGACGATATAAATCCAAGATTGTTGATGAAACAAAGAAGTCTTTTGTGGCAAACATCCAAAACCTTGTTTAGCTAGCTTTGGAAGAACACGGGAAGAAATTTTTCTCTACGTTATGTGATCTAATTTTGCAATTTGGTCCAACCACATATGAAGCTACTGCTATTTCTTTTCAGCACCATAATGTGTTCAAGGTGCAAGTCAGCTTGGATATCCCAGCATTTCAAGCCAAACTGGTGCTAAAGCATTGGATGAATGGCTACACCAGCTGGAAGCATGCTACACTGTTAACGGATTCTTAGATGATGAAAAGATCACCTTTGAAACTTTGTAGATGTCCAACTCAATGCTCAACCAGTGGTGATCTCGTAGTTTGAAGGAGAGTGAATATAAACCATTAGATATGTGGTCAAAATTTGTTGATACGATATGTTCGCAATACTATCCACATAAACACTATCATGATATTTATAACAGATTAGTGGAAGAAGGATCAGTCTGTGATTGATTAGTCATATTTTCATGAAATCTATGTGTGTCTGAATCTCTCTAAAACATATTGCATCAAGTCCTGAAATACACTAGCAGGCTCCACTCCTACATAAGACTGCAATGGAGTTCCTATCATGTTTGAACTTGGGGAATCATGTAGTACAAACCATCAAGATTGGGGAGCAAGCTAAGAAGAAGATGAGAGGTTTGGTTTCTTCTTAATCTCTGCCCAAGAACAAGTCTTCAAGGCAACAAAACAAGTCTGACACTGCATAGCAACAACCACATAGTGGACAACCTTTGCAAAAGCAATGGACTACTCAACTATGAGATCCTTCCCAAAAGAAAGACAAAGGGAAAGGTACACAATGGTGATCATCACAAGGTTAACACCAAGAATGTCGTGCACAACAGACCATGCTTGTTCAAACTTCATAGAAATTCACAATTGAAGAAGAAAAAGAGACAAATCTTGATGTTCAAACATGTTTGAGCATCAATGCTCAAGCCAACACCCATTGATGCCAAAGAAAGAAAGCAGCTTTTTCACACCAAGTGTTGGTTAAAAGATTGATCAGCCCTTAGAATTCCAGACTGATGCATCTGATATCACTATAAGCATTGTGATCACTTAACATGGACACATTGTTACATATCATTATGAAAGACTCGGTGACAATATTTGGAGATACTCTACTTATGAGAAGGAGCTCTATGCAACGTTTAAGATATAAAACACTGGTAATCGGCGTAATGCTATCACCTAGGTACAGAAACCATCATTCATTCAGATCATAAGCCTCTTCAATTTTTGCACACTCAAAGCAAGTTGGAGAATGCTAAATACATGAAGTGGATGACCTCCCCACACGAATTCCATTTGGCAATCAAACACAAGAAATAAAATGACAACAAAGCAGCTAACTGCTTGCTTGATCAAACCTCGTGTTACTTCAGTTCTCACAGTGTTCCACACTCAAGGCCACAACAATATGGATTGGGGTATCTCACTACACTGCAGATTCATACTTTGCACACACCTTCAGCACTCTTTCTCAAGGACAACAGGTTGGTGAACTCTATCTGCAGACCAATTTCTCTACAAGCTTTTCGTAATGTGTGCTTTCCTTCAGGTACACCTTACACAAGGCTCATTTGCAAAGCATACTATTCCAAATCATTTAGACATTTTGAGTCACAAAGACATTGGCAGCAGCAATTCTATCAGCCAAAAATGCACAAAGACATTGAGGCTAATATCAAGTCTTGTATGTTCTTTGTAGGATAGCCAAGCCTGCCAACTGCAAATTGGTACGTACAAACCTCTTCCAATTCCATCCAGCCCATGGGAATCAATCAGCATGGATTTTCTATCTATTCATTTGACAACCAAGTATCAACATGACTGCATTTTCATGGTTGTGGATTGTTTCTCAAATATGGAAATCGCAGTAGCATGCAAGAAGACAACTAGTGCACCCGCCACAGCCAAATTCTTCATTCAGCACATTTGGATGTACCTTAGGGTACATATCTCCATTGTATCTGATTGGGATCTTCAATTTGATAGTCATTTCTCGCAATATTTATGGGATATAGAATTGTTCTAGACACAGTTGAATAGATCTGCAGTTTTTCATCCTCAGACTAATGGCTAAAGCCTAGAATAAAGTGGTAAGCCACACTATCGTCTAATTGCTTGGTATGTATAATAATATTCATCCCTGCACTTGGGATGACGATTTGGCATGCATTCAAGATGCCTAAAACAGGTGCTATTCACAATTCTATGAGAAAGTACATTTTAAACATTCTAGGGGTTTCCACCTTCAATACCCTAGGACAACACCTTTTGCACCCCTATAGTCCCTAAGACTAGTACAGAGAAATTATTTCAACATATTCAATGAGCACACCAATAAGTTAAGCAGATTTTGGCTCGCCAATAACAAGAATACAAGAAACAACATGATGCACACCACACTACACACAACTCCAATGTAGATGTCGATCTCACACGACTCCAAGTGGAAGAGCTTTGAAAATCTCGTATTCAAGTCGTAGCTGCAAAGAAGGAGAACAAGTGGGCTGATATCAGAGACTGCAGGGCTGTCATTTGTGACTTTCCCCCACATGTGTGGTCGCGCTCTTGACCATTAGCATGACAACGATCTTGGGCCTCGGCAGATGGAGATGACATCTTCATTGCTTCTTGGAATTGCAACGGTGCTTTATGGTCTTCTCCAAGTACCTTCCAAGATGTTTTTCCTTCACGAGATCTCATCTTTTTCACTGAGACCCATGAGAGCCCCAAGTGCCCCCCCCCACCTCCAATCACAGTGTACTTGTGAGTTTCATCATTTCATCGCAAGACACAAATTCGGTGGTGTTTGTGGTTCAGGTGGTGTGGCCTGCCTCATTCAAGATAGCGTCAGGTCTAGAGTTTCACTTGTGGCTTCTGATGTCCACTCCAAATACATATGGCTTTAGATTCAAATAAATCCACCTTCTTTTTGGGATATCTTTTGATCTGTAAACTCTTCAACTTTGAAATTATCCACAGAATCACAATATAAACGTTGTTGTTCTACTTTCTATTAGAAAATGATAGAGATAGCTAGTGAATGAATTATGCTTATGCTTAGAATCCACAATTGCAGGAAAAGAAAGAATTTAAGCTCATAAACACCAACAAATTTTATCTTAGAAACCTCCAGGGGAGGAAAAAACCAGTCGGGAAGGGCAATTGCTCTTTCTTCCCATTTCTTATTGGCCAATTCAAAATAACAAGTACAAAATTTACAATAAGTATGAAAGAGAAGTAGATAATATCTCACACTTCCTCCCAAATACTTGTTTGTTCTATCTCAACACTCCTTTCTTCTACAAAACACAATTCCAACACTAAGAACTTCTTGCTCACTTGCTTTCATGCTTCGATGATCTTGTTCTCTTCTACAAACATGTATTTATAGCCTTTCTCATGTCCTCCGTGCACTGGAGAATGAGAAAGGTCGTGGAGGAGAAGAGACACGAACAACCTTTCAAATTCTGAGGTTGTTTGTTTCATATTTTATTTTCTGTCCGAAAGAGCCAGGGCCGCCGCCCAATGCAGACCAGTGGTTCCAGGACTGCCGCCTTGGTTGGGCGGCAGTTCTGTAACCGCCGCTCTACATAGAGAGGCGGTCTTGTTACTAAAAAGACAGAACCTCCGTATATTTGTTTTCCTTCTTCGTGCTGACTGATCTGATGAAGTAGAGTCATTTTAGATCCCTATGGATCACACCTCCCCTGCTTAGGAGGCTTTTGGTCCCAAAAAGCGTTAGTGGGGGAGTAGATGAGGAAATAATTCCCTCACTTGCTCCTTCGAGTACCACCGGGCCTGCCTTGGTGTCTTTCCTTTCAGTCCGATCTGCCAAGACTCCTGCAGATCTCTCCTAGTCTCTCTAACCTTCTGCTGCAGCACTACATCCTCCAATTCGCCTCGTGAGTCCAAGACACAATCCTCAATGGAAGGTAGCAACTGTAGTCCATCTTCATCTAGCATGGATGGCTCATATGGGTGCAAGTTCTCACAGTTTACTACAGAGTACATCCTCATGAATGATGGCAAATCAAGTTGAAAAACATTTTCTCCAACCTGCTCCAATATGGTGAAGGGCCCATATCGTAGTGGCTTGAGCTTTTGTGCTTGACCTTGTAATCTCTCCTTGCTCAAGTAAAGCCAAACTCTATCTCCAACATGAAGTTTATGTTCCCTCCTATGCTGATCGTGCCTAGCTTTGTACTTGGCTTGAGATTTCTCTAGTTGTTCTTTGACTTTGAGATAGATTTTCCGGATCCTCTCAATAAATTTGTTTTCTCTAGTCACCTTTGTGTCTTGTGTCTCCTCTTCATCCTGCTGCCTAACTGTTATGTCCAGCGGATTTGTAGGTAGATATCCCAAGCATGCTTCAAACGGTGACTTCATAGTGGATGTGTGTACTGCCCGGCTATAGGAATGTTGAATGTAGGCTAAGGACTCATCCCAAGTCCTTGGATATTTGTTGTTATACCCTCTGATCAACTGTACCAAAGTCTTGTTTACCACCTCTATCTATCCATCTGTCTGTGGATGGAAAGTTGTGCTCCTCTATAACCTAGTATCCATCTTGTCCCACAAAGTAGTCCAAAACTTCCCCAAGAACCTGGAATCCCTGTCAGAAACAATAGACTTTGGCAAACCAAAATGCACCCATACATTAGCAAAGAAAAGATTTGCTGCCTCATGTGCTTTTACTGTCTTTTTACATGCCATAAGAATACACATCTTACTGAATCTATCAACAACAACATATAGATAGTCATGACCATGTTTAGACATAGGTAATCCTCCTACAAAATCCATAGAAATGTCCTCCCACCAACGAGTAGGTACTGGAAAAGGCATATACAAACCTTCCTAGTCTTAGGCTTGCTGGTACAACAAAGTTTACATCCACGTATAAATTTGTATACTTCTTGCATATTGGGCCAATACACGTACCTTTGCAAGTGGGCTAGGGTCTTACCAACACTGAAATGTCCCGCTACTTTCGAGGTATGCGCTTCCCTCATCAATAGAAGTCTTTCTTCTTTAGGCACGCAAAGCTTCCCCCATCGGTAGAGCAGCCCGTCCTTGAGATAACAATCTTCAATCCATGTCCTTTCAGTCTCTTGGGACTGCAACTGCTGAAATGTCACCCCAAAGTCTCTGTCTTGGGCATATGCCTCTCCGTAAGCTTCCTTCGTGAAGGGCTCGATCTGAGAGATAGTGGCCAAACAGGAAAACTTCTCCTATGTGGGTGGCCTAGACAACATGTTTGCCACCAAGTTTGTACTACCCTTCTTGTATTTGATCACCAATGGAACTGCTGAAGGAATCCCATCCATTTGTAGTGCCTTGTTTGCTGCAATTTAGACTGTGCTTGCAAATACTGGAGAGGTTTGTGGTTAGTGTGCACAATAGTTTCTTTACCCAACAAATAATGCTTCCATTTTTTCATTGCCTAAACTAGTGCACTGTTATATTTCTCTTTTGCATTGCAAGCGTTGACATGTGATTTTCTTGATGAGGTGTGTTCCTTTGATTGTTGAAGATCATGCTTGCCATGGATAAATCATTCTTGCTCTTGGATTCATTAGACTGAAATGATATTGTTGCAAAAAAAATCCATTTTCACATATGGTAATGATGGTTGCAAACTTATCTCTATTAATTGACTCATCCTTGGATCAATTCCATTGATCCAAGGTATGTTTTAAATCTCCTTACCTGGTCTGAATGGTAAACTGACATTCAGAGGTTGAGAGATTTAATGGACTGAACTTTTGTATGTTTAAAAATTCTTTATTGTCTTGTAAGATCATGCTACATTCTGTTGTAGGTTATGAACTCAGATCTTTTTGTATGATCTCTTTAGGATGCTTAATAGTGTTAAGTGAAATGAGGCCTGCTTCAGACTATTGAGGAATAATCTAAGTCCTAGACCTAAGAGATCTATCCTAACGGGATTTTAAACAAAGGTAGATGTACCTATTTTTCTAGCTATGTCTACTGTAATCGAGACAACATCCTAACCAATGTTGCATGTTCTAGATTGAGGGAACCACCTATGGTGATGTTAGGTCTATTTCTAATCTAATATCTAATACTATATGGTTGTGAGCTATGACCTAACCTAAGGTGGCAATTTCTTATTGAATGTTTTTAAACCTAAGGTTATTACTTCTAAACTAACCTATGGACATAACCTAAACTAAGGGAATCGACCCTAAATTAATAAAATAAGGAAAGGGGACCTAAGGGTCGTATGGCATTGGTAATCTGGTGATGGTTCCTAAGCTATTTATGAGATTTGATTTTTGTAATAAATGACAGTGAACTACCAGATTAGGCAGAAGCATGAAAAATTTGGTGGAACTTACGTGGAGTCTTCACTAAAATTTAGCAATGCATGCAGAAGTCAAATTAGGATTCACCAATTCTGGATGGCGGTGGCATGGAGAGATAGGCAGGAATTTTGGAATCAATGGCATTTATGAGTCTCATTTTTGGTGAGCAAACCACCTAGGAAACAATGAGGGCGGATTTGTTGGAGGTTGTTTGGTCTTGCATGCTTTGTGATTTTTTCTCTGCATGGAGCTATCTGGTTCTTCGAACCAGTAGTTTGATTTTCACTTTGTGGCTATTTTTGGTTTTCCTGGTCTATTTTCGATTCAGGGAAAGTATATGAGGCATTGGGGAAAGAGATTTTTGGTTGTTGATCTTTCTTGGAGAAGAAGAATTGTTGAAATCTCGACTGGAAGTCTTCTTCGAAGTGGCAGAGGCACTATCAGGCATGATAGGCTCTACCCATTAAGATTTCTTGCTTTTCTCTAAATGTTTCATTAAAATAACTCTGCTCTCATGAGATAAATGGTTAGCTATTTTGTTTCTGTTATTTTATTTCATGTTGAAGGAATCTCTGTGATTTTTGGATATGAATCCATTGCATGATAATGTTAGTTTTGGAGGATTTTTCTCTGAGTAAGTTCAATGGTGAAATGCATATAGAACTTTCGAGACTTTTGTGTTTTGATTAGAACTTGCATTCTGGACTGTCTGCTCAAAAAGAGCTTGAGTAAATGGTTTTTGGTTTGAGTTTTGGAACTGGAAATCTCGTTAGAAATTGAGTTTGAAAAATTGTATTATTTCTCTTTCGGTCTGTATGGATATATATTTAATGTATTCCAAGAACTCGAACTTGCGTGAAAACATGTTAAGGATGTCTTGTTTCCCTCTTTTCTGGGTAACCTGCATTATTTCAATTGACTGTCTTTGAATGTTTTGAAAGATAGGTGAATGTCCTTTTATAAAATTGTATCTTATTTGTGAGGATATAGTACCTCTGGTTTTGGGACTGTATTGTTTACTTTGTCCTTTGATATGAATTCGAACTTGTTTGAAAGCAATCGTTAATGGGTTTTTGAAGTATTTGGAAGTGTTGTGTTTCGTACTTCAACTTGTGTTAAATCTGGCAGGAATAATTAACCCTTCTCTACTGAACTTATCTACCTCGAACTTTATGTTTTTGATGGAGCTGTGAAAGTTATTGTAGTTGGAATCTCTGCTATAGTTTGAATTCGTGAGGAATATAGAAACATTGTTTGAATTTAAACTTAGTGTTGGGTTTTTGTATTCTCTATCAGAACCTTTTTGAATGGATTTTTGGGTTTTACAAAAAGGAGTTGAACACTCTTTTAAACTATATCTTGTTTTGTGAAGATTTAGTACTTCTTTTCGGGACTGTATTGTACACTTTACCCTTCAGTATGAACTCGAACTTGTGTTAAAACAAATATGAATGGATGAATGTGGATTATGGCATTGTATGCATCCTAAATTTCTACTTGTATATGAACTAGGTTAGTATTGGTATTTGATGTTACTGATACGGCTTGAGCTCGTAAGGAAAAATAGAAGTAATGTTTTCATTAAACTTCATGTTTGGTTTTGTATTCTCTATTGGAACTTTTGAAAGAACTTCTGGGTTTTAAAAAGGGATTTGGAATTCAATTGATAAAACAATGGTGAATGAATTCTTGGTTTGGATCCTTTCTATTGAAGTTTCCTTTAACTTTTGGGAAGTTAAGTTCTGTTTTCTTGAACTACTCTATAGATCGACTCTCTCTCCCAAGTTGTTAGGGTGTTTACCATCCTAGGCCTGTTCGAATTCTTGAGTTTGGCTCTCTACCCTTTTGATCTTGGATGAGGTAATGAGAACTCACTCTCCTAAACTGGAAACTTCTTTGTGGTTGTTTAATTTAACTTGTTGCTAGATTGATGGAAAGTTCATAGGAATAGTAGAATGTTTAAGCAACTTTTGGGACTGTCATTTTGGTACAGGGGAAAACCAAACCGTTCCCATTTGATCTTTCTTGATCTCAGCTGTTTTGTAAAGAGTCAATCATCTTGTCGATTCAGGGTAGTGTACAGCTGAGTCTGTCCTGTAGAAAGGAAAACGTAATCATTTCTAGTCTGACTGTTTTTGAATGGATGAGTCATGCATCATTAGGATATTGTTTTCGGATGGACTCCTCTCTGTGCACTCAATAGTAAATATGATCCTTCTCCAGATGGACACGAGTAAGAAATAATCCTTTGTAAGTCTTACTTTGTCTTATGGAATGTATGGTTTCAGATCACTGAATGATATCTCCAATAATGTAGAATAATACATAAGGCTTGCAAGTAGGTTGATGACTGTTTTGTTTCTCTCCCTTCTCAGATTGGTTTGGGATTCTTGTTAACAGTTGTTGTCTCTTAAATGGTGAATCCTTTTATTGGTTTCCTGGACTGATATGGTTATATAGGTAATCAATTATGTACTTTCTGAACCTGATTTCTATCTCTTAGATGAATGGTGAATTGTGGATAGTCCGTATTGATTCTTCTTCTTATTTATTTAAGTTGTAGGATGAATCATCCTAAATATGTACTATGCTGAAATGAACTTGTCTGTACATGATTTCTGGAAACTTGGTAAAACGACAATAAGGTCTTTGATTCTGGAAGCAACTCTTTTTGTTACATAGTAAAGTTAAATTATGTATTTCAAATTCAGAAAGAATTATGAAATAATTAAACGACAAGAGTTGTTGTTTGATATAAATAAGTAATTGTTTGGGACAATACTTATATGATATAATGCAGTAGTTTGCTGATTATGTTATGATCTTTTCTTAAAAGTGAATTCAGACTTATTATTTGTACTTCTTTTATGGTTGTTATTACTTATGCTTATTTGTATGATACATTAATTGTTTCATTAAAGCAGAGTTGTTTTAATGGAACAATTAGTGGAATGCACTTCGTTTTAATGCTTAGTGCTTATCATGCTCAATTCAATGAACTGACCCGTGCTAGAAATTTTTGTAGATGGACTTCGTAAGTGATAAAAGAAGGCAAAAACTTTTATGATGTATTGGCTGATTTAAAGTCTGGCTCTTTTGTAAAGAATTCTGATTCATTCATGATTTGTATTGAAAAAGAAAAGTTGTATTCTTCTATGATCTTAATGTCGTTTGACATGCAGTATGCCTGAAATGCATAGTCTTGTAAAGTGTATATTTTTATCATGATGAATTGAAAAGTTTGGAGACTGACTTCAAATGGTTGTGTAAATTCTCTTGTACTTTTATGAAAGAAATTTGAATTTATCTTGTTGATATTCTTCATATTTGTTTGTATACTTATTATTGTTATCAATTAATAAGTTGGATGAAGGGAATAGTTCAATCTCCCTTACTAGGATGCAACTTGCTGTGTTGCATAAGATGTCGTTCTTTATCTAAACAACTATAGTATAATAATGGAACGTGTAATGGACATGCAATTAAACTATAGAAATTGTGAAAGATAAAAAGGGTATGATAACCCTAACACTTAATCATGTAGAGGAAGACTCTTCCTCTCTCAAAAGAATGAAAAACAAAAGGAATGGTGTTATGATCATTAATCATTGTACTTCATTTTCTATGAAGTCTACTCTAGCTGAACCTATGTGGATGATACACCTTCTTTGGACAGCTAAGTACATTAAATTAACCTTTTGATGTTTGTTGTCCTGTTTTTGGATAACTACTAGTTATGCCAAAGTTAATGAACATAAAAGCAATCATGAGTTAATGAAGTTCTTAATATTAATCAGATTAATTATGGAAGAAGAACTTAAGGAATGTTGGATTTAGGGTTTTGTGAGGTTGCTGAAATATGAATCTTAATCCAAATTTAATTATGTGTTAATGACCACCTAGGGGTATGTACATCATGATGAAGCAGTTCTGACGGATGTTGGCACACGCCAACTACAGGACTGTACCTTCGAGAAGACTAAGGACTTCTCAAGGATACAGTGTTGCAGTTGACATGTGGCAACACCCTTCTGCATTTGTTCATCTAGATCTACACACATCTGGACTTGAACATAGTTTCTCTCTAGGTCAAGTTAGTAGCGTGATTTGAATAGGAAGTAGCTTTCTATGACTCAGGGTACCTAGGCACATTCGATCGACTTAGGTCAGTTGAGTATGCCCATATACCCTAAGTCATCGTGAGCATCTCCCTAAAACAAATTATGTCGCTAACCTGGGTTAGGGTCAAACCTTGGGCAAGTGGACTGACAGAAGTCAGTAAAGACCATTCTAGATAACAGTAGAGTGAGGTGAAGGACATATTCTGATTTGATGAGTATGTCATCTAGGAATAGTAACATGAACAGTATGTTGGAAATCTTTGGCCAAAGTATCACAAGCTGCTGGTTGTGTTGTCCTATGTCACCTAGTTTAAAGAAACATGATGTCAGATGAATATTGGTAACAAATATTTAGATAGGTTCTTTAAATAGATCACTCAGTACCCGGAATAGGGTAAGAAAACCAAGTATACGTAGTATACATAAAGTATTCTATACTTAAAGACAAACATGAGAGATCGGTTAGAAACCGAGTCATGAAATGAGAGATCAGTAGTTTACCGAGTCATTTACAGCTACATATGGTTATCTGTTATGAGATTGATTGGCATGGAATGTGTGTTCTAAATGATGTTTTATTTAGAACAGAGAACATTGTGTAAAAAAAAGTGTTGTCCAATTAGTGATGGCTTCCACCTTCTTTGGATCCACTTGTAGCTCTCCTCCTCCAACCACGTGCCCAAGATAGACAAGTGACTGTTTGGCAAATTCACATTTCTTCATCTTACAAAGCAGTTGTTTCTCCTTGAGAACTTGCAAGACTTGTTGTAAATGAGTTAGATGTTCTTCCCATGTGGCACTAAAAATCAAGATATCGTCTAGATATACAATGACACATGAATCTATGAAATCCCGCAATACATCATTCATCAATCTCATAAATGTAGCGGGGGCATTGCATAACCCAAAAGGAAGTGCTAACCATTCATACAAACCCTATTTTGTTTTGAAGGCAGTCTTCCATATATCCTCCTTCATTCTGACTTGGTGATAACCAGACTTGAGATCCAACTTCATGAAGAATTTGGCATGTTGAAGCTGGTTCAAGAGATCATCTATGCGGGGAAGTGGATATCTGTTCTTTATGGTGATCTTGTTCAAAGTGTGGTAGTCAATGCACATTCTCCAAGAACCATCCTTCTTTGGCACCATCACAATAGGCGAACCACATGGTGAGGAGCTCGGACGTATCACCCCTTGGTCTAGTAGTTCCTGGAGTTGTTTCTGTACTTCAGTACTCTCAAGCAAGGATTGCCTATACAACCCGATGTTCGGTAGAGGGGACTCTGGCAATAGCTGAATCTCATGCTTTACTTCCCGTTTTGGTGGTAACCCACTGGGAGCCTGAAATACTTCCTAAAAGAACTGAATAATACTATCTAAATCATGCTTTTCCTAGTTAGAAATCTTTGAAACATCTACCCCATCTTGTTTATCCTTTAACAAAAGTAAACAAAACTGATTATGATTTTCCTGAATAAGTCGTTTTGCTTGGTTAGCACTCACCATAGTAACCCGTGTCTTACACTGGTGTGCCTGGATGTTGTAGCTGATCCCATCCTTGACCCATCTATACCGGTTTTCCCTTCTCATAAATATAGCATCCCTGATATACAAGTAAGGACTCCCGAATACAACATCAAAAGCATCAAGTGGAACAACGTCAGCTGCCAAAACATCAATATACTAGGAATTTATCACAAACTTGACCTTACATCTTGTTACCTGAATTTCAACACCCTTCTTCACCCAACCCAAAGGATAAGGGTGTGGATGCTCGTAAGTCTCAAGACCAAACTTCTTTACAAATGCTTTAGAAATCAAGTTAGATTGAGAACCGGTAACAACCAAAGCATTTACCTTAGTTCTCTTGATCTGGATTTTGATCTAGAATAGTCTACTCATCTCCGCTTCTTGGCTGTCCATGTTGGTGGCCATGCATCCAAGTCTTTCGTCTACATTAGATTCATCTTCGATTTCCACCTCCCCTTCTATTTTTACAGCTGTCATGGACTTCTTTGAGTCCTTGGTTCGGTTCTTCGGATGTAACTCTGGATGCAACTTCCAACATGTAGTGTCAGTATGACCATTGATATCACAATTCTTGCAAAAATTCTTGGGATCTTTACAAGTATTCAAAGTAGTGGCAGCTTGTTTACCTTTCCCTTTCTACTTACCCTTGTTACTTGTTTGCCCATACTCTTCTTTCTGCTAATTTTTCGACTGCTTGGCCCTTGGCTCTGCTTCCACTTGCTTCTTTTCATCATCTATGCAGTATGCTTGCACACACGCCTCGTTGAGATCTTTGGGCTTGGTGGAGATGACTTTTCTTCGAAGGTGAGTGTGAAGTCCTCCCAAGTACTTAGTCAAAATATCCTCATCCTCCAAGTCCATGTTTAGCAACATGGTCTGCCTCCGAAATTCCGTAGTATAGTCCTGCAAACTTTGACCACTGCCTTGTCTAAAATACTGTCATTTAATCATTTGGTCAGTCTTGTGGCCAATAAGATAGAAGTTAGCTCTAAGTAATTCTTTAAATTCTTGCCAAGATTTCATAATAGGATGCTTCTTCTTTTCACAGGTGGTTAGATGAGTTTCCCACCAAACCAGAGCATGTCCTTCCATTTTGAGACGTGCAAAGATGATCCTTTGCGCCTCAGTGACATTATGGACGCTAAAGTAGACTTCTAACTGTTTTAACCATTTGTCAAGCAACTCTGCATCTACTTGTCCTTCAAAGCTTTTAATCTCAACTTCAGTCTCAACTTTAAAAGGAGTATGATCAGATTTTACCTTTTCTCTTGTGTTTCAAGTCTCTTCTTCACACTCTTCCCCATAATCTTCCTCATGGTGGCTCCTCCATATGCCAAACTTTTCAGCTAAGCCTCAAACCACTGAGTCCATGGAGTCTTGTTTGATAGAAGTTGTCTTCTGCAAATCTGCAAGTTCTTCTTGCCTTCTAAACATCATGGTCTCCAACATCTCGATTCTACAGACCAAGTTCTCTTTCTCCATTTGTCCCCGAATTCTCTGTTTCCACTTCTGTGTAGAAATTTATAAATTGCAAGGTAAAGCCTCTTTGCCTTTAGATCTCGTCACTGTCATACAAATCCAAGAACGAATACCACAGTCCTGGATACTTGTTAGCTCTGATACCAAAATGATCTGTAAACTCTTCAACTTTGGAATTATCCACAAAATCACAATATAAACGTTGTTATTCTACTTTCTATTACAAAATGACAGAGATAGCTAGTGAATGAATTATGCTTATGCTTAGAATCCATAATTGCAAGAAAAGAAAGAATTTAAGCTCATAAACACCAACAAATTTTATCCTGGAAACCTCCAGGGGAGGAAAAAACTAGTTGGGAAGGGCAATTGCTCTTTCTTCCCACTTCTTATTGGCCAATTCAAAATAACAAGCACAAAATTTACAATAAGTATGAAAGAGAAGTAGATAATATCTCACACTTCCTCTCAAATACTTGTTTGCTCTGTCTCAACACTCCTTTCTTCTACAAAACACAATTCCAGCACTAAGAACTTTTTGCTCACTTGCTTTCATGCTTCGATGATCTTGTTCTCTTCTACAAACATGTATTTATAGCCTTTCTCTTGTCCTCCCATGCACTGGAGAATGGGAAAGGTCATGGACGAGAAGAGACACAAACAACCTTTCAAATTTTGAGGCTGTCTGTTTCATATTTTATTTTCTGTCCAAAAGAGCCAAGACCGCCACCCAATGCAGACCGACAGTCCCAGGACCGCCACCTTGGTTGGGTGGTGGTTCTGTAACCGCCGCTCTGCATAGAGCGGCGGTCCTGTTACAAAAAAGACAGAAGCTCCGTATATTTGCTTTCTTTCTTCGTGTTGACTAATCTGATGAAGTAGAGACATTTTAGATCCCTATGGATCATCTTCATAATTATTTGCTACTTCCCCCCGCCACATCTTCATTCGCCATTCATGTTGATGCGGACTTGTACCTTGACCTCTATCCAAAGATCTCTCGATGCTCCACTATAGGTGATATCATTTTTGTTGGTGATTTTAATGCCCGTATAGAGAACCTACAGATGCCTATTCAAGACCTTTCTCAAGATGAGTTATGTCTTCATGGACTAGATCTTGAGTAGTTCGGTTTACAGAGAGATTCTGCTGACAGGACTGCTTTGGTTACAGCTTATGGGAGGCACCTCCTCTAATTGGGTGAATCTCATAGCCTCCACATCTTGAACGGCTCACTTCTCTTAATCTGGTAGATTCACTTGTTTCCCCCATGGCGGTGGTGTGAGTGTTGTGAGACTATATTCTCACTAGCAAATCCATCATCCCTCTATATTTGTGGCTTCCTCATCTCACCTCGGCTCCCCCTTATTGACCATGCCATCTTGGCATTCACCCTTCATATTGGTTCTAATCCTTCCCTCCCACCTTCCCGTTACACCACAACCCCCAACACTCGACACACCACAATCCACTTCGAGGATGATTACACCAATGATTATGTTGCATGTCTCTCCCTTCTTGTGTCTAAGTTTTACTCCCTTTTCCCACCACTATTTCCATGTATGAGTTTTTATGGTAAACCCTATACGATGTTGTCGTTGATTCTATGTCCCCACACTATTCATTACTCTAGATCCCCCACCTGTCACGGAACTTGCCCCATGAACCAATGGTACGATAATGAATGTAAATCCCTTCACCAGAGACTTTGGTTTTCCCTAACCCATGACCCTACCTCCATACCCACCCTTTGTAAGGAGTATCATTGTCTTCTTTGACATTAGAAACGAAAGTTTTTTGTGTCTAGATGACTTTCACTATGTAGAAGCCGATCTCACACGACTCCATGTGGAAGAGCTTTGGAAAGCTCATATTCAAGTAGTAGCTGCTAGGAAGGAGAACAAGTGGGTTCTTACCAGAGACTGCAGGGTTGTCATTCATCACTCTCCCCCACCTGGGTGGGCCATGTCGTGGACCTTCAACATGACGTCGATCTTGGGTCTTGGTGGGTGGTGATGACATCTCCATTGCTTGTTTGAACTGCAACGACACTTTATGGTCTTCTTCAAGTACCTTCCAGGATGTTATTTGCTTCCTGAGATCTCATCTTCTTCACTGAAACCCATGAGAGCTCAGAGCGGGGACCCCCTCCAGTCATAGGATGCTTGTGAGTTTCATCCTTTCATTATGAGACACAAATTAGTTGGTGTCTGTGGTTAAGGTGGTGTGCTTGTCTCATTCAGGACCAACGTCAGGTCTAGAGTTTCACATGTTGCTTCTGATGTCTGTTCCAAATACATATGGCTTCAGATTTAAAGAAATTTGGCTTCATTTTCGAGATGTCTTCATATTTGTTTGCTACTTCCACACCGCCAACATCTTTATTGGCCATTCATGTTGTGATGGGGACCTGTAGCTTGACATCTATCTAGAAATATCTTGATACTCCACTATAGGTGATAATCATTCTTTGTGGGCGATATTAATGCCCATATAGTGAACCTACAAATGCATATTCAAGACCTTGCTCAAGACGAGTTATGTCTTCATGAGCTAGTTCTTGGGGAGTTTGGTTTACAGAGAGATTCTGATGACAAGAATGCTTCAATTACAACTTATGGGAGGCACCTCCTCCAATTGGGTGAATCTCATAGCCACCACATCCTCAATGGGCCTCCTCACTTCTTTGGATCTGTTAGATTCACTTGTTTCCCCCACGGCAGTGGTGCGAGTGTTGTGGACTATGTTTGTCACTAGCAGATCCATCATCACTCATATCTCTAGCTTCCTTATCTCGCCCCAGTCCCCCTTGTTGACCATGTCATCTTGACATTCACCCTTCATACTGGTTCTAACCCTTTACCCCCACCTTCCCCTTCCACCATAACCCTCCAACACTCTACACACCAAAATCCACTTCGAGGATGATTACACCATTGATTATACTGCTCGTCTCTCCCTTTTTATGTCTGGGTTTTACTCCCTCCCTCTTCCTACCACTGTTTCCATGCATGAGTTTTTATGCCAAACCCTTTAAGATGCTACCCCTTGATTCTTGTTCCCACACTATTTCATTACTCCAGATCCCCGACCCATCAAAAAACTTGCCCCATGAACCGGTGGTACGATGATAAATGTAAATCCTTCACCACAAACTTCGGTTTTCCCTAATCCATGACCCTACCTCCATACCCACCCTTTGAAGGGAGTATCATTGTCTTCTTTGACTTAAAAAATGAAAGTTTCTTTGTGTCTAGATGACTTTCACTCCTTGTTAATCTCCACCACTCTTGAAAGAATTTTTGGCGTACTCTTTTCCTAAGAGAAACCACCATTTCCGACATCACATTCAGAGCATGGGTCTCCTAGGCTAGTTCCCTCTATGATGATCCAACCCATCATGTTGCCATATCCCCCACTCCACCATCCTCCATTTTCTCTACTTTCTTTGTCAAGATAGCTATTTTGAAATTATTCGCCACCAAAGCAATTGATTGTGAAGGTCTCAAAGCTGAGTTCATCAAATACAATGTGGATTCCCTCGCCTTTCCCCTTGCCACACTTTTTAATCAGTTGGTGTCTTCAAACTTCCCTCAATCTTGGTCCCAACACATCCCTTATTCATAAGGATGGGGATCCCTCTATCCTTAGCAACTACAAAACCATTATGATTGGGCATACAGTTGTCAAACTTTATGCCACAGTGTTAGACATGCAGCTGTTAGAATACATAGAAAAGAATAATATCAGAGCTCTGGGGCAGGCAGGCTTCAAAAAGGACTACCAAACTATTGACCACATCTTTATACTCTGGGATATCATCGAAGAAGCTCGTCACAAGACTTCCGAAGTTTTTTGTTGTTTTGTTGACCTCAAGAAAGCCTTTGACTCGGTTCCGATACACCTGCATTTTCCGAAGAGATTTCGGCATCCTTGGTTCCCCAATTACCACAACTTGGAGGTTTATGAGATAGTAATTGGGCAACTTCGTATCTCTCACGACTTGTCTGACTTTGTGTAGAGTACCATTGGGGTCAAATAAGGGTGTCCTCTCTCACCAACCCTCTTCAGCATTTACATTAATGAGTTAGAGGAGTTTCTTCAGCAACATACCCATATGGATGATGGATGTCTTCCGCATGAGGTACTTATAGTCATCCTCCTTTTTTCGATGATGTTGTTCTACTCTCACACTCTACAGAGGACTTACAGCAACAACTTGATGCCCTTGCTCACTTTTGTGAACACCAACAACTTGTTTTCAACCTTGGTAAAACTAAGATCATGATCTTCAATATCTCTAAGTGCTCTTTGTCCAAATTCTAGTTTTTCTCTAGAGGTGAACTTCTTGAGATCACATCAACCTCATTTATTTAGGGGTCCAATTTTCTGGTCCATGCTTTAACATGAAGTTTGCCACTCAACCACACCTTTGCAAGGGGTATGCCTCTCTTTCTGCTTTGGAATGTTAGTGTTTCCAGATCCACTTCTAGGACATCCCTTCCAAGTTACACTTGTTTGATACTATCATTAAACCTACAATTTTGTATGGTTCTGAGGTTTGGGGACCTAGCCTCGAAGCCGTTGATTAGGCCCATATTGAGAAGCTCAAAATTCTCATATTGCAATGCATGATCCGTTGCAAGCGGACAGTTCCTCTATGCATCACCCAAACTAAATTTCCCACCCGCCCACTACGCCTTGAGACTATCTTCAGGATTACTTTCTACATACACAATGATACTCCCTTCACACAAATCCCACAAATATGGCAACATTCACACAAAGATATTACAATTTATAGAGGATTGTACTCCTTGATTCAAGGAGTCAATATTGATCTTCTATCCACAAATATCCCCCTAATCTCTCCTAGAGAATCTCCCATCCCTTTATTTTCTAACACACTCCTAAAAACTAGCAGGGTGAGTTGTAACTTACAACTCACGTACAACTAATTAATACAACTCAATAATATGAGATTGTATTAATATTACACACATGTAAATATATTATTTATAATGTTCACACTAACATTATATTCCTAACAGTCCCTACACCATACATCGCAGTGTTGGTGAGAATTCCTTTGTTCTTGATCTTCCTCAGCACTTGGGCATGCATCCAGTCTTTAATGTTAAGCTTCTAAAGCCCTACGCATCACCTTTGCTTAAGCCTTTCTTTGTCCAACCTCCTTTAGATTGGAATCCTACATATCTCAATATAAGAGAGCGTGATGTAATCAATGACACTGCATTTAATCACACTCTGCATGGGGACCACACGTTTCGAATAGTGAAGAAGGGGCAGTATACCGATTAGGCTAGGTGGTACACATATGCACAACTCCAAGTGCAGTTTCTGCAATTGGCTACCCACACAATAAGGAATGTTGCTTTTCAACTTCAAGAAACAACAAATGATCAAAGCATCTCTGGCACTTGAGGATCGGATTCTCACCTTCCCAAGGCAATTGGCTACCCACCCAATGAGGACTGTTGCTTTTCAATTTCAAGAAACAACAAATGATCAAAGCATCTCCGGCACTTGAGGATCGGGTTCTCACCTTCCCAAGGCATTTGCACACCTTTCCCAAGCTTTTCAAGGCATTCACAAGCATCGAAACCTTTTATAAAGTTATCACAAAATTGTTCATTGTTAAACTCCCCTTGCATTGTGAAGCACCTCCTTTGTTACGTTCCCTTGCATTGCAAAGCAATGCCTTTGTTGTGAAGCAACTACTTTGTTGGTAAGTGCCTACTTTGTGAAGCTTCCTCTCTTCACAAGGCATGCTCTCTTCTTTGCAAAGCTTCCAATTTTTTAAAGCTCGTGTTCTTTGTGAAACTCGTCATTTCACATTCTTGAAAAATAACACTGCAAAATAAACCACCAAATTCTTGGGTTCCATATGTACAACACGAGAGATCTCTACCACACAATACATGTCAAATGGTAAATCAACACTTCATCTTCCAAGATCGAGGACGATCAGGAGGGTGTATCAATTGGAACACAAGCGGTTCTTGTAAATGTGTACATTTTGTATACATATTTGAATATATATCTTTCTTATTTTCAGTTGAGTAAAGAGATAAAGAGTTCAGATGAATAATCTGCAAGCATCGCTCTAGTTCAGTTCCATACCATCCAAACACCTAGAATCCTACTTAGGGTTTGGTATGCATGATATACACAACCTGATACTTGCATTCTACGTTTCATTTATTTTTTGTTTATTGTAATTGAAGAACATTTCTGACCACACATATTCCACAAATGTGTAATGGTTAATCCATGTCTTGTTCATGCATCTTCTCGGGTCAACACTAATCACCAACAATATCCACCCACCCATGCATATGACAACAAAGTAACTCAATCTACCCCGGGTCTATTTCAAATACTGCATAAGTGTTCCCCACCTTCATATCATTTGGGGGGGTACATATTAAGTCCTTGCTGCAAAAGAATCTCCATGTAATTAAGAAGAACATAAAGTATTGGTAATTTGGTGGGGATGTCATTAGCAAAACCAAAAATTGCAAGGTTTTTAGATAATTTTTATTATTTATACATTAAAAAATCCCATTATTAAAATATGAATGTCATTGCTGGTGTTGACCTTGAAAATACTAATCCAGCATTTTTTTCTTTCATTGCTCTAGACAACAAGAGGACCAAATTTTAAACATTTTTCAATTCAAGAAGGGACTGCTTCCTTTACGATACTTAGGTGTCCCTTTGGCGTCTCAGAAGGTATGAGTTAGAATTTCAAAAATGGACTATTCGATGGCTTTCTTCAGGAGGTAGGATGTTATTGGTCAAATCAGTTCTCCAAGCTATGCCCATATACATTGCATCTGTGGTAAATATTCCTAGAAATACGTTGAAACAAGTGGACTCTATCTGCCAAAAATTCTTATGGAGTGGAATCTAGGACAAAAGGAAGTGGTCATTGGTCAAATGGAAAACTCTTTGTCTGCCAAAAAAAGGTGATTGGGGATTTAGATCTTCACCTAGCCAGATGCAAGCCTTAGCTGCAAAATTGTATTGGAGGATGCTCGTAAATCCCTATGACCTTTGGGATTTAGTTTTGAGAGCCAAATATGCTGGTGGGAATCCCTCGGAAGAAATTGTGCACTCCTCCCTTCCTTCTAAGGGCTCTCCTATCTTACAAGTTCTTAAATCGGGCCAGCATATTATTAAAAAGCAATTATTCAGGATAGTCAATAATGGGCAGTCTGCCAACTTCTAGACAGACTCTTGGGATGGACAGCCCCCTCTTATTTTACAATATCCTCAGCTCATTCCTTTAATGAAGCAATTGCATGATATTAGGTGGAGGAAAGTTTCCCACTACGGAAGATTATCATCCAACTGTTGGGAAAGTGAAAAAGAATGGATCCCACTCTTTGAATGGTCACCTGTAATTTTGCATGAACACCAGCGTTTGTTGCAAAATGTTTTCAATAGTTGTCCTCTTTCCTCATCCCCATTTCCTAATAAATTGGGATGGGGACCAGATCCCTCAGGCTATAATACTATTTCTACAGGTTATGCATCCTTGGTGATTGAAAATCCTCATCCTCTACAGTTCCTATTCAAAAACCTATGGCACTCAGGGATGTGGCCTAAAGTGAGTTTTTTTCTGTGGCTTTTACCCATAAGAGGGTTTTAACGGGAGATCATCTTCTCAAGAAAGGATTTTATGGACCCTTTAGGTGTGTTATGTGCTTACACGATGAAGAATCTTTTACTCATCTATTTTTCCTTTGCCCTTGGGTTGTTCATATTTGGCGAAAATTTGTGACTCTCTTCAAGTTGAGTTGGCATAACTTTGATTCTCTTGAACAAGTTATCAAAGAAAGGCAAAGAATGCTTCCTACAGGACAAAGGCTTCTTCTGGTACTGTGGAGCTAAATTGCCGCATTCGGCGAACTTCAAGGATTAAATTCGAAATTCGCCGGATTTTAACAGGGTGGATTAAATGCGTTGAAAATCGCGATTTAATTCGTGTTTATTTTCGGACTTCAATTCTTTTTGTAATACTTTGAAAAATGTGCTTGAAAAGCGTTGAAAATACTATAAAAACTTTTAAAGTTCAGTTTTAGGGTTTTCTGTCCCCGCGTTTTAGGGTTTTTGCATCTTTATTGTTCTATAAAATCTCCTGCACAACATAATTATCTTCACACCATTTGCGTCCGCCATTGTTCGAGGTTGGAAGCATCTGAGGTTGGAAGCGTCCGCATTTGAACTCGAGCCTGTTGAAGCGTCTGTAGTTGCGTCCACCATTTACTGCAAGGATTAACGTGACAAGAAACAAAGCATTTGCGTTTGAGCCTGTAACCATTGCTAGAGCCTGGAGAGATTTGCGTCCGCCATCCACGAATCACAGGTAGGTCCGCTGTAGCCTGTAACTCGTTTCTATTTGATTTGTTTTTATAAACAAACGTAGGTTAGTATATTAAGTTAGGTTAAAAAATTAATGTCTTAAGTTTTAAAAATTTAACGTTTTAATATATTAAATTTTTTTATGAATAAAAATATATATTAAATTTTATTATTTGAATGGTTACACCTTACACATACGGTTTTTCTTTAAAGTTTAAAGTTTTAATAATTTTAAACTATACTAAACTTAAATACTTATCTATTTATTAATTTCTAATATATATATAAAATTTTATAAAATATAGTGACATCTAAAATTATATAATAAAATATGAATTTAAATAATGTATTTTATTATATAAATTATCATTTAATATATAATTTATTTTATAAAAAATTATATATTAGATCGATAAAAAAATATATAATATATTTTATATTATTATGTTATATAATGTATTTTATAAAAAATGATTTATAATATCCTTTGAAAAATTATATATTAGATTGATAAAAATATATATACTGTATTTTATAAAAATTTAATATTTTATATCCTTAAATTGAAGGTATTTATATATATTTTAAATCAAAGATTGAAATGCATGATAATAATAATTATCCGATAATTATTATTATCATACATTTAAATTAAATACAAGATAATAATTCTTGTATGATTTGATTTTTTAAATTTATTTATTTTTAATTCTTTGTTTATTTTTTTCAAAAAATGCAGGGTGTTGTATTGGTATGGCGCCTCCAAAATCAAATGCAGCGGGATGGAAATACGTGAGCCACGAGGGTCGGACAAGCAATCTCACGTGCAATTTATGTCAACATTCTTTTAATGGGACATTGACAAGAGTAATGGACCACCTTCTTGGCATACCGGGTGGTTCAGGAGGCGGTGTTGAAGAATGTCGAAATGTCACTCCTGAAATAAAAGCAGAGGTGGAGAAAGACTACAAGCATTCATTAGTTGTAAATCAGCAAAGGGCGCCAAAAAAACAACGAATTCAAGGCGAGCTTTCTAGGCCCAGAGTGCCAAATACTTCTGTCTCCTCCACCAAGTCCACAAGCTCTGTAATGCCAACATCTAGTACTGGGGTAGCAACATTGAATAGCTTTTGGAAACCTGTTGAAAAAGAGCAAGTTGATGGTGCATGGGCTGATTTCTTTTATGAATCTGCCATTCCATTTTATGTCGCCAGGAGTCCTTATTTCAAAAATGCAGTTCAGCAATCCATTAAATTTGGAAAAGGTTATACAACTCCAGGGTCAGAGGCTTTGAGGACTACACTTTTGAAGAGGTCAAAAAATAGGGTCACTGAAAAATTGGCAGATATTAAAGACTCTTGGAAGTTAACAGGTTGCACCATTTTGAGTGATGGTTGGTCAGACATGTGTCAAAGACCCCTCATCAATGTGCTTGTTTATTGCCCTAAAGGTGTTGTATTTCTAAAAGTTATTGACACCATGGAACACAAAAAAACTTTAGAGTATGTCTTCAACATTTTGGATAAAGCAATTTTCGAAGTGGGTGTAGAAAGTGTAGTTCAAGTTGTGACTGATAATGCTAGCAATTGTGTGGGAGCTGGGAAATTGATAGAAGAGAAGTACCCACATATATATTGGAGTCCTTGTGCAGCCCACTGTATTGATTTACTACTCCACGACTTAGCCAAATTCCCTTGGGTACATGAAGCAGTTCAAAGAGGAAGAACAGTTGCTAATTTTATTAGAAACCATCACCTCACATTGAGTATCTATAGGAGGCATGCATCTAAGGAGTTGCTGAAGCCATGTGACACAAGATTTGCCTCCTTCTATATCACTTTGAAAAGAGTTGTTGAGCAGAAAGGAGCCCTTCGAACTGTTGTTTGCAGCAAAGAGTGGGAAGATTTAGTTCTTGCAAAAGAATCTAAAGGTAAACAGGTGGAGCAAATCATTTTGAGCTCTAACTTTTGGGAAAATGCAGCCAAGGTCTTAAAAATGTGTGCACCCATTGTTCGTATGCTCCGCATGGTTGATGGCGATACCCCTTGTATGGGCATGGTTTATGAGGGTATGGACCGTTGCAAAGAAGACATCCAGAAGACATTCAATAATGTGGAAGCAGAATATAGTGAGATATGGGATATTTGTGATGGAAGATGGAGGATGATGCATACTCATTTGCATGCAGCAGCATGCTATTTGGAGCCGACACTCTATCACATTGAAAGAGAAAGTGACCGTGAAGTGATGAGTGGGATTTATGCAGCCATTGAAAAGCTTGTTCCAAATCGAGATGTTGCAAAGAAAACCAGAGAGCAACTTAGAGCATACAGGAGAGGGGATGGGTTGTTTGGAACCCAATCAGCAGTAGATGACAAGGAAGACATGGATGGTGATGAATGGTGGAGATTCTATGGAGCAGATACCCCTGAACTACAACATTTTGCAATTCGAGTCTTGAGTCAAGGGGTAAGTGCATCAGCATGTGAGAGGAATTGGAGCAGCTTTGACCATGTTCAATCAAAAAAAAGGAATAGGTTGTTATCAGGTAAACTGGGGGACCTTGTTTATGTTCACAATAATTTGCGATTGACTATGAAAAAAGTGGCAAAAGATGCATGCACTTCAAAGAAAAAAAAGTTTCAGGATGTCCTACAAGATAATGAAGATGATCTTGATTTTGTTGGTGATGCTGATAGACATGAGGGTGAATCTAGTGATGTTGGTAATGATGATGTTTCTAGTGATGATGAGATTGAGCCAAGTGCTCTAGATGATTAGAGCTTTTTGATGTAATAAGTAGAACTTAGCCCATACTAGATAGGGAAGTTTGAGATTTTGATCCATCACTTTTTGACAACATTTCGAATATTAGTATGCAGCTGCGAGCACATGTTTTTTGAAGTTTTTGCTTTCAATCACATTATTGTAATAGCTACTTATGAAATCAATGAAATGTGATATTATCTCTCTTTTGAAATGTGAATTTATCTTCTGTTTTTATATATTTAATAAAAATGTATATTTCTCATAGTCGAATTTAATCACGAATTTAATCGCTGATTTGTTTACCGGCGAATTTTTCACGAATTTAATCATCAACGAATTCAAACACGAATTCGAATGCGGCAACTTAGCTGTGGAGTGGGATTTCTCTTCTTCTTTGGAATACCTGGAAAGAAAGAAATAACCGACTTTTTCAGCAAAGTAGCAAAGATAGCTCTTATATCAAGGAAAAAACAAAAATAAATATGGCTGAAACTCTCAAACATAAGATACCTTTACTCAACACTTTATCTTTGGAATGGGAGCATATTTGTAATCAGCTTTCTTTCAATCCAAGAGAAGCCACTCTACCCCGGTTTCATATTAATAAGGAAAGAAAGAGAGACAATCAGGTCAAGGCCCCTCCCTTGGGATATGGACAGTTGAACACGAATGGAGCTTCCACAGGTAATCCAGGCAGAGCTGCTATGGGAGGCATTGGTAGACGCCACGAGGGTGATGTGCAATTCTTTTTTGTTGTTAATATGGGTGTTACTACCAATAATATAACAGAGATGAAAGCAATCTATAAAGGTATGCAAGAGGTGGTAAAGTGTGGTTGGCTGAAAATTCAAGTTAGATATGATTCTCAAATGGCCATCAAGATATTATCTCATAGCAGGGCCACTCTCCCACCAAATTGGCGAATTTCCAAAGAAGTTTGGAAGATAAAAAATTGCAAGAAAATTTTATGGAAGTGCAATTTGTTCCTATCCCCCGTGATAGAAATAAGATTGCAGATGGTTTGGCTAATTGGGATCTTGATAATCAGGAGCTCTTGTGTTATGGCTTACCTCCTATATGGCGGTCCAACCAGCTACGAGAAGATATTAGATATATTTTCAACCTGGAATTCTCACTATGATGATTACAAATGCCTTTTTGTTATACAATGCTATGGCTTGGACCAATAGTTTTCAGGCTTGGCATAATAGTCTTCAGGCTTGGCATAGTCATATATGTAAATTTGGATATCATCTAATATAAATCTTTGCTGTTTTTTTAAAATACTAATTAAACATCAAAATTACTTGCCTGTTTAAATTTAACTGTAATATGTATGTATATACAGCTTGTATATTTAATTCTAATTAATTTTATAAGCATAAGAAAAACTAATAGATTAGATTACAGATAAATGAAATAGCAACTCATACAGATATCTTAAATACATCTATCTGAAAAATGTCATATCAATATCAAGGCACCTATCCAGAATTTATCACATACCATGCATTGACAAATAACTCTACTACCTTATCTATAAATTTCTCACACACTGGTGATATGGCCTCAATTTAGCTGCACCACCATGTTGGGCTTGTTAAAATCTTTCTAGACTAAAAAAACAGCTCCAAACACCATATGGAAAAGATATTACGGGTTTTTTATTGGCTTTCAACTTCTCCAAGCAAGAAGAAAAAACTTATAAATAATGATCAAGTGGAACTCAATTTTTAAGGTTGAAACTGCCATGTGACAGTAAAACAGACTTCAAATTTCAGGTCAACCATTAATTGTTAACGTCTCACGGACAATACAGTCCACACCACCCCCCCTAGCTACCGTTGTAGGACACCTCTCAGCATAATGAAATAAAAATATTTCTTTTTATCGATGAAAGGGACAGATGTTTTAAGTTAAATAAATTAAAATTTAAAGTTTACATTTCTAATATTTATATTGCTTTTATTTGATTTTTCACTACTTCGAATTTCTTACAAATGCAACTTACAAATCTTCTTACTTTTAGTACTTACTACCAATGTGGAATTAATTTTGAACAAAGTTGGAAGTTAAAACCAATTTCTCATAGGTCCATAGTGTGATTTTGTCCTCCAAAAGTGAAGGTTTTCATTGATTGTCTAGCTACTAAAAATTGTGTGTAACAAGATCATTTGTTGTTTTCAGTTCCTTCGGCATTTTTAATTACTACTACCTTTCATTCATTATTTATTGTTTAAATTATAATAATAAAATATATATTATATTTTAATCGATTGATCTTGTTACTCTTCTTTGTAAGAGCTTTGCTAAATAGTGGTTATTGTTTTTAGAATGCCTTAGTCTCAAGTTCTCAACCATTAGTTTGTCAAACTCTTGTACTTATTTTTAACTCAAAATATAAGCAAGATATGTTTTCACCCTAAAAGAATATTGCGTGGCGGTCCAAATTTAATAGCTCATAAAACAGCGATTATCATATGCCTGCTCAGTTGTGTGATATGCAACAGTCAATCTTTTTGCCCTTTGTAAATGATGAGAACTCCAAGTATAGATAGATTAAAAAAGTACCAGTTTCTTTGGCTTTAAAAAATTATTATCTCATATAAGCATCCCTCCACCATCCATACTCTGTACTTTGCATTCTGGGTTACCATATTATCTTCTTTCTACTTCTATTCTATAAATAACATCCATTGTAGATATAACTTTTCCAAATAAAACATGTTTGACATCCAACCAGCTTCTTGTTATTGGGGTAATTAAAAACTGACGACTGTTAGATTTTGACGAGCATTTTCCATAGAGAGAAAACCTAGTCATGTGTGCTGCAGTTTGAAATTCTCATCATCAGATTTAGTTCTATTCCTGAACTCTCCACCTCTTCCATCTCCAAGAGTGAAATCCCCATTGTATCATAAAGCTAGGTATAATCCTTGTAAAAGAACTTTCCTTTTAATGGAGTGGATTTCCTCTTTTTCCCACACCTTTGTGTACAAAGCACTCATATATTCTTTATAGTTTTTGGTAAGTTTTCTGAGGGAGTCCTATAACAAATCAAGCAGCAGGTTTTCAGCCATTGTGTGATATTTCTTCCGAATTCTTTTTGCTTGGGCTAGCATATTGCAAAAAAATTATAAAATTAGTTTGCAATTTTTTATTTCAATTCAAAATTTTAAATTTATAAAACCTTACATTTACTATATATCTCTGCGATTTCTGAAACTTTAAATCACTTTATGTATTTTATTTTTTTAAATTTAGTACATAAAATATTATTTTGATGTACAGATTAAATTTTGAACGGCAAGTGATGACCATACAATTTTCTAGACAACATTATCTTGACATGCAGATAGAATTTTAAATGGCAAGTTATGGCCATATAAATTTCTAGACCATCATCTAATTATTTAAGACAAGCAATGTTGAACATCAAATTCCAGCAAGACATTTACATGTTTGCACATTATATATTTTTTGTAAAGGCTTCTTTATAGAAGAAGACAACCACTTGTAAAGTTTCACTATAAGTGAAGGTTGCAGGATACGGCATCCCTACTACTAGGGTGCACGTACCTGCATGCTGGATACAGATATAGGTACATGCAGCTTGGATATGGCACAAATACCATACCCAGACTTATCCAATTATGAACCTGTACCTTGGCCATATCAGAAACAGTCAGATACGATATGCAGGCGAAGTATAGCCATATCTTATTTAGAAAAATAAAATAAAATAAATTCCCTTCAAAAGGCTTAAGAGATAACATTGGCTCTACTCAACCTGCTATGATTTTATGTGATTTGTTTCCTTTGACCTATTGTACTTCTCATCTTTGCTTTCTTCTATTTTCCTTTATCTGATTTCTTGCAAATAAACATTGATACCGAACTTCCTACCTTTCACATGGGTTGGAAGTGTGTGATTTTCTTGTAATCCTAATCCCATATATATATTTTTGTTTAAAATTTAAAATTGATAATTATTATAAATATATTTCTTTTAAATTATAATCTCAATTATTATAATATTTCAAATATAATATATAATTTTGTACCGCATCCATGCAACAATGCTATAAGTACATAATTAACATCTAGAAAGATAACCACATGTAAAGTTTTACTCAGTACCTTACACACTTCTAGAAGAAGACAGGCCTAACCCACTTATAAAAGAAGATAACTACTTGTATAGTTTCACTTTTAGTACCTAACCCACTTCTAGAAGAATCTAGAAGAAGATAACCACTTGTTGTTTCACTTTTAGTACCTAACCCACTTCTAGAAGAAGACAGACCCCCTCGAGTACATAGCGTCCTTCCTTCATCTTGTACCAGTTTGGAAGAGACCATCTAGATAGAAAAGTCCAGAGCTTCCCTTCGAATGTTAGGAACAAATTTTTGACTGTCATTGGTTTCACTGACCTAACTATTTGCATTTCTTTTGGTCCAATTTGGTGACATATCACATCAGGATTTTTCAGGGATTGCAAGGGCCTCTTGCAAAATCAGTTGAGATCAGGTAAGCAATTGGAGTCCTATCCATAGTTACCTAAGTCTCAGTGATGGGAGAATGGGGTTTCAAACTTTCAAGGATTGAAAAAAAATCCCAAATTTTGGGAAAGGCAATTAAACTAAAATAAAAAATTTAATATTTTAATATTTATACTTTAGTAAATGAAATTTAGGAGTTTAAACTTTATTTAATGTTTTTAAGCACAATTTTAGGATTAGGGTTCACTGTCTTAGATAAAATAACAGCTTGTTTTACTAAAAACATTATTAGAAAAACATAAAAAAATGGGGACATCCCCTCCAAGTCCCCAATACGTTTGCGATGTCTAGGATGCCACCAAAATTTAGGGGACATTTCTCAGCGTAAAACTGGTTCTATCCCACTTCTGCTGCCCACATGCTTTGTCTCACTTATTTGGCCGTCAGTTTCACTATCACTGCTGCTGATTGAATTTTTTCCGTTCTGCCTATGGTTGCAATTTTGAGATATTGAGTATTGACAACTTTTTAAATTTTAAAGAACAAGTGCTAACAATAGACAACTCGAGAACTTGAAAAAGTGGAAATTGAGGTGAAAGAACTTAGAAACAATTACAAACACCCCTTGGCTCTTAAACGAAAAAAATGGCTTCGAATGGAAATTATTATATGTGAATAGAGCCTAATGGTGGCTGCACTATTCCTCTCACAAATTGAAAATAAATGAGGAACAGGCAGCTTCTTTAGGTTTGTGGAATGGGCGACAGCTTATAGAATTTAAACTTTTAAGTCATATTTGAAGGTTTATAAGACAAGTTTGGAGGGAGTGGGACCATGACCCATGTAGAAAATTTGCAGATTATTTAAGTTTGCCAAAAAAAATTGAAGTGCTGGACATGCAGAATGCAACCCCATGATCGAGGAACATCTGAGAAATTCCCATAAGACGTCACTCAAATGTACCCACCCTAGGATGGATGATCGCTAGAAACCACCCTATCTCTGAAGGTTACTGGAGGTTTACACGTGTTGCCCAAACAATAGAAACTTAACCATGTATAGAAATATATGAAATAGTTTTTCCAACTCTTCCATCCTAAAATGTTCTCAACATCCAATAAGGGTTAACCGTTATGCAGCAATAGAAAACCACAGATAAGTCTACTCATAAAACATTTTAACAGTTAAACATTAGATGATCTTCAAAACTGTATTTACAATTTTACAATAAGGATTAAATTATGTTGAAGTTTTTGCAGTGGAATCAAAGACTTTTATCACCCATAATATATTTGGGTTGTCTAAAGCTTTGAGCTATTAAGATTTCACTGTAAAAGCATCAACCCATGTATTGACTAAAAACTAAAAAAATTACCTTGATTTTCTGATGGCTACCTATAAGCAACAGCGTACCATCTATGTCCAGGCTTGTTATTACTACCTGCAATCCCAATAGATCAACATGCACCATCAGTCCAGCTTATTACAATTAAAGTAATTTTTAACTTGAAAATAAATTTTAGAATTGGAAAAGAAAGAATAAAACAATGACCAATACGAACATATAAATCATAAATATGCATAATTAAGAAATTAATTGTGTGCTGTATGGGTTAATTCTCTCGTGTCAACAAAAATGGATGGTAAACCTTTGAAGGGCCAGCAGCATGAAGAGCATCACAAGCCCTTAAGCCCTCTGCTTCACAGGTAACCCTGCATATGTACAAATAACAAAGAATAAGGATACAAAGCATCAAGAATAAATACCACTTTGGCAGCAACTCGGTCATATAATACCCCAATTTTTTTCTATCCATATTTGTAAATTTTATGCCATAAAAAATAAGGGCTCGAGTGCAAAGGCCCATACGACAAGTAGAGATATCTTAATACATCTATCTGAAAAACACATAGATATCAATCTGAATCCATCACTTTCTTTGCAATTTTCCTGTTAATTAGTGACATATAGCCTCAATCTAGCTACACCACTGTTGGACTCAAAAAAAAATCGGGAAACAAAAATGGGCTCCAAACTCTACCGTATGCCCAAGATATGACAATTTTTCAAATCCAAACAAAATGAAAATCTGCCTTATGAAAGCCAAATGGATGTCAAATTTAAGGTTGTCAATTAATTGTTTATCCACAGACATTACAGGCCCCCACCAACCCCCAGATGCCATTGTAGGACGCCTATTGGCGTAAAGAGGGAAGTGCAATTTTACATATTCATGATAGCTTAACAAATATAATCCATAATGAAATTGTGGCTGAAATCGCATGGGCTATGGCTGAAAATTAACGTAACCAAGGAACAAAACTAAACGCACTTGGACAGAAATTACTCAGTGAGATCAGCAAAAGACTGGCAGAAAGAAAAAAAACAAAATGATACTAATCTCCTCAAATAAACAAAGTATGTCAATGCTTTTCTAAATTCAGTTGCAATAGAGAAGTACTGTGGTAAAAGGAATCTAGGTTATGAATAGCAACTAAACACTAAGAACTAAAGCAAGTAAAATGGAGCATGAGAAGGTACACCAAAAGTAGTTGAACCCCAAAACATAAGATCTAAGTACAAGAACAAATAACATGTGAATAAACTCTAAAGGATCCCTCCATGACGCACACAGCTGATGAAGATCAAAGCAAGAGACCATGAATTGTAAACTGGTGTTTTCAAACATCTCGCATGAATTAGAATACTGTCATGATTGATAAAGGGCACCAAAATTGCTTGAATGAGACAAAAGGGATAAAGACTTAGGAGTCCACCATTACTAGCACACCCACTGCCAATAGGAAGAATGCACCTATAAGAAATGGATGCAAAGGGAGGAAGAATTAATGCTTATATAAGAACGAGTTACCCCTAATAACACTAGACATCTTTAGCTCGATTGAAAGCACCATACTAAATAATTGTGAAGGTCTAGAAATACTTGTAATTCAAAATCTCTATTCTTTTCATGATCTTGCCTCTTAATTTCCCACACCTCTATTTTATGTCATGTCATTTCTTCTCATGATTATCTTTCTCCATATCAAGTCATTACTCATTTAACATCCCTGCCATCATTCCAAATGTTTCTTGGCAGACTTCACAAAGCTCACTTGAACCATGCAAATGATACACGTAGCCATTACTGGTGTGCCATTCCATATCCATCTATCCCTCCTTGCTTTCGTCCATTCTTTTTTCTGTCTTAGGTTCTATAGGCATTTTGGAATGGACTCCAACAAGCTGTCCTCTTCCAAGTTCATTCCGTTGCAACTCCTCACCAAAGATTTCATTCGCAACTGTTTGAGTATTGGGAGAAAGTAGTGGAGTTAATTTGGGCAGCCCTTGGTGCCAGAAACGGCTCACAGGATTATTATTGCACTCCAGAAGGGTTGTGTGGTGACCTCATAGTATGTTGGACCCTATCACCCCTGCATTTTTTGTGTTCCAATTCATAATTGAATCGGTATTTCCCAAAGAGCACCTTCCCAAAGCAGAAGCACTAAAGGAATATTGGCTTTTAAACTGCCTGAAAAATTCACAGCTGGGAAGATAAATCTGGAGAAACTTGATTAATCCATCAGATGGGAGAGGCAATGGTGAAGAGAAGGGAAAACAGGTGGTAGAGGAAACTCCCTCTTTGCTTGGAGACAGGGTGGAGACTCTTGAACAAAAAATGGACACTTGCTTCCAGCGCCTTTCAAAAATTCCTAACTCGACCCCTGTGGAACGTGTGTATACTTGCTGAAACCCCTGTGTGTGGCACTTCCCCGAAAGAGCCAAAGATCCACCTTGCAGTTCGACCCCTGCTAAACGGGGAAGGAAGAAAAAGCCTCTCGGTCTGATGGATGCAGAGCATTGGATGACCACTCATGAAGGAAAACCTCCAGGCAAGCCAAACATCATGGAAATTATGTTCCACCGAGTTTCCGGGACGGGGACGGTAAGGACCTAGGGGACGCGTTTTCGGGACAGATTTTTTTGGAGGCCATTTTTTAGGGGATGGCAGAGGCCGTCTATTAAAAATAGGGTATTTTTTAAAAATAAAGGAACTTCCAAATATTCATATGATAACATTGATAAGGCATTCATCATATATGTTATAGAACCTTATTACATAACATTAGAGCTAAATCGAGATTTAACATATTATTTAATGTGGATATATATAAAAATTACATGGTCATTTATGAGGGAGAGAGTTCAAGACAAGTTATTTACATAATTACATGTACAAAACACAATGGTCAACAAAATTTTCCCTGAAAGATTGCATATCCATAACACATTCAAATTCACTACTACATAAAACATTCTAATATAGAAATAGAAGCAATGCAGAACAATAATAATCTTACATTAATCTATTAGTAAAAAAACTAAAAATCAATTCACAACATATATGATATATCGGTTTATTCCAAAAAAAACATTAGGAACAAGGGCACCTAGATCACGTGTTCTACTGTGCAATATGCACATAAATGACATGAATTTTCAAGCCTTCAATCTTCATGAAAAGGATCTCTCAGTTATTGCTTCCCACCTTTTTCATATGACAGCATTGGAGCTGCATATATTAGCATCCACAAGCTTCATTTGCTCCCTTCAATATCATACATGATGCATTTTTTTAACATACAAAAAATGGGGCATATAACTGCCACGTGTTTAATAGAACAAACTCAATTTGTAAAAAACAACACCATCCATTCAACCTCCCCTTTGCATGACAGGAGTGTCGATTCAATAAGACTTGCTTTATTTGTTATCTTGCTTAGGTTAGACCTTCAACTTATTTCCACTCAATTGGAATCCAATCATCACATTGATGGTAGATTGTGCAGCTTTAGAGGAGTAAGAACTCAGGAAACTTGCAAAAAAATTGAGTATTTTTTGTGTTGGGACATAGGGGACTTCTAGCCGTCCCCAGTATGGTTAGGAGACTTCTAGACGTCCCCTAGCCGTACCGGAGACGGCTAGCCATTCCTTGCCAAAAATTTGTTGTCCCTAAAATGTTTCATACAAAAAAAAAATTGGGGACGTCTAGGAGACGTTTCATACCCGTCCCCGCATCCCCAAAACGTCCCCAATAGGGGACGCCCCCAAAAACATAGGGGACGCATCCCTAGGGTACACTGCATGGAAATCATGTTGGGGCCAATTATGACATTGAAGCAATTGATTATCACCTATGAAATGACAGCAACCTTCACCATCGAGATCAGTTGGATGATGGTTGCACACCATGTTAGAATAATTTTCATTGATTTCAAAGGAAGCTTAAAGAGTTGGCAGACATAATAGATTGTTGGATTCATTGATGTCAAAGTTGAAGGTGCTAGTAGCAGTTGCATAACAGATTGATGGATGAATTGACAAAGGTTCAAAATGGTCTAGAGCTCGGAGCTTGGTGTAAATGGTCCGAAGCTCGCCTAGTGTCTATCATCCGGAGCTAGGAGTAGGAATGGTCTGAAGCTCGTGGTATATTTGGTTCGGAGCTGAGCTCGCCTACAATGTATATCGTCTAGAGCCGAGTTGGTCATCTAGAGCTCGTAGAAGAGGGAGCTTGTAGAGTAGCTCGTTTGGAGCTTGCATACAATGTTTCTCGTCCAGAGTTGAGCTCGTGTATAGTGTTTGTTGTCCGGAGTTCGATGCATGTTTTGGTGAGATAGGCATAGCTTATAGCCTGTTCATTCTGAAGCTAGTAGATGAATCGGTCTGGGATTTGTTGCTTGTTTGCAGTCTGGCTTGAAATCATGTCGATGGGATCTAGAAAGAAAATGTTGAAAGATGCAAAAGTGAAGGCTAACTATTCCAAGGTAGTGGAAATAGGTTTTGTAGATTATGGTCAACTCTATTCGGCGTTATCTTTTGATTTGGTTTAACCGACTCATGCTATATTTTGGCATTAATATGTTTCATATATTATGGCCGACTTTGTTCTGGCATTTATACTCAGTTCATGGAGGTAACCTTCAAATGTTAAAAGGTATAATCATGTATATAAAGAGATTCAAATTGAGATTTGTCAATATATGCCTGGAAGGAGAGCAATGGAGTAAGTTTAGAGGGAGTTGTGGAGAGCATGGAATATAAGTGTGAGTGAGCTATGCTAGAGAAGACAACGAACTACTAAGTGAATGATGTGAGAGCAGCGAATGTGCAGCAAATACGCAGCACGTGCACAGCATGAGTGTGAAGTGGCGAGGGAAAGCCAAAGGCATTAATTGCTTGTTCTATTATCTAACCAGGGAAGGCCAACGAGAAATAATTGATGTCGGTGAAAGAGTCGACCCCCTCTTTGTTTTGGTATTTTCATAATGAGCCGAGTCATATTGTAAGTCCCAAGAAGTGAAGAATCACATAATCAGTTATAAAGGTAGATGAAGCTGAAAAGGTAGACGAAGAGGAAGTATAAGAAGAGGAGCAACATTGCAAAGATGCGTCAATAAAAATCATAAAAGCCTAAGCTGACTTCAAAAGAAGAGTGAACCAGAATGAAGATAGAGAATTGTTGAGAAGATGATGAGGTTAGAGGATGCGCCAAAGAGGAGAAACAACAAAATCAAGCTGAATGGAATGGCGGAGTGTTGAAGAGGAAGGAAGAGTGAGTCGTGCAGATTTGTGGCAGCCAACAAGAGAAGTAAAGCACAAGTGCAAGTGGAGCTAGTGGATGAAGGTGTGAACAGAAGAGGAGAAGAAATATAAAGAGATCTGATTACATTAATTGGACCAACGTCCATGTTGGAAGTATGATCTGATTTGTGGGATTGGTGTCTCCAATGGGTTGGTACTCACGAATTAGTTGAGTTGGTGCTTAGCATTGGGGATTGGTGTCTACAATGAGTTGGTGTTCATGAACTAGCTGAGTTGGTGCTCAGGATTGGGGATTGGCGTCTCCAATAGGTTGGTACCTACGAATGTATATTGAGATATTTTGGGGCTGGATTTGGATGGTAGATCCAAGCACTCTTTTCTCTGTGGTTTTCTCCCGAAAGGATTTCCACATAAATTATGTGTTGTGCAATTGTTATATTTTATGTGATTGTTGTTATGGATGTTGATATTTTAAATAGGTACAAGTTTATATAATACTAATTCACTCCCCCCCTCCCAATATTAGTGTGTGCTCTACACACCACGCTCCGACTAAATTCTATGAAAGGCAAAAAAACATGTTTCCTCAAGTATGCCTGCACAGAAATTTGAAAAGAGTAATTCAGTTACAATAGTTTGGTCGGTGCACAAAGGTAAATTCTGATAAACACATACTTCTTAGAAGTTAAGGTAGTTACAGTACATTTCCTTAGCAGTCTTGTATCTTATTCTATTATTTTCTCAGCTCAACTTCTTCTTTCTCCTCTTCTGGACTACTCTTGCTTAGGGAAATGATATTATAAAATGTAAAAGTTTCTAAGATCCAAAGGGTAAGGGCTCCAATAGAACCCTTTTTTACTTATCTTTAATAAGTTGTATGTTTTGAGTGAATATGGGTTTGGTTGAACGGACAAGGTTGTCATTAATTTGAACCACATCCTTGACTGCATCGCATTCAAAAATCTATTGAGGTTATTAAGTAGTATGTACCTCCTAGTTTTGAGGCTTCAACATCTATTATTTTAAAAATATCAAAGGGAAGGATGGCAAAAAAGGTTGCACAATATTAAGTGATGGTCAATCAAATATGTCTTGGGCCACCAATTAATGTTGGGGCTTCTAGCCTTAAAGGTGTATTATTCTTGAAGGTGAATGACAGGGTAAACAACACAAAGACATAGGAGTATTTTCAAAATTTTGGAGGAAGCAATCCCTGAAGTTTGGGAGGAAATCTAATGCATGTTGTGATTGTTGATACAACAAATTGTGTTATTGTTGGAAAGTTGAACACAAAAAAGGGTCAAAATAATTTGACACCTTGGTCAGCTTGCCGCCTTGATTTATCAGTTGATGTATGCAAATTTCCATGAGGCAATGTGTAGAAGCAAAACAATTACAAGCTTTTGAGGGGAAGAAAGCTATAGGATTTGGTGTTTGACATATTTGGCTAGGAAAGATATTTTCTTGCAAAGGGGTCTAAGAAAAGAACATAGGAAAAAAAGTATTCTAGGCAAAAAACTTTTGGATAAGTGCTACCAAGGTCTTCAAAATGCGCAAACCATTCGTTGAAATACTTTGCACGGTTGATCATGGTGTCCCTTTTATGGCATTTGTTTATTATGACAAGGTTTGTTGTAAGTAAGCCATTACAAGCTCGAACAATAATGTGGAAGATAAATACAAACGCATTTGAAATTGTTGACAGAATATGGAGGTTAATGCATAGCCATTTTTACACTAGCATGTTATTAGGACCCAAGATTCTCTGGGACGGATGAGTGGCCTTCATTAATCAAAGGAGGGATTACATTCAAATTAATCCATTTCGAGAAAACAAGATAGGAACTAAAATCATACAGCTCAGAGCAAGGGGAATTAGGAAGTGTTGTGACCAAAGAAGATAGCAGTAGTGTTGGTCCAGGTGCATTTCTTTGAAGCTGCTACAGCATTTTACAGTGTGTCTTGATTCAGGGAAAAAGTGATGCAACTCATGAAAGGAATTGGAGCAGATACGTAGAAGGAAAGAAACAGATTGTTATCAAGAAAATTGGAAGAACTTGTTTATGTTTGCAGAAATTTAAGAATGACTACAGGAAACATGGCCAAAGAATCGGCAACTGTTCATCTCCATGCTTTGAGCCTCTTCCATACTTCTTTGGAGATCAAGATGATCATGAAGCAGACATCAATCCTAATAGAATCCTTGGCAAAAGTGCTGATCATCACTCTAGTGCTTTTAGTCTACTCAGAATCCTTGATGATTTGGAGTGCTATGATGTAACAAGAGAAGTAGTGCAGGAACACCCTGAATTCCCCATTTTAGTATTCTGTTTCAGTTTTGTAATACTTTAAGTTCATTTTGATCAATGATATAATATACAGTGCATATACAAACTACTATCATGTAATGACCAATGCAATGACAGTTATGTAGTAATCTTTAAAATGTTGTCTTCAATGCTTGCTTTTGTATCAGTTTTTTATTTGGAAATATTAAGTTGTAATAAAGCTTCTTTATTTAAATTGAAAACAAACAATCTTCTCTTGTTGAATTTGACAGCAAATTCCCCTATTGATGGGGTGGATAAAAATGGAATTGGTAATGGGACTTGATAGTGACAATGTTTCAACTTTCGGTAGACTGGCAAAAGGAGGTGCTCACTCTGAGGAAGAAGTTGGAAGAACAGGAACATGACGATGACTTCATCAAGGAATATGTAGCTTCCTTGGTCCTTGGATCTTTCCATTGTGTGCTTAACATGTATGACTGAATACAGTGTGTGACCACTTCCATGCTTCCAGAACAAACCAAGCATAATTTCTGAAAAAGCATGGAGAACCATGGCTGAACAATGTTGGCGAACGTGATTGTGACAAATCCAGGCTGTCTGGATTTTTAACACGTTTGGCTGCATACCATATGTGACCAACAATGTTCAGGGTGCACCCCCAAATTTAATTGAAAATGCAAATTTGCAGGGTGAGCTTTCTGGTAATGTCAATTGTGTTCTGCAGGGGTTTGTTTTTTATGTTCTTTACTTTGGGGACCATTTGTAACAATATTCTGCTCAACGTTGCCGTGTAAATAATTAATTGTAGAGACATGTTTTCTTTTTTGAAAGAGACTAAGTATTTGGCATATAAGAAATAGTAGCTGTTTTAGAAATAGGAGTAGAAATGATGATCCAAAGCACTGGCAGTTGCGGTTCTCGAGTGCCGTGAATGTTATGATATCCTGTTTATATTATTTTCAGTTACAGTGTGGAAAATGTCCAGAGTTATGGACAGTACAATATAGAAAATTCTCTTTCAGGAACATTACTATAAGCATCGGTTTTGTCTGCTTCAAAAAAAGAATTTAATGACCAATTTTAAAAAATGCATTACCAAAAAATTCAAATTTTATCATGACCAGAATCGAACTCGTTTACAAACCATGTGACTTATGGTATGTGTGTGTGTATATTTTTGCAATAAATTATTCTTCTTCAGACTTATCATTAGCACTTTTAAAATTCAAATTACACTTTATCTATGTACACATTCTGTCACTTTTCTTCATCACTCACATTTGTGCTAGTATCAACTAAAATCACACATATGTATCAATAGATCAGAACTCGCCAGATAGATCTTTTGGCGTGTAGTTTAAGACAGATCAATTGTATCAAAACAGACAATAAAGACACTTTCAATTTTTTAATGAAGCGAACTTCAAATATAAGTTTCGTCAAACAGTGCTGGAAAAATTCCGCAATGATCAACATGAAAGAACCTATATTTTCAATATTCACTTTCACATAAAAAAAAGGCTTTGTGAGTAATGTGTAAGCCATGTTTAGTCTTTAGGAACTTCATGCGGCAAACTCAGAAGATATAACAAAGACAAGTATGGAAATATTGACACTAGACATCGTTCCGCATCTCCTGTGTAGTCTCTTGGCTTGAACATGTCTCCCATGAAGAAACAAAAAATTATAAATTAAAAACAGGCCAAGTGGATTGCTACCACTGCTACCTAACCCTAATCAACTAATTCACATGCCCTAATCTCATTTGTGTAATTTAAATTTAAATTCATATGATTGTATGTCTTTTTGCAAGTTATTTAAGCATTTTCTAGTAATATATTTATTTTTCTTTATGGTGTCTCCCAGTACCATGTGCCCTTTTTTTGAAAAATGGTGTCCCTGATTGAGTACCTGTACTCGTCCCTATCTCCTAATGACCCCGGCACATGTAGAGAATCGTTTTCCAGGATCTTATTATTCGCTCTATGTTACAGTGAAACAGACACTTCCCTGCCATTTCTGCTTGGAAACATACTTGCTGCAAAATGCAGGTACAAAACGGTAGGGAAACTTCTCCAAAACACCGTGTTTGCCTGAGGTATGTGCTAGAAACAGTACAGAAATGCCATTTCTGGCATATAACTGGGCATTTGTGGTGGTGCTGTAGGGTTCAAAATGCAAAAAACTTAAAATAAAAACAGAGATCAGATCTAATGATGTAAACTTATAGCACTATTAGAAAAAGAAACTGTAAATAGTGGATCACTTACGAGTTATGATGCCAACCCGTGAAGCCTTATAGTTTTTACTCAAATGAAACTAACACTACACTAAGACTACGAAGCCTCCACTCCATGGAAAGCTTTAGCTTGAGGGTCGATGAAGAGTTTCTTGGAGTTTGAGGGAGGAGGGGGGCAAGGCATGGACAAGGTTTTCCCCCCTATCACTTTCTTTCTCCATACCTTATGTTGCAAATGAGCCTCCAAAGCTTAGGTTGAAATATGTCAAGCATTCTTATGGATTAGGGCAACTTTTGTAGAGCTTAGATTGAACTTTGTAAAGCATTCTTATGAAGTGGTTTTAAGATGACTTAAACTTTATTAAGCTGTGCTCCTTATGTTTTCATGTTACTTTTCTAAATTGGGGCGTCACTCAAGTGACCCCCTTGGTGTAAGTTTGACTTAAAATTTTGTGTATGTTGGTTGAGCCAAATTAATACTTTTTTATGTCCTCACAGCAGATGCCTTGGGTATGTATGATATATTTATTAATAACAAAATTGAAATTCCCGGCAAAATATTTAAAAGGGCTTGTACAAAGATGCCTTGGGTATGTATGATATATTTTTTTATGTCCTCACAGCAGATGCCTTGGGTTTGTATGATATATTTATTAGTAACAAAATTGAAATTTCCATGTTGTTTTTAATATTTATATATTTTAAAGTATATTTTATTCTTTTCAAATATGTATATATTATTTTTTATAAATATAAATAATTTTTTACAATATATAGTACGGCCATTTCTGTGCCATTTCATATCCAAGGGTTTTTTGAAAATATGTGTTTCCGTGTTATGCACCCATTTCCATTTCCTGGCCATTTGATGAAATTTGTGAAACCTTTCATATGTGAATAGATGTATTTGTAATGACCAAAAGATACATTGATGTATTTATAATAATTACTGCACAATTTATAGCCATTTCTTTTTTGAGATATTAAGTAATCGTCTCACACTATATTTATCAATATAGTTCTCATATTGAGAATCAATTATGGTCTATCACATATTTCTTGGTTCTTTTAGTAGTATTTAAAGTAATCATCACACGTGTTAGTGAATATGATAATCATTACCAAAAAAATTGGAGTGATTGTCACACAATTTCTTAGGTCTCTTTTCAAGTATTTGAAGTTAATATTAATTTATTACACAATTTATGTTATTTGTTATGCTTTTAAAAATGATTATATCATGAAATTTTCATTTAAATTTAAAATATATTCTAAGTAATCATTGTCACTTAGGGAGGGCAGCATTGACCGGAAAGGGCATGGTGATAGGGACTGGGACGGGGATGGGAATGGTGGATGTGGGTTTGGGAGAGGGAGATGGATAGAGATGGACATGAACTAATGTCATTACAAATGAGGACACAAAACCAAATGAGCAAGTGTACATTGAACTAGAATATTTTCTAGATTCAAAACATGTACTGGATTTAGAAACATGTATTGAATGATGTGGACAAGGAGGGAAAAATAATTATTCCTTTGCCACCATAGCGAGAAGTTGTCGATTGCGTTTGGATTTTTATCTATTATTGAGTTTGCTACTTAGATGTCCTCTTTCACAAAAGATATATGAGTCACCACATGCCACAAAAATATGGTGTATTGACTAGTGTGAACACCTTCCATTTGAAGATGTTCTGAAAGTGCACGAAAATCACAACAAAATGGAGAGAACCCAAATTAGAAAAAGTTGTTGAACTTGTAATCGGGTATGCTTGATTATAAATTGTTGAAGATGTATGAAATTTAATAGATAATTTATATAAGGGTGGTAAAGGTTTCCAGAAGCAAAGTGGATTCAAATATGAGGTATTGGGGACGGCATGGAGGTGGAAACATTTTAGGTCTTCTACATTCTTACTAATTTGTCAATCTTCAACAATCTCCATTGCAACATAAACGAAATGGAGTGCCTAGAAGGACAATCATTAACAATCTACCAGGAAATAAAAATAACACATGGAATACATTCTCATAGATGAACATGAGCTTCACAAGCCCAATAATACTTAACAGTGTAAATAGTTGGTTGCGTGAGATCTTTTTAAAAACATAACAAAGCAAATATGAATTTGTGAGATGCTCTGTTACATTAGTGAAAAGACCAGCTACGACAACTTCCTCCCATGAAATATATACCGATGTATGCAAGAAAGTCAATTGGTCACACTCTTTGGCAAACATTTGACACAATTATAACATTGGATAGCAATTTTTGTTAACAAAATCTATTGTAATTCAAACACCCGTTATCCAACATCATAAATACAGAACCAACAAAAGAGGATTGAAATCTTTTCACATTAAGAATATATTTGTGCATGTTAGGGAAGAACACGAAAGCTTTAAAGGGTTCACGGTTATTTCCGACAAATGCCACTCAACATGTTGTGGGTAATTTCAATACATAGATGACATAGTGGGATAATGGATACGACAACAATAGATATTAGGAATAATGAATGCTGAGCGTTAAGATTCATCGCAATGTCATGAGTATGCTCATTAATAGACTTTCACGTCTCCAAAACATTTACATTCGAACTAAACAAAAGAATGTTCAAAGCTCTATATGTATCTGGAAGAAAAAACAAAGAGACACACTTGCATTCAAAACCCCTTTAGATCCACAAATCCAAAACATGTAACTACATGAATATATCTAGCTTTCCTTCAATTTCGACATTTTAAAATTAGTTCCTTCCACTCTCATCAGCATTCATCAAACCCCTTCTCTTGCACAAACAGAGGCCATTGCTACCTTAGAAGCTTTGTATCTCAAAATTACGTTGGTATCCTTTGTGGGGTATCTTGTACGTCAAGTGCAAATGCTAGTTTTATAAATATATAGATACACATTCTTGGACGTGTAATGTTGTTATTATTATATAAATATATATATACACGACATTTATTAGTGAGTGGGGAAAAGGTCAAACCGTACTGTACGTGGACAGTGGACATAAGTATACTTAGACAAATACGGTATAAACACTTAGTCGACAAAATTACTATCGTGTTTGCCAATTAAGCATTTTATATGTGACCATTATTAGCCCCTCCTAAAAGAAGTTTTCCTGCACCCAGAACAAGGAAAATCTATATAGCCAGACGAATGAATCGCCTCCCTATCCTCAATATTCTTTCTCTTCTTTTTGCATACAGCAACAAAGATAGGCAGGTAGACGTTTCCTCTCATAGACCATTGAACTCGCTTCATTTGCAAAATATTGATCTACATCAATCAGTTCATATACAGTGAGGAGGTAGCTAGGTGGGTTTAAAATTATCCCAGCGTGCAGGACCGGTTCTACCCATAATGGTGCTGATTACAGGACGGCTAAAAGTGAGAGCTACGTTTAGCAGTCCCCTGCACTGTTTTACATTGGCTGTAACTAACCAATTACTACTAAAACTGTAACATTGACTTGGGTTTCAACATATTAAATACCTCTGGATATCGAATAAATTTCATGTATTATTATGCAAGGGGAATGACAGGTCTGTAAGTGTTTTTGGTGCGCCCATACTCTGCACATGTTCCTGCGACAAGCCAACCTCCTGCCACGCATCCTCCAATTCCATTTAACGACCACATTTAATATATTATTTTTTTGGTTTGCTGCGGGCACTACATTGATGAGACAACATTTCGCTATAATAATCCAACACTTATCCATGTGACGACATTTAGAGTGTTATAGAATAGAATAAAATAGAAACTTCTAGCGTCCACGAGGCTAAAAATAGCCTATGAGACGGTAACACCACTTTCTTTACAATTCACCAATTCAGATCTTCTTTTATTAATCCTGATGACGATGTCTTCCATTCTAGTTATCCGCTCCTCATCAAACAGGTCCTGTAATGGCAAAGTCTTGAAACTGATTGCATATCTGGAATGAATATCATTATAGGCACTGCATTCTGTAATAAAGTGTTTTTCTATTTCCACCGCCCCATCTGAACAAAAGACACAAAGTCTTTCTTCCTATTTTTCTTTAGGCCTTTTCTATCTACCTGTTTCACTTCAACGTCGGTGGTAGTTGGTCCTTAGTTGTGCTATAAGAATCTTAGCTCTCCACGGAATGAGGGCCCCGATGTATGCCTTTTGTTGATGGTCGCTAGTGGGATTAAATTCTTCAAGATAGGATCTCTTTTTTCTGCCTCTATTTTCCCATAAAGTTTTGCGGACCTTATCAATAACAAATGCGTGTATTTCTTTATTGCCTTGGGGCCATGTATGCCATTCAATATTCCATTTATTCATCCACTTGATGTTTTGGTTCATCCATGACCTCTTCCTCCTGCCTAGTGGCTCTTTGAAGACAAGTGTTGAGCCACCTATTTGTTGTCATATGTTCAAATTTCTTGAGGTATCTTAGAAGTCAAATCATAGCAACGGCTTCAATTGGAACTGCACGTGTTTCAGCTAAAATAATCTCATAATGAACTGAGCCTTTCAACTTAATTTTTGGTGGTAATCATATGCTTTCGAATTCTCTCAATTTGCTTCCATTTTGATAATGGTATGCTGCTGGACCATACTTCACACCCATAAACAACAACAGGGATAACTAATGTTTCAAAAAGTGTTTGGGTAGTTTCCAGTCCCATAAATTTTCTTCTCTACAATTGTTTTGTAAAGCATAAAGAGCTTTCCACCCTCCTGTCATCCTCTTTCTTCTACAAGTTTCCCAAGTAAGCTTGTTGTTGAAGTCAATCCCCAAATATTTGTAGTTAGTTACTTCTTCTAGTGTACTACCCTCAAAGAAAAATGGTTGTTGATTTTTTTTCCTTCTATTGCTAAAGACCATAATCTTGGTTTTGCTGATATTAATTTGCATACCTATTTTTTTTCATAAGGCTTCAAGAGTGAGCAATTGTTTTTGTAAACCTTGAGCCGACGTAGCAATCAATATAAGGTCATTAGCATATAGAAGAAGCCTTATAACATACTCACCCAACCGGATACCTTCACCACCCTCCATATTTAACAATTCTTCCAGCTGGTCTATATATAAGCCAAAGAGTGGGTGGTGATAGAGGACAACCCTGCTTAACACCAATGTCGCTCCTAAAGCTCTCTGAAATGCATGTTTTGGTTCTAATTTTAATACGCACCATTTCATAAAGTATATGAACCGCTACTTGAAACTGTAATGGTATACCAAGCTCTTGCATTCTACACCATAACTTATCCCTAGGGACCATGTCAAAAGCTTTCCTAAAGTCAACATAACAACAGAAAATTTTTGTCTTTTCCTCCCATGCTTTTTCAATGATATGTCTTAGTGTAACACCATGATCTAGGGTGGAGTACTTAGGTCTGAAACCAACTTGCCCTTTTGCTCTCTTCTCATTGTTTTCTGCCCACTTGCTGATTTTGTGTTCAAACTTGATGCCAACTAACTTTGCAAATAGGGGATTGATCATGATGGTCCTGTAATTGGTTGGGTTGTTAGCATCTCTGCTCTTAAAAAGAGGTACTGCCATACTAGTGGTCCAATCATTTCGGAAACCACACTGAATGATGTTGTTGAATATATGCAAAATGTGAGGATCCAAAATATCTGATCCCCCTTTGAGGTATTCTTCATGTAGCTCATCTAAGTCCCGGGTCGTACCTGCACATAACTTTTGGATGCCTGTTTTGACTTCCTATAACGTGAAAAGACTTGTTGTGGTCTACACTACAGGTGGAGCCTTAACCTCTTGCTCTTGCTCGTACAAAGTTTTTGCATATTCTATCCATTGAATCGATGTAATGTTATTTATTGTTTCCTTGTTTCTTTTATGGAGTTCTCTCCAAAATAACATCAGTGTATTTTTCCTTAGATATATGAGTTCTTCTCTCCTATTTTCCATGAACTCATCCTTATTTTCCTTAATAATCTGTCTGTATGTTTGTTTTCTCTTTCGCTGAAATTTTAAGAGTTTTCCTTACAACTTTGCATTCCTCATCAAACCACTTATTTGTTGGGAAATCATTTGATTTTTGCCTCTTGTTTTTGGACCTCTTGCAATTCCCAAGAGCTTCTTGAATAATGTTTGTTAACTCATAACTTTTGATGTTTTGCCCATTGACTCTTTTTCTCTGCATTAGACGTTCTATGTTATATATACTACTAACCCTGAATTGAATGAGTTAACATGGATCTACGAGTTTTTTTTTTCATATATTAATAAATGGATTGATAGCCTTATTGTTTTGACCAAGTATGACTTGTGCATTGAATGTGTAGATAAAAAATAGGCACAAGAGATTATACATATTCATACCAAAAAATGAGGATGAAGAAGACCATCTCACCAAAGGGTCACTAACCAACATGGGGTCACCCAAAGCATGTGTCTCAAGCCTTAGGATTGTTAAGTGACCATGTGTTAGGATGTTGTTTGCTTGACTTTAATCTTTCCATGTTTTGTGGAGTTGCCCAATTCTTTTGGGACCCTCATATTGCTTTAAATAATTAGTTAATCTTTGCTTTAGGTTAATTTAAGTCTCGTATTAAGTAACTTGATTTCCTTCCATTTTTGGCATGCAAATGGCTTGTCTAAGTTGTCGTCACATTCTTTTGTTAACAAATTCGAATTTGGCCTTATAGACCAATTTTTGGAAGTGTGTGGGACAAGTATCCCTTGTCCAACACTCTCAACACTTGTCCTTACACCTACTCATGGGGTAGGTGGACTTTTTTTGGTCTTTTTGGCCACTTGGAGACTCAAAAGGACCTCATAATTCACCTTGAAAAGTATGTCAACAACAATGAATTAAATTTGTGTGAGTTGATTGGCTTGTAAGTAAGTGCACATAAGGGAATTAAATTTGTGTAAGAGGTTACATAGGAGTTTTTTTTATTTGATTCAAATTGATTGCCTTGGATTTAGTAAATTGACTTTTAAGGATTGCTTGTTTTCAAATAAAAATTTTACATCATATTTTTGTAACAAAAGTAAATGTGATTTGGGTGAAATTGTAAGAGAAGTTGATTGCCGATGTAGGTTGTACGAGTCTTAATGTTGTTGGTTGGGATGTTGCGTTGGTCTTGAAGTTGGAGCTTGCTACTTGGCACAATCCTATTGGATGCTCCAACTTGCTTGACTTTCTATTTAAGAAAGTTTTTTGGAATGTTGAGAGATTATGTAGTTTTGATATTAGAGTTATTTTCTAAAATTTGAGTTTGGGAAAAGCTTGTAGGAGCTTGTGGATTGTGTGAAATATGTTAAAAGACTTGGACAAAAAGAGTAAGAGGTAGGCCTTACCCCTTTTTGTTTTCTATTTGTAAGAAAGATCATTCTCTCTCTCTTAAATCAATTTTACGTTGTATTGTGTTGCTCCATTGAGCATGTGTTTGATTGAATGATTATTGTGAAACTTCCATTTGCACCCATTGTGGGGCATGCAAGAGTGATTATATGGGGGATAAGAACATATCGTAGTTTTACTGGAGGGAAAGGGACTTGTTACTTGAAGGGAGGGCCAAGGGTTTATGTGTTGGTAATTTGGAGGAACCAAGGGAAGGTTTAATTAGTCTTAGTGGGGGAAAATGGGTTAATTTTGTGTGTTTTGTGTCGAGGAAACAAAGGTTATTCATCCTTCCTTCATGAAGGGCAAACGCGTAACATATTATCTTGGAATCAGGGAATCAAGGACTTGGGCATCCGCCCTATATAGAGAACTACCGACCCCTATCTATATATGGGTTATGCCCCTCGATTTTGGCGAGTTGTAAGCAGTTAAAAAATGCAAGTAGGCCAAGGGACACCATACCATATATATAGATAGGGGCCCCCATATAGAGATAGGGGCCCAGAAGATAAGATAGTTCAGGGATAGGGAGGGGGGGTTGTGTATTATTTTCTTTTTTTGAGTAATGTCTTCTACCGCTGTTGTCTCAAACAAGAAGTTGCATGGATGTGTTGTGTGTGTGCATTTTGGGTGTGTGTTCTGGCTTATCATGCTTTGGTCATTGATTCTTAAAGCCCCTAATGAATTGGGAATTTTGTGGGGCAATGAGGATGAAAGCATACCCTCATTGCAAGGTTGCGAGGTAAATGTCGATGAATTCCTCCTTTTGATTATGAATGTGGGAGTTGGAGCTATTGGCGTTCTTGGAAGGTTCATAAAATATATTATATTTCTGTGTTAGGAAGGATCATAAAGTGTCTAGAGACTAGAAAAGTTGCATCATAAATGTAAGCAATTTTTAATTTTGTGTGTTGCAAAAAGTGGGAAGCATTGCGTACTCAATGTTATTGTAAGCCATGAAATGAGAAATGAAAGTTTCTTGTTACATTGAGCAAGTTATTGTATCTTCCCCTTTATGAGTTCAAGAATAAGCTATAAAAAGAAATCTAAATTGAATAGGAAATAAACTTATAATTGTCTTCTTCTTTATCCTTCCACAAATGAAGAAATTGAAATTGAACAATTTGGTGTAAATGCTACAAAAGTGGATTCATTGTACTCTTATTAGAATGCATGAATGGACGTTTGGTTGAAACTAATATTGTGACCTCTCTCTCTCTCTCTCTCTCTCTCTCTCTCTCTCTCCAATGAAATAATTGTTAAAGTAGGTGGATGTTGCTTCATTAATCTTAAATTACTATTGGAAGGAGAAAGTAGGAAGACAAAATTGTTGCGGTGAATTTAGAATGTGTGTGTAATAGCTCTCTTTTCCTCCCATTTCTACAATAGAACATTAGAAAATGGGCAAACTACTTATGGTGAGTTGACCGTATCCACAATGTTGTATTGTAGAAAGTTATAAATTTATTCTAGTACAATTATGTATTTTGTTGACCTAATATCACCATTGTATGTTAAAATAAATTTATACACACATATGTATGAGCCTTAAAGATTTTTGCATATACATGTATATTATAAATATATACCCATAAAAAAAATCTTAATGAAAATCTATAAATTCCATAAAATGAATTTAAAATATTCGTATGTATTTGGGTGTGGGAGGGTTCGGCCTTGCCCCCGCCACATGTTATTCATCAAACAAAAAAAGGATAAAAAAAAGTATTGGTAAAGTTTTAAAGAAGAGAGAAGAAAGTGGGGAGAGGCCAACCCCTACCCCACTTATTGATGTTTTGAAAAGAAAGATATAACGGAGTTGGAGGGGGTGTCATGGCAGCCACCCCTCATCCCACTCCCCTTTTTATTAAAAGAAAAGGCTGCGACCCTATACATAGGCCACTGCCCTATACAGTCTGCAGCCATATTGACCGCTTGGTATATCTCCCACCCCCCTAGTAATATATATATAGATAGATGTGTATATACATATATATACACACAATTTTCGGATTTGTAAAATATTCTTGAATATATATATGGGCATATACATATATTCAAAAGATATGTATTTACACATATATACGATTACACTCTAACCATGAGTATATATACATGTATATATATTTGGGGCTTCCAAATAAATAAATAATTAAAAATGTATGTGTAGAGATAAAATAAAAATTAAAATGACATACAAAATGGAAGAGTGTATTTACACAAGTATATACACTCGTATCCAAATGGGGCCAACTTCATTTGAGCGCCACTTCCAAACTTGCAAAACCAAGAAAACAACGAAATGAGGGCAAACAAGGAGAAAATAAAAGTTTTATTCCACTCATAAAAAAATCACATCAAGTTTAAAAACCTAGAGATCCTAGGGTGTAGAATCATTCAATCCTATGGCCCAGATTAAATCCTACTTTTTCACTAAGGGAGAGCTGACTTTTTAACTAGTCTTTAAGCAATTTGATTAATTTAACTACTAGGGGGTGCACCTTATGATTGAAAGTGGTGTGTTCAGATGATTTACATGGGATTTATTTGAATAGTGTCAATACAACTTGACAACCAACCTTCCCTTGACAATATTAATGGCCAACGATGGAAAACAACTGGGTAACCTTAAATAAAATATTACTATTCTTTTAATCAAGAAAATTAATTAATTACTTTCAGAGTTAGAATGCAGAGTCGTCTAACTCAAAACTCCAATCATGAAAACTAAAAAACTTCAAACGGCTTGCAGGACTACAAGTCAGCTTGTGTGTCACAATTGCATGCCAAAGCAAGATTTAAATAACATTTCCTAATGTGAATTCCTCATTAGCTCTGTCAAATAGGTGCGTGTGTGTGCACACAATAATTTTACATTAAATTGGATTTAATTTGGTGGTCAATTTCTAGGGTAATACATAGTAGAAATTTTTCTCCTCTCTGTCTGATGTAGTGTTTTAAAAATCGGAACCGGACTCGGAACCGGTTGAGGGTTGGACCGGACCGAAGCCAAAACCGGACCGGTTCAAACTTTATGAACCGGTTTACTGAAAACACATAAAAATTTATATTTTTAATGAAAACAATATATTTGAAAGATTAGAAACCATGATTCCAACAATTACACACAATATATGCAAAGTTTGCTCATGTATATACTATATAACATGTAAGAAAGGTGTTTATAGCAAAATGACACGAAATTCGGGTTAAGGTTTTATTAAAAGCAGAAATTTCAATTAAAAAAAAGATTTTTTTATCGGTAGCGCCGTATAAATGCGACTTGCCATGACTAGGCCAGTTCAGGTCGGAACCAGACCGGTTCGATCGGTTTGGTACCAAACCAATCAAACGGTCTGGTTTATTCATCGGTTCGTGCCTAAAGATGTTAAACTGGTCGAACCGGCTGGTTCCAGTTCCAATTCGGCCGGTTTTTAAAACATTGGTCTTATGTGCTTCTTTAATATAAACCAATAATATCAAATTTTCTTATTATGCTTTAATGTAGACTTGGAGAAAAGAAAGAAGATGGCAACCTGCAAACGAAGTCCTCTACACTTCATTGCCACTAATTACTCTCTTAAAGCTCAAACATCATCATGGTCTCAAAGACAATCCATGCTCAAACACAATGTGCAAAACAATCATCAACACTACACGAAGTTACGAACAATAGTTGATGAACGATGGATCCAACTCAATCTCCTAAAGTCCAAACCACAACACTCTAAGAAGAGTGATATTGTAGCGACATGAACAACATTCACAAACTCCACACAACAGATGTTTGAGATAGCAACTAAGATCCACCTTAAACCAAAAGGGGCCTACCTCACGAGCCAAAAAACCACCACAACCTCAACATAATCACAGTAAAATTGGAAGCCAAATAGGTCAATGAATAACATCATAAGGCACTTGAAGCGACTCCATCAAGGTCATAGAAACGCATATCAACTATCAAGTACCTCCCAAAGAAAACAAAATGCCTGAGTGAACAAAACACATATAATCCAACCTCAAACTTTTAGAAGCAAGAATCAAAGTGGACCAAAATCATATGTTAGAATAATGTCACTCACATTCATTTGCAAGCTTAAAGCATCTAAAAAAAATTAAATAGTCACTGCTCAACTCAAGTACAGCCCCTTGAACCGTCAAATGCAATCCATGGCAGCCAAACTTAAACACAAGCTCAAACTTGCGGAGATTCACACCATCAGAGGTGCTCAAATTTGCGTTGGTTTGCATTGGCTCAAGGTCGAAGATCGAACATCCAAAGACTTTTTCAAATCTCTATGAGCCAAGCAAATCCAAAGAGCAATTCAACACTACAGATTGCTCACAATTGTCCCGCCAACATTGCTGAAATCTTCTTGGCCTTCTTGGATCATTTCAAGTTGGGGTTCCAATCCTAAGAAATGCTGGCGAAGCAGGAGCAGGGCTTACAAGAATGCTTGTATGTGGTCCCTTGTAAATTAAGTTCCTTCACCTTGGAACTATGAAACTTCACTCACCCTAGAGGAGCTTTACATTATTATGTAATGTATAGCCAATGACAAAGCACTATGCGTTGATGACCTTCCATATGAATACTTCAAAGCAACATGGTCGTTTGAAGGTCTTGACCTGCTTTAAGACTATCAAGAAGCCCTAAGCAACAAATCTTTGGATAAATCATTAACAAAGGTAGCATCAAATTCATACCTAAGGCTAGAGACTAGAGATCATGAACTCATAACCAGTTGGAAGCCCATCACTCTTTTAAATGTGTCATACAAGATCATACCAAAGGCTCTCGCACTCTGATTTTTCCATATCCTACCTGCAATTGTCAAGCAATACCAAACTAGTTTTTATTAAAACTCATATACTTGACAAAACTTGCAGTTTGGGAAGGTGTGGAATGGCCCCATGTCTCTTGCCAACAAACTATTTTTCTAAAATTGGATTTGGAAAAAGCCAAAGATTATATAGAGTGGCCCTTCATCCTTGCCATGTTGAAGGCTATTGGGTATAGAGATTATTTTCGCTCGATTGTACAAACTCTCTTCTCAAATGCCTTGGCTTGCTCAACCATCAATGGCTAGAAATTTGGAAGCTTTGGCCTCTTTTTCTCTGTCCAAAAAAGTTGTCTACTTGCTCCAACACTCTATCTTCTTGTTGTTGGAGCTTTTGGTTATCTTCTTGCTCACAGAGCTAAATGGGGACAAATTTGTGGAATCATACGTATGGATTAGAAATAAATGGCCATTTTGTAGATGACTCATTCCTCATGTTTTGCGATAACGAAGCTTCATTCAACAAAGCTATTCAATGCCTTAATCTCTTTTGCAAAGCTTGGGGATCTAATCTACAGTAGGCAAAGACTCAATGCTTCAAGCGGAGTATGATGCCCTTGTCAGGTTAGATGAAAGATTATCCTTGGAAGTGGATCCAAAGAGGGGAACGTTTCAAATTCCTAGGCATCCCTTTGCCTTCAATTGCACGCCCTCTGAATTATGGCAATATGTGCTTGAAAGGGTTGAACAGAAGATTGCAAACTAGCTTCCTAAACCTCTTTCTTTAGCTAGAAATTTCAGGCTCACACCAAAAAAAATTGTTATTGCTCGCGTTTAATACTCTTGATGGACCCTTTCCAAAGCCTCTTATGAGAAACTTGCCAAGCTTCTCAGAGGCATTCTTTCAAATAACGTTAAACAAGCCAAGGGTTTTCACAAAGTGACATGGGCATCATCGATGTTTACAGGAGAAGTATAGCTTTGTGTGCTAAATGCTAGTTTGGGCGCTTAAAGGCAAAAAGCTTAGAAGATCCTGTTAAGACATTATATCTTTGCAAGAGCTCCTTATGGAAAAACTTGAAGGAAAAACATTGGCTTGCATACCTTATCATTGCTGCTCTAGTTAAGATTGAGGGATTCTTTGTGGCCAAAAGCATTTGGAAAGCTTTTAAAGAAGTTGATCTTTACCTGAAATAGGTTGCTGATGGGATTAGAATTGGTTTGTCCTTCAATGACCACAAACTTTGGCAGTCTCCCATCACTTCCACTAGTTTCATCCCTTTGGCAAAAACTCCTAACATCAAAGCCCTTCGATTCTTCAAGAAAGGTATTATCACCATCAAAGATCTCATCTCCTAAAGGAACAGGATTTTGTGGCCAAAAATTCAACGGAAATATATGTTAATCGCCTCAAATCTTATGCTTCTACCATATGTTATGCTTCATACGCTTGGGTTGTAACCTCTGCTTGTTTGGTGGGGGGGACTAGAGGTGGAATCGCGACGCTGCTTTCAAAAAATTATTCCCCTAGATTTCTCTATTAAATAATGAGGCATTTCTCACTAGCACTTGGAGAGCTCAATCGTCAATGGAACTTGAACTCTTCACCTCAAACATGGCTTGATCAATTCAATCGGGTTCAGAATTTTGAGGTCGAGCCCAAAATCGACCATTATCTTTGGCGCTTTGTTCACCAAGGTCTTCTGCTTGGAGAGCAATTTAAGTATATGAGAGTCCATAACCCCAAATGCCTAACTTGTGCTCGACCTGAAACATTCAACGATCTTTTTTGAACTTTTCCCTGAGCTAGAGATGCCTAGCAATGGACTCACACCTAATGCCAAGCCTATCACCCAAAACCCATAGACTAGAGAATGACTTTATTTATTTCATGGTGGTTGACATCATTTTTATGGAAATTTTTCAGAGCTATTATTGTATTTCAAGTCTGGAAAGCTAGAAATTTTACTCTGTTCAATAATGATTCTATCTCACAGAAGTTTTCAATTAACAAAAAAGTTGTTATATCTTATGTTTGTCTTCATATCCAAGCACAAGCCAAGAAGGCGGCCTTTAACTTCCAGATCCTGCAAGAGCTTCTTCCTCATTGGGGGAGCGCCTCATACACCATGAGTTGAGTTCCATTGAATCCACTATTGTTGGGCACTCCTTGCATAGGTGGAGCCGATCTCAGAATCAATTCTCTTCACCTATATGCAAGTATTTATCCACCCCTTCTCCTCAGCAGACAAATTGAAGCCCATTGTCTCATTATGCAACACAGTAATCTCTCCAATGTGTCTAATCCAATTGCAACATAGTAACCTCTCCAACATGTCTAATCCAATCGCAACACAATAATCTCTCCAACATGTCTAATCCAATCACAACATAGTAATCTCTCCAATATGTTTGATGAGGATAGGCATCCAATAAATTTCCACCATCCAATAGTCCATATGTTAAATGAGGAGTCACGTAATCAAATATGCACATAGATACTCTCCAAAATAAAATTAGGCACTCAATATGCCGATAGATACAAATCAACTCTCTATTATATAAAAACAATCACATGAACCCAATGGGCATGCATAATCAATCATGAGATGGACCATATGCATATTCAAGGCCATCCATATAAAACAAGAAAATGATTGTCAACGGTGAGGGTAGAGAGGTCTCGTCGTTGATGAAACTCATGATTTCTTCAAGGAATGAACATATGAAGCTTCATGCCCTAGAATCAATCCAACCAATATCATCCCTCCCAGTAGGTGTCGAACTCAAGTCATACAAAATTTGTCTCCTGGTGTGATAATGAGATTGTTGGAACATAGATTGAGGCCTAGAATATTTCCCTTCTCCAAAATATGGCCTAAAATATCTCTTATCTTCAAAATGTGCCATAGGTGAACTTGTAGATGATCTATACTCCAATTGCCTCTTCTTCTCTTTTGTTGATGCATCATGCTCTGATTTGTCCTTACCCAGATTAGCAAGATTGACTATTTCGGGTCTAATAATGGACTCAATAGAATCACCAATGAATTATCCATGCTTTCCAATTCTGCCTCTTGTATAGCCCATTTGAAAGAGCAACTTCTAATCAATGACTCGTATACGCTCAAAAATTGCAAAATTACAATACTAATCAAATCATGAGAATAAGTAGTGTCATCAATACTCATGGTAGGTGTATGTGCATTATCATTATTGAATATATTTATAGGCAACACATGTTTGTTGGTAGTTTTCAGATATGAACTGTCACATAATAATTCCAAGTTCCAACTACATTATAACTACTCCCAATCATAATAAAATGAAGGACACATTCATTTGATGTGCTGTCCATACATTTACTTGTGAACATGCTAAACTTCTGCAACAGCTAACTAAAAAGACTAACACCTAGTAATCTAGAGCTAAGCTCAAAGTTAGCAATGAACCATCAAGATCATAGCTTATGAGAATGCATAATGAAAATTACATGAAATTACTCATCTAATGTATTAAGCATTCTTACTAAGCTAAATGATTGCTAATTAAAATGAACCTAATTAGATCTTGGAGCAATCAAATTATGTTGTTCTCCAAAGAGACGGACCAAAGAATGGCTACAAGGCCAAGCTTGGATCTTCTTCTACTATTTGATGCAACAATATGCCTAGAATTGATGCAAAGCAACTTGCCAAATTAATGGAGAAAGCTCTTTATCATATGTTTTATATGAGATACTATTCAAAGTTATGGTGTAAGGTGTGAAGGTAGGAGCTTGGTCCTTTTTATAGCTTTCTATTTGGGGAAAGCTTGCAACTTGGTGCATGTGGGACAAAGCCCAAAGTAGAAATTACAAAGGATAAGCTTGTTAAGAAGAATTAACAAAGGATGCGCAACTCATGGGAGTTGGAAATGGTATTAATTAATCAAATAAGACTAATTAATAGGTTAGAATAAGCTTTTTAGGCTATTTGAAGTGATTGGGGTCATTTTGAATTGCTGGAAGAGGAGTTTTTAACCAACATAAGGGTTTATTGATTAAATACAAGGGTAAATAGGCTTAATTAACTAAAAATCGCTAATTATTCAATCGAAAGAAGATTATAACTAACAGAGTGTTGTTAATTGGCGTCCAGAATGTGATAAAAGCTAGTTAATTAACGATATATCGTTAATTGACCAAAATAGAGGGACACATTAGCTAATTAGCGGAAATCACTAATTAAATTAGAAATGATAAAAATAGAGGATAATAAGTACCACTTTAGCATTAAAACTATTAAAGCGGATTTTAGGTGTCTACATTACTAACATTGGTATCAGAGCCTCTAGTGTTTGAAAACATTCGAAATTTGAGGAAACTTGCGAAGTACAAATTTCGAAAACAATAGCTTGAGGAAGCCTTGTGCTAGGGCACAAACTGAAGAATAGCAGTCTGCTAGTGCATTGAGTGAAGGAAAACACATGTTTTGAGATTCCACTAGGGCACAAAATGAAGATTGAGATTCTGCTAGGGCACGGAATGTTTTAACACGTTTTTGAGGAAAACAATATTCTGGTCACATTTTATGTTTATACAACTCTGGTCGTGATTTTTGAGAAATAAACAAAATTCTGGCCACTTTCAAAATTCTGGTCGTAATTTGCACGAAAATATGGTTGCGATTTTGGGAAAAGGATGTATCTAGGGCATGGGATTTTGTGTGCAACAGAAACAATCTACTGAAAAACGAAGAAGTATTGACAGTTCTGAATAGTCAGACTTCCATCAAATTGGAGATAAATCAGAATTCCATTAAATAATATTCCATTGGAGATCATTAAAAAACCATCCAAGTTAGGGCATACACAAATTCTGATTTTGTTTTTACATATTTTTTCCAGGATAGAATCATATTGCTGATGTTATATTTATTTCCACTTCATTTTTTTAATATACAAATCCTTGTTATGCCAGAGGTGCATATGTTAACAAGACAAACCTATAACATTTGGAGACATAAAATCCTGACCATGGTGGAATTTCGAGATTGCAATAAAATAATGTGGCAAAGAAAGTAGGCCCGCCTCTAATTTTGCGGATTATGACAAATGTAATAAGGAAGTCCTATTATTGCTGAAGTTGTTGGTATCTGATGAATTGATACCAGAAGTCCGCAATGCCACTTTGGCAGGTGATCTATGGAATGTTTGAAGGACAAAAATATGACTTCAAAGAAGAGTTAGGTGTTATACCTAAAGAATTTGCTGTTTTCAACAAGATTGCAAGAGTGTGGGTCCCTATCAGAGGACCTACTTTGGATGAAAGACCTCTAAGATCAACTTTCCTCCATTGGCAAAATGGTAGGTAACGATGATATGGTGGCATTGTGTCTGAATAGTTTGCCTTCATCATTTGAGTCATTTGTTGAAGCCCTCCATTTGATGGCTGAAAGTCATGTTGGATTAATTGTCGTTGATGTCAAAAGAATTTTCTATCAAAGGAAATCATTATCTGATCGTTGTAGGCACAAAGGCCACTAATTGCTGTTTTCAGTTATGAGTCTCACATTATGTCAAGGATAGATTGCACCTATTCCCAAGGCATAATAAAGACAAGTTTATGATCATTTGAAGAATGCTGGCCGATTTCCTCCATTCTATTTTGGTGTCTACATATTGCTAACATTACGGTATCAACCTCTAGTGCTCTAGCAACCGTTTGAAAGGAAACTTGCAAGAGTGTCGCTTTTGAAACATAAGAAATTCACAGCCCTCGTGATAGTGACATGAGAAGGTATAAAAGGAAATGTAGTCGAAAAGGCAAGAATGTGAGGAATAATAAACTTTTTGATATATCATTCAGGAACTCAAGCAAGTTCAGGGAAAATATTAGTGGTGAATATTTGTAATTTGGCGAATATTCCAAATTTGGAAAATTTGAAAAGGCGATTTTTTTGGAGTACGATGGTGTACCTATCGCCAAAATTTCCCATTCTAAAATTTGCATTTTAGGGGTTGGCTTCGCCTACTATTGAACAACTAATCCTATATAAACATAGATAATTCACTGGGTAGTATACTAGTAACTTGCTAGTAAGGTACCATCTGAACAAGCGACAAAGAGTGCGAAGAGAGACATGCGACAACAAGTACAGTCGTGCGACAAATATCAAGAAGTGCAGGATGCGTGACAAGTAATAAGTAAAGATGTGCAAGAAGAAAGAGGAGCAGATGCGTGACCTAGGTGTAGACAGGAGATTTTGCTGTCGTGTGGCAACAATTGTCCAATTGCATAGACAACATAATATCTCCTATCTCGCAATAAGAACATTGTTGTCGTGCGACAATGAAAATTATGCCTTTCGAATATTGTATTCGTAAACCCCAGGAAATTCGCTGTGTGTCGCAAAAGTACAAAACTACAGGGATATTAACTGGACAAAATTATTCCACCTCCAATTTCCCAGAGCCCTCTTAAAATCCTGATCCCTGAGCAGAATTGCTGAAGGAGAGATAAAATAAGAGATAATGTCAAAGGATATTTTTGTGAAGGCCCGCTTCATAATTTTATTTAATTGTCATCAATTGAAAATTATTTTTTTTGAGGTTGGTACTTCCTAAGAAAAGAGATTGGTGTCTATTGTTAAGTTGGTGCTTAGAAGTGGGGATTTGGCGTGATCCAATAAGTTGTTGCGTACAAATTGACTTAACGGTGGGGATTGGTTTCTCCAGTGGGTTGGTGCCTACAAATTTTTGTAAGAGACTTTTATTATTTTATGATTGGATTTGGACAGTAGGGTCCAAGTAGTCTTTTCTTAGCACCTTTTCTCTTGAAAGAGGTTTTCACGATAAATCTTATGTTTCCATAATTATTAGATCTTGTGTAGATTGATGTTATTGTGGTTATTAAGTTTTTAAATAAGTAAAAGATTATCATTTGATCACTTGATCCAGCCCCCCATCTCAGCATAAGTGTGTGTTCATCAAGCCAGACTTTGAATTTTGATAAAGTTAGTTCCTATTTATTACAAAAGGAACGAAGACAAATTTTAGACACTTGAGTCTAGTTCTGGACAAATCGAGTGAAGTGCTTTTCTTGTTCAATCTAAAGGGAAATGGAAAAGACAACATAAAAAATCATCTCCTAAATATCAAGTCAAGTGTTACTATTGTCATAAGCTTGGTAATTTGAGGAAGGATTGTCAAAAAAGACAATATGATATTGCCAAAAAAAGTAGAAGAGACAAGAAAATGTGGTAGTAGTTTAACAAGAGTCTGAAGAAGAGTATGCCCTCATGGCATCATGCTCGGATGACAACCCTACAACGTGTTGGTTCTTTGATTCTAGGAGCATCAAGACACTTCACGTGTCACAAAAGATTGGTATGCACATTTTCACACAAATTTCAGTATTTTGATACAGTTTCATTAGGGGATGGAATATCTCATGTACTAGAAGGGATACGGGATATCCAAATCATATTGAATGATAATGTCAAATTAAATGTTGGAAATGTTAGATATGCACCTAACATGAATAAGAATCTTTTATCTATAAGTCAGCAGACTGAAAAAACCCAATATTTCTGTGAACTTCTCTGACAAGAAATGCATTGTGTTCGATGTAAAACTAAACAAAGTTGTTGGCCTAGGCATTGGCAAGGAGGCTTGTATAGGCTGGTTGTCACTCCCACGGTCAACTTACATGCCTTAGTTGTGGAGGGTAATACCAAGATTTTGTGGCATGAGAGATATGGACATCTCAACCGTCAAGTATCTCACCAAACTTAGTAGAGCCAACATGGTTCTTGGTTTGCTTTTTATTCAAGAGAAACAAGATCTGTGTGTAGGGTGTTTGGTTGGAAAATAGAAAAGGAAGCCATTTCCAATTGGAGGTGCTTGGCATGCCAAGGGGCTTTTAGATCTTGTTCATGCAGATCTTTGTGAGCCATCATGGAAGTCTTCCATTGTTCTTTGTGCGAGGTACTTTCTGTTTGTTGGTGGATGATTATTTGAGAAAGATGTGGGTCTACTTCTAAAAAAAGAAGTCTAACTATTTTTCTTCTTTTGAGAAGTTCAAGGCACTGCTGGAAAACCAAGTTAGTTGGTGAATCAAGACATTGAAATTCGATAATAGGGGGAATGCATTTCTAAGCAGTTTAAGGGATTACTGTAGTTAAGAAGCAATTCATCATTGGATGAAAACCCCATATACCCCACAACAAAATGGGGTGGTTGAGAGGCTCGGTAGCATGATGCATAGTAGAGGTCCCCAGTATCACTCAAATAATGGGGAGAATCAATGACACATCTACACACACATACACACACACACAAACTCAATCAGAGTCCTTGCAAAGCTTTACAGGATGTCACACTTGAAGAAGCTTGGTCGAAAACCAAATCCGAGGTATCAACTTTTGATGTTTTGGTTCAGCTGCATATGCTTTGGTTCTTGATAAAAAGAGGAGTAAGTTAGACTCTAAAACTACAAGATATTTCTTTGCTAGTTACAGTGATCAGTCTAAGGCTTATAGTCTGATTGATATTTCCGCTAATAAAGTAATTGTTAGTTGTGATGTTGATGTGAAAGAAACAAAGTCATTATTTGCATGTGATCAACAAACAATTGGCTGTAATCAACAAGTAGTTGGGTGTGATTAGCAAGCCACATTTGAAAATATTGTTATTCCTTTACCCAATGAAAAGTCTAGTTTATGTCATAATCCTCCATGGACTCGACCACAATTTTTGATGCCCACAAGTGCTTCTCTAGTATATAGAAGATGCGAAAATGAATTGGTTCCTCATCTTGTAGAGCCTCAACAAAAATAGATTTCTTTAGTCCAACGAACGTCTAAGTGGTTTTAATCCACTTTGCAAGATGTGTGGGAGGATGAAATTCATCAATCGGATGCACAACTTTAGCAGATTGGTAAGCAAACCGATGATTTCGAGCATATTCATTTTGTTGTTTCTTTTGCTTTTCACAAAATTGTTGAGCCACAAAGATACTTTGAAGCAAAAGGAATTCCTAAATGGGAAACTGCCATGCAAACAAAGTATGATGGCTTCATAAAGAATAATATATGAACATTGGTGGAGTTATCTCTAGGGAACAACCCATTGGATGCAAATGGGTATACAAAGTCAAGTGCAAAGTTGATGGTCCTTTGGATAAGTCCAAAGCATGTCTTGTTGCAAAAGGATTCTCACAACATGAGGGAATAGATTATGAGGAGAATTTTGCTCCTATTGCAAAGATGGTCACTTTTTGTTGCTTCTTTTAATTGCCACTCAGTTTAAACGAAAGGATTTTCAAATGGATATAAAAAGCGCCTTCTTGAATGGAGATTTGGAGGAGGAAGTCTATATGGTGTAGCGTGAAGGGTTTTTGGCACGTGGTCGTGAACATCTGGTGTGTAGGTTTATTGAGTCCTTGTATGGGCTTAAGAAGGCTGTATATTAAAATAGATCAACACCCATAAGATTCCAGATTTAGAAGTCTTTCTTATCCGAATCTTATGTCAAAAGCGATGGTGATGACATTGTGATACTGTTTGTCTATGTTGATGATCTTGCCATCACGAGTAGTTGGGCCACTTCTATTCAATGAGTAAAATCAAATTTATGCGATGCTTTTGACATGACTAATTTAGGCCTCCTACACTATTGCCTAGGTGTAGAATTTTGGCAACATGATCATTTGATTTTCATAGCTCAAGTCAAGTATGCTACACATTTTGTAGAAGTTTAGAATGTTGGATTGTAATCCTCCTTCTACACCTATGGAGGTTGGGCTGCAAGCTATCAGTCTTATGATGATTCACCGATAGGTAGATGAATCACTCTATAGACAATTAGTGCGCAACCTAATATATCTTACATCTACCTAGCCAAACATATGTTTTGTTGTTAGCTATCTTTCTCAGTTTTTTTCTAAACCGAAACTCACACATTGGGGAGCAGTAACACGAAGTTCTTTGATATGTCAAAGGTACTCTTGACTTTGGCATTCTTTATCATAGAGTCACATAGTTCAAAATGTTTGGCTATACTACTTCTGATTGGGGAGGTTCGATGTATTCCCGAAGATCTGCCATTGGATACATCTTTTCTTTCAGTTCGAGGAGTTGTTTCATGGCAGAGTAAGCTTCAACCCATTGTGGCTATTTCTTCCATTGAAGCAGAATACAAGGCAGCTGTTTGTGCCAGTTGTGAAGTAGTGGGGTTTCGTCTGGATTCTCCTTGATCTTTCAGCTTCCTCAGACTGCACCTACTTCACTTTCCATTTTTTTGCGACAATCAAGGTCTATTGAAGATGGTCAAGAATCTTGTATATCATGCTTGCACCAAGCATACAGAGATTCGTCATCACTATATTCGAACAAGTAGTTGATTCTAGTGATATCTCTATTCCACTTTTGTCCTTCTAAGGAGCAACTTGCCGATCTAATGACTAAACCTCTTGGTCCTCTCTTGTTTGTAAAATTTTAGGACAAACTTGTTGTCATTCTGGGGGGAATTGAAAAAAATGAATATATTGATAGGTACACATGTTATTTTTTAGTTTTCAGTTATGAACTGTCACATAACTGTTCCAACTACATTGTAACTACTCCCAATCATAATAAAATGAAGGACACACATTCATTTGATGAGCTGTCCATTTCTTATTCATTCTATCTTTGTCC